>OZ024743.1:153823207-154036634 GCA_964016885.1 Eledone cirrhosa
GTAGGATGTCCAGAAAGTTGCTAAGTCTGTGAGTTTCACATGTAGGGCCTGCTATAATTGGCCTGAGTTTTAGGTCTTCTGGTGGTGTTAGTTCAATGTAATTGTTGGTTGAGGTGTCACATGCATCGTTTATGGGTTTACATTTGTGGAGTTTCGGTAAGCCGTAAAAAGAGCTTGTATTGCATTTGAAGTGGCTTATATAGTTAAACTCTTTTGTGGTTAAGCTGTTGCGGTATTTATTCAGTAAGGTCAAAAGGTTCCCCATTGTTTTGGTGTGTTTGTAGTTTTCTGTTTTTTCATAGTATGTGTTATTTTCTAAAATGTTAAGTGCGAGGGTCCTATAGTAGTCCGTATTCATAATGACAACAGTACTGCCTTTATCGGCTTCTTTGATAGTTATCTCAGGGTTGTTTCTAAGTGTGAATAATTCTTCCCATTCGTGTGTAGATAGGTTTGATTTCGTGTGTTTATTTGTAATTTTTTCATAGGGAAAGTTGGTGATGTGTTCGCAGTACGTGTCCAGTGCTTTATTTCTTCCCTTTTGTGGGCAGAAATTGCTTTTATTTCCAACCAGTGATTCGTCTTCAGTGTTGGTGTCGTTGTGGAAGAATTCCGTTAGTCGCAGCTTTCGGCAGTATTCCATGATGTCATCCTTCATTTCGGGGAAGTTTGGTTTACGTGGTGTAGGTGTAAATTTCAGGCCCTTACTTAAAATGTTGATTTGTGTGTTGGTTAGAGGTGTCTTTGAGAGGTTGATTATTTTTGGTTTCTCCTGAAGAGGGGCCATCGAGTATCCTGGTATTTCAGGCTTTTCCCTAAAAAAGGAATGTAGTTTTGTGTGTGATTATATTTTGTTGGTCTGTTGCGTGTGGGTCTGTAGCTTGTTGTTTCATGAGGATGAGTGTGATGGTTGGGGTGGTATGTGTTGTGGTTGTTGATGAGCAAGGGTTCTGTTGTTGGTTCATGTGGTCTGGGTGCGTTATTTCTGTGGTACAGAGTGTTGAGGTTGGGGGGTTGTCTTTTGTTGGATTGAGGGTGATGTCTGGTGTGGTTGTGGGTAAGTTCTGTTGTGATTTCAAGTGGTCTGGGTGGATTTCTTCTGAGGAATGTGGTGTGTGTGTTGTGAGTTGGATCTATGTTATTTCGTCGTTGGTTTATGTAGGAGGCATTTCTACGGAAACCTGTGTTGTGGTGGTTGTGTGTGTTTCTTTTGGTGTAGTTGGCCGTATTTGGTTTGTGTTGGTGGGGGATGTGCCTGTGGTTAGTGTGTGTTGGTTTGGTGGTGTAAATGTGTCTGTTGTAGTTCTTGTTTTGTTCAAATGCTTTATAAAGGGGTTACCTGTTTGGTGCGTCCTTTTAACGTCTTCTTCATATTTGAGGAACCAGTTTTCGGATTTTTCCCACCGTTTAAGGGAAATAATTTCTGCATTCTCGCAGTCCTGTTTCCACGATTTGATTAAATTTTGTAGGGTTGTTCCCTCGGCCTTTTTAGTGCATTCTTCCTCCATATTTTGATCAGTATCCTTATACTCTTGCTCGTTGGAGGTGGCCCTTAATTTTAGGAGTTCTATTTCCATGTTTATCCTGTTGAGTGACATTTGTTCACGGAGTTTTCTGGTTCAGGTTCGTTTGTAATATGCTTTATTTGCAATTTACGTGGTAAAACTATCGGTGTTGAGTTAATCCATTTTTGGTAAATTCCAGCTTTGTTGAGGTTTTTTATCATATTCCAGAAAGTGAATTTTCTGGTTTTTAGATGTTTTTTCCAGAGGTGTCCCATTTGGTTTTTGATATGGAGCAATGTCGTCTGTTCTGTGTTGGTATTCATAAGTTTTTCGATGGAGTTGCATACGTTTTGAACGTTTAAATAAATTTGGTTGTCAGTCGGTGTGGTGGTTTGGGGTATATCCTGTTTTTTTTGTCAGAATGGTGAGTTTTCCATTTATCTCTTTTAGGATTTTCAGGATTTCCTCATTTATATTGGAGTTTGAAGTTGTGTTGTCTTGTTCCAGTGCCATTTTCCGGATTTGCGTAGGTTAGTATATATGAAAAGTGTAATTTACTACAGAAAACGAAGGTTATAGAGAAAATTGAGGTTGGTAATGGCACATGGAATATATAAGAGACAGAATACTTTTTTGTGAAAAAACTTATAATTTTATAAGGTAAGGAAATAATAAAGGGTATAAAAAATGATCGGTTTCGATGGGTCTGCAAAAGCCATCTTTTCAAATGTTGATTAATATTAAGAAATGAAAACTACTATGAAATCCCACAATGAATTCTATACTTGAATTTTCAAATCTCAAATTTTAACTCTTCTTATTATTAATTTTTCTTAATATTAATCAACATTTGAAAAGATGGCTTTTGCAGACCCATCGAAACCGGTCATTTTTTATACCCTTTATTATTTCCTTACCTTATAAAATTATATGTTTTTTCACAAAAAAGTATTCTGTCTCTTATATATTCCATGTGCCATTACCAACCTCAATTTTCTCTCTCTCTCTCTCTCTCTCTCTCTCTCTCTCTCTCTCTATATATATATATATATATATATATATATATATATATATATATATATATATATATATATATATATATATATAGAGAGAGAGAGAGAGAGAGAAAATCCTAAGAAAATAATTTGTGGGGGCTGGGGGAATTTTTGTGGTGGTTGCTTTTGAAAAAAATATATATATACATAATTCTTCTTTTGCTTTGTGGTGTGTGTGTGTGTGGTGGGGGGGGGGGCGTGTGTGTCTGTGCGTGTGTTTGTGTTTGTGTGTGCATGTGCATGTGTATGTGTGCAAATGTATCAGTCTGCTTGTGTATGTGTGTAAGGTCCATGGGTCCCTATGTATAATCTAATGGAGTGGTTAATTTAACTCTGGTTTGTATTTTTTCATATATTGTTTTTCTTTATTTATCTTCTGTGTTTATGTGACAGAGTCTGAGCATTTGTAAAGAGGGAACATTTTAAAGTTGGTTAAGTTAATTCCTGCACAACCTGCAATATGGCTACTTAGGGAGATTTTCCTAGTGTTTTTATCAAAGATTTGTTGCCGGTGGATGGTAATTCTCTTGCGTAAGGACACACCCATCTGTCCTACATTATTTTGCTAGCATCCACTGAATGTGATTATGTAAATTAAGTTTCGTGTGTTGCAGGTGAAATTAGCTTTTACTGTAAATTGTTGGCTATCTTTAAATATGAAATCTTGTCCCT
This sequence comes from Eledone cirrhosa, assembly GCA_964016885.1. Lineage (NCBI taxonomy): Eukaryota > Metazoa > Mollusca > Cephalopoda > Octopoda > Eledonidae > Eledone > Eledone cirrhosa. The sequence continues at coordinate 153,826,440 of OZ024743.1, forward strand.
GAGTTAAGTATAGACATGTACCACAATTTTATCTTCCACATTTTGTCACAATAGGGTTGCAGGTTTGTTTGTGTTATTGTGTTCCAGTGAGAAAGTGTTTTAGTGTTTTGGGTTGTCTTTTACTTTTGATGATTTTGTGTTTCCAAGATTTGCTTTCCTTTTCATTCTCAGATAGAATGGGGAGGTTTTTGTGGCGGGGGTCAAACATTTCAATGTTTCTAAGGCTCAAGGTGGATACATATGGTAAGCTACTGTTCTTGGTTCTGTGTTTTAATTTGCTGAGCACATGGATGTCTGTGTTTTGCCCTGTATATTCGATTGGTAATTTATATCATATGTTTCACCAGGCTACATAAGAATATGCAGTATATTCTCATTAAATCCTGTTCATCAGGTTCTATAAACATATTTAAATTAACATTAACAATATATTACTTTCTGTTGTGGATCTTAGCTGTCATCTCAATTGGTTTAAATATGTCATGATAACCTTAGGTTAAAGGCAGATAACCTCGCTTAGAGTTTAATTAGGGTAATCATCAAATAGGTTATGGTGACCCAAATAGAAATCTATACTATAAAGCTGACGGCCGTATGTAGATAACAATCTTTCCGCCAAACAGCTGGATCAAACAGCACCAAATTTGCACCATAGGTGAAACTTTTTCCAAGTAAAGTGAGGGTATTTTTGTCTACTGAATTTTGTTAAAAGATTAAAGACATTATTTAAATATTCACTTCTTTAAAATTTCAAATGTCAACACTTCCGGTCATACGTCATTCCTCACTTTTTCGTATGACGTTGCACGACATTCCCCTCTTTCTCTTAGTCTGTCATTTTAGATAGACACATATATATAACATAGCGCCCTTATAATATGTCTCTGCATGACTGACTGTCTGCATTAGATCACGTTTTTCGAATTATTTACTTCTGCGTTCACAGACGGATTTTTTAAGTTTCAGAAGATCCCGTTAAGAGTGAAAGCAGCGATTCTTTGATTAAACTTTAATCTGTTATTTTAATATATATATTCGTGTACAGATATTTTTGCATACACAAAAACAAAAACCTATTTATTTCACGAAAGCACAGATGGCTTATTGTCATTGTTACTGTTCGAGGTTAGAGGACCACAGTCTGTCCACGATCTGAGAACCATCAATGGCCATCAATGTTCCACTTACCGTTTGGCTTGCCAGATGCGTGGTATGTTACACGATGACAGCCATTGGCACCTCACCCTGCAAGAAGCAGCAACTGCTAAAGTCAATTCTCAGCTGCGAAAACTTTTTGCTATTATGCTGCACAACTGCGATCTCGCCGACCCTCTTGAACTGTGGAACAACCACCGCGAAAGTCTAGTTGAGGACATCCTCCACCACACACGCAGACACAATCCAATTTTCAATGAGGCACTCATTTGTCTTGAAAACAGTGTCCTGGAGATTGGCGGTAGGCCTCTAAGTCACTACAGCTTACCTGCTCCTGACAAGTGTGTCCAGAGGTCAACGTCTACAGAGCTTCTCCGCGAGACAAGCTACGAAATCAGTGATTCTCCCATGCTCAATTGTATGTAGGATGCTCTAGGGTGAGCTCGCCAAACAATCTATTCATCTTTTCTCCGTAGGGCTGAACAAAAAATATTGTATACTCTGAGGTTCTAACAATATAATTTAAATATTTTCTGTTACTTGGAATTTCCATTATGGTTGTACAAATTATTGTTTGTTAAAAAATGTGTTCTCTGTTCAGCCTTTATTGTTGTAACTATCAATTTTCTTTAACGTACTGGCTGCTGAACTGGGGAATCCTAAAAACTATTCAAACCCAACATCACAATACGCCCCTCCCCTCCATCCTTGCTGACTTGAGAGAGCGTGCGGTATCTTTGCACTGGAGTGTAGGGGGGATTCCTGAAAAGATAAAATGCTGGTATACCAAGCCGGGCGCCAGCCGTACGGGCCAGAGGTAATAGATAAAAATAAAATGAAAAGATAAGATTTAGATAACAATTTAGATTATTAATGGGACCACCGATTACTACACAAAAGCCCAAAATATGAAAATATCGAACAAGGGTGATAGCTTGGCGAGGGGCATTAGGAGAGATCGGGATTATGCTAGATATTGATCCCTATCAAATATATGTCCTCAGAATGGCATTCAAGTTGATGGTGAAGAATAAGAGTATATGAATATGAGTGTGAAACAATGATTGATGTTGTCTTTCCCCCTGTAAGACTAAAGAATCCTCTCTATTCTCTGCAGTTTTCATTCTTTCACTGTAAATGTAAATAGGAAGTAATGACCAGTAGAATGAAAGGGAAGAGAGTATGAGTAAGAGTGTTATAGGGAGAAAATTGTTAGAAGAGTAGGTGCAGGAAAGTGGAAATTAGACAGGGATACATTCATGTTAAAACCAATGTCGCTGCAGTTCCACCGTGGACCCTTTCGGCCTACACCCACTTTCCTGTCACAACAGTGCCGGCCGCATTCCACGCCATGCTACCCTCAACGAGGTCACTAAGCATGGCTCGGATGCTGCAGGCTTCTCGTCGTAAAAGGCAAAAGGCCAGATGGCATGACCATCTTCCCGTTCCGCGGTGGCAAACCCTCGTCTGGGATGCCACTTGCACCGACACTTTCTGATTTGAACACATATGTATATGTATGTGTTCGTTTTTCTTTTTAGTTCAGTTATATATATATATATATATATATATATATATATATATTATAGTTTAATTGCTATGAATTACTTTATCTCTTACTCCACTATACAGCATTTGGATTGTGTCAGATGCTTTGACGCTGGTTGTACTAGCTGCAACGTTGATAAGGGTCAAAATTGCCAAAATCCATCGCAACAGCCGATGAACCTGGAGTTCTGTATTTTTCGTTTTTATTTTAATTTTATTAAAAACACATTTTCTTATAGTTCCCCTTAAAAAATTGTTTTTCGTTTTGCCTTGTTTTCATTTGTTGTCTTGTCCACTCTGTTAATTTTTCTAAGTTTATCATTATATATATATAATAATAATAATAATTATTATTATTATACTTATATATATAATCTATATACAATTATAAATAAGAAAGGGTAATATTTTGTATTACCCAATTACCAGTAAGAAAATTATCTCAATGTAAAATATTAGATGTATTACAGAGCAGAAATACAAAATATAAAATAATCAAACGATCATCAGCAATTAAATGCATTAAATAAAAATGTGATTGCTTTATAATTTGTATATATATATATATATATATATATATATATATGCAAAAGTTTTATTTAAAATTGTTGGGTTACACCGCTTCCCTAGAACACATAAATATCACTCAATTTTTAATAGACATACTATAAAATTAACTTACTCGTCCACCACAAATTTAGCACAAAATATTAACAGAATAAATAATAGGAATTTAAAACCTAACCAAAATACCAATAATAACCCAAACAATATTCAATTAAACAACTGTAACTGTAGAAATAAATCTAAATGTCCGTTAAATAACAATTGCTTAGTTAAAAATATAATATACAATTGTAATGTTAAAACTAACTCAAATTCTTTCAACTATGTTGGTTCCACCTCGACAGAATTTAAACTTCGCTTCAATAATCATAAGAATTCTTTCACAGTTCCAAACAAAAAATCTTCAACCTCACTATCAAGCTTACTCTGGCAACTTAAACGTGATAACGTTGGGTATTCGATGTTTTGGAATATTGTCTCAAGAGGGATTCCTTTTAATTCCTCATCTGAGACATGTGATCTCTGTGTGGAGGAGATATTCTTTATATTAAAATCCAAAAATTCCCTTAATCTAAGGAGCAATTTATTCAGTTGCTGCAGACATAGACTGAACTCAACGTTTAAATATAAATATAAATTTAAAATGTAGTATAATAATTAAGAAATTTAATTAATGTATGAAACCTGACGATAAATCTTTCGATTCCTTCAACTTTTTCTTTTAAACCTTCTTCATAAATATAAACAAATGATGTAATTAAACTACTCTAAAATGTAGATGCTCCCAATGTATTAAATAAATTTTACGCAAGATAAATTTTTATACTAAATATAAGAGCATCCGTAGAACCACAGGGTCTTCTAAATCCTTTAAATGATTTTTGTTAAATAATTTTTGGTTTTTATTTGCTTTTTGATTATGATTGCTTCTAAAGAACTTGGCAATATATTGTCTGGAAAATTGGAAGGATAGATTTCTGTGGTAAATATATGAAGTATACTGGGTTTTTTGTGACTTGAGATGCCCTAGGGTGTGTTGAAAATATTTTAACATTTTGATGTTTCTGCGCTGATATATTGATATATGGTTGTCTCTGTGCAAAGGCCATATGTATTAATATGCATATGGAATGATTACAGAGTATATTTTATCTGTTCATGTGCCTGTATGTGTGCATAGAGATGCTAGAACACTCACGCAGATGTCTTATATATACATATATATGTATATATATATGTGTAGATATGGTTCTGTATATGTTACAGATATGCATAATATTATATACATGAACGATGATCATTTGTGTGAGGGCATGAATACTAATCGTTTATTATTTATGTATATATATATATAGTGAAATATTTTATAACACAAGAAAAATTTTTTTTGTGAAACAAGAAATTAAAGAGTTGATCACGTAATGTCATGTGTATTTCTATTTTATCAACTAGAGCTTGACATGACTTTCTCTTTCTCTTTTTCTTCTCTTTTCTTTTTTCAGAAAGTGCATATGCATGTGTATGTATATATTTCCGTATTTTTATAAATAGGGTAATTTCTTTTGAAGATTTATCTCATTTTTTTGAAGATTTATCTCAGTTCTTGGTACATTGACCTCAGAGTTTTAAACTAAACATATGGTCATTATTGAGCAAAATTATTTTCACTCATTATATATCTATGTCTCATTCATGAATATTGATATTTACATTATATTACCCAGTTCATATGAATTGATAATTCTAATTGATAGGACATGGCGTAAAGATGTAACTCTATCATCCCTCTCTCTAGATATAGCTGTTTCTTCCCCTCTCTCTTTATATATGATAAAGTTTATGTATCTGTCGTTTTGACTTTGCCTCTCATGTTTCTCTCTTACTTCTCTCTTGATTTTCACCACCCCCTATATAATAATAATTATTTTTTTTCTCCCTCTTTCTTTTCAGTCTGTCTCTTCTCTAACTGTGCTTAACACTATAACTAAATAATTACCGTACTCCCTCCCTCTTAAATCTCTCAATTCGTATGATGAATTATTATTATTCATCTGTTGCCTTCGGTTGCCTATCTTTTTTACCTCCTCCCTCTTTCTCACTCCCCTATTTCTTTCTATTTCTCTCTGTTTTTCTTTACATACATTTCTTCTTTTTCTCCGTCTTTATTTGTAACTGTGATTAACACTAAATATTTATAAACACTTCACTACCAAGCCAGCCTCCTACATTAATGGTCGCTATATTTATGGTACGTCAAAATTATTTATAAAACTGGTTATATATTGTATTTTATCTGAGGAAGGCATGCCATATTTTTAATATGGTATCCCTGAAATATGTATAATGAAATAAATATGGTTTTATAAATATAGTTTCCATTTGTTTAATATCGTATATATATATATATATATATATATATATATATATATATCATAAAACATGTCTATAGAATCACAAGATAAAATATATACCATTTCCTCTCCCAATTAGCCTAATTAACTATATAAAAAATCGAATAGACCAGGCTATAAGAATGAGGCTTCTATAAAGAAATCTCCAACAAATAACCGAAACTAGCCCTTCACGTCGGCCGCAACGGAATATTTATCGAATATTTCGACAGCGTAATCGCCCAGATACAGTCAATTAAACAGAATTAGGTGTAAAATAAACTAGGAGAAAATAGAATACATTTAAATACCTCTACCATGGTTTCGTCCGCATTTTGAGATTTCCAATAATTATGTTATAATTATGTAACTCGAACATCGGATTCATCAGGAGATTTGCTCTGATCTAGACACTAAATTTTCCAAAGTAATCGCGCCAAGAATTCATTCAAAATGGCTAAGAATCGCGACGTAGTCGCGGTCAGGTTGGAAGGGGTGTGGTAGTTGCTTACGGCTGGTGGCTTTTTTGCTAGAAAGCACAGTACAATGCAGCCAAATATGTATCTCAACCTAATGGGAAATTATTACATATAAAAGTTTACATATATATATACATATATATACATATACGTGTTTTGCAACGGGTCACTTTGTGGCTCAATGAAAATTTAATAAATTAAATAATCAAAGCTATATATCATAAAACATGTCTATAGAATCACAAGATAAAATATATACCATTTCCTCTCCCAATTAGCATAATTAACTATATAAAAAATCGAATAGACCAGGCTATAAGAATGAGGCTTCTATGAAGAAATCTCCAACAAATAACCGAAACTAGCCCTTCGCGTCGGCCGCAACGGAATATTTATCGAATATTTCGACAGCGTAATCGCCCAGATACAGTCAATTAAACAGAATTAGGTGTAAAATAAACTAGGAGAAAATAGAATACATTTAAATACCTCTACCATGGTTTCGTCGGCATTTTAAGATTTCCAATAATTATGTAATAATTATGTAACTCGAGCATCGGATTCATCAGGAGATTTGCTCTGATCTAGACACTATATTTTCCAAAGTAATCGCGCCAAGAATTCATTCAAAATGGCTAAGAATCGTGACGTAGTCGCGGTCAGGTTGGAAGGGGTGTGGTAGTTGCCTACGGCTGGTAGCTTTTTTGCTAGAAAGCACAGCACAATACAGCCAAATTTGTATCTTAACCTAATGGGAATTTATTACATATAAAAGTTTACATATATATATATACATATATATACATATACGTGTTTTGCAACGGGTCACTTTGTGGCTCAATGAAAATTTAATAAATTAAATAATTAGAGCTATATATCATAAAACATGTCTATAGAATCACAAGATAAAATATATACCATTTCCTCTCCCAATTAGCATAATTAACTAGATAAAAAATCGAATAGACCAGGCTATAAGAATGAGGCTTCTATGAAGAAATCTCCAACAAATAACCAAAACTAGCCTTTCACGTCGGCCGCAACGGAATATTTATCGAATATTTCGACAGCGTAATCGCCCAGATACAGTCAATTAAACAGAAGTAGGTGTAAAATAAACTAGGAGAAAATAGAAGACATTTAATTACCTCTACCATGGTTTCGTCCGCATTTTGAGATTTCCAATAATTATGTAATAATAATAATAATAATAATAATATATATATATATATATATATATATATATATATACCGGCATCAACCTGTTAACAGTGGAGCTGATAACTTGGTTAAAACTCTGTACAGCCTAGAAGGGATTAGATGTGGAGAGCTATAGATTTTGTCATAGGCCTTCAGCGCATAGGGTTCCATCAACGATACATCTCAAACTACAGTCATCTATGTATGTGTATTGAACAATGAAAATAAAATAAAAGTCGAAGATAGGTTCTTAATTAGATCATTGCTTTACGATCATTTCAGAGGTTCGATTGATCCTGGTAAATCGATATATCGACTGAAAATTAGTGATTAAGGCACTACCTATTTAGTAACTCTTTGCCCTTTATGGTCTGAGTTCAAAGGTTAAAACTAATAATGATTACAGTATGGTGTTTAGCATGCAAATTGGTGTCCACAAGCTCTGTCATTAGCCCTCTTCTGTTTATTATCATCTTCTAATCTATAACAGAATAGTTTAAAATAGGTTGCATTTGGGAATTTCTGTATACTGATAATCTTCCTCCCATAATTGAATCTATGGTAGAACTAGAGAAAAAATTCCAGACCTAGGAGATTAACTTGGAATAAAAATGTCTTTCGGTCAAAGACTAAAGTCCAAGAAAATAGAAAGGAAAACAAGGTACTGATCTTTTCATGGAAATGGCCCTGCTCATTGTGTAGGAAAAGGGTGGGTAGGAATTCGATCTGCTGTCACAAATGCAAACTATGAGTACACAAGTGATGTATCTGGATCTCAGACAGGCTAGCAAAGAACCAAGGTTTTTCATGTGGTCGATGCACAGGAACAGTAAGCAGCAAGCACTCACAGGAAACAAGCTCTAACACATTTTTAGAGGATTCCATAGAACCAGTTGATGGCTTCTGTTACGTGGGAAACCAAATTAGCACCGGAGGTGGGTATTTTGAAAGTACAGTAGCCTGAGTGAGAATGGGATGGAGAAAGTTCAGGGAGCTACTACAACTGATAACCATAACAGATTCTTCCTTTAAAATGAAGGGCAGATTTTATGATGCATCTATATGGTAATGTTATATTGTAGTGAGCACTGTGTACAGAGGACCAATGAAGATTGAAAAGAAAATTAAGCTTACATGTTCCAATTGATATGTAAAAGTAATATACATGAAGAGCAAAGCATAAATGAACTGAAAGAGAAACTGGGAACAAGAGGGATCAGGTGAAGCATGCAGGAGAGGATATTGCAGTGGTATGGATATGCAATGTATATAAAGGATGACAACTGCATAAAAAGGTGCAGCGCACTCAAAGTTGAAGGAAGCTATGGAAGAGGAAAACATAGGAATGCTTAGGATGAGGTAATAAAATCTGACCACACACAGTTGTACATCTCAAAGGCAATGACACGGGATTGAGATCTCTGGTGTTATGCAGTACTACAGAAGACCCATTTTCCCATCTGCATGGGGCACAGGATGAAGCAGCATGTAGTGGTCTCTAGTATTCCTCACTGCTTCCTCATACATCCTTCTATACACATGTATATAAGCATGGAAAGATGAACATATACTCCCACAATATTGCTGAAAATGCTAACAGTTCTCAGTTCACCCTATAAACTGGTGACACAACAAGAGCCTCTATACCAGCATTTAAGGTGATCATGTTGGCACCATGACAAAAAGTACATTTACTCCTCCTTGTAATGTAACATGACAAAAGAGTACCTAACTCTAACAACAAAAGAGCTCAGACTAAACTGTAAAGTGGTCGATTGGTGCCCCAACAAAGTGCTCATCCCACACTGTATTGGGACTAAGTGCACACTGTAAACTGGTCATGTTAGTTTTATGAGAAAAAGTTCCCAGTCCATGTTGTTAAGTGATAATTTTGGTGCCACAATAAAAAGCACTCAGTCCACCCTGTAAATGTTATTTGTATTAGGAAGGGCGTCCAGCCAGAAGCAGTTCGGTATGGGAAGACATGGTCATCTGTCCTGACCTGACCTGTCTCACAACAGGAAAATTTGTCTAACCCATGCTAGCATGGATATTAAATTTTAAGAATGATGATGTCTATACCCTGAGCTTCCTCACACTTTATGTCGGCCAAATTGCATTCAGAGTGCATTGGTTAGCTTGGTGCTATAGTAGAAGACACTTGACCAAGGTGCCATGCAGTAGTAATAAAGTGAACTTCTTAATCATGCAATCATGCCCTCTTTGTATTGGTGTAAAAGAAAACATCCAGTCTACGATGTAAGATGTAAGTGGAACATACTTGTAATATTAGAGAGGAAACTGTATTTGTAATTATTATGATTTTTTATTTTGGTAGAGCTGCTTATTAATCCTCATCTTCAGAGAATGTCTTTGTGTGTCACACAGATTGTCATCTTTGCATTATTTTATAGATTTGTTTGATTATAATGCTATATTATTTTGTTCTTGATCTGCAAGTATTTTTTTTAGCTGTGGCATGGGATTTTGTATGGCTAATATTTTGGATTTAATGTTGTTAATTATGTTTTATATACCTGCATTATTAGATTTTCTCCTCTGTAATTGCCTTCAAGGTTTCCCCATTCTCATATTTGTTATGTATTGTCTAATGTTACCAACAATTTTTGTTGTAGTTTTTATAACTCTTATAAAGGTTCTATAATAATTTTATTGATTAAAATATTTTATTGTGATGGTTAAATTTTTTTAGTTGTTCTGAGGTCTGTAAATTTTCATTAAATATCTTTTATAACATTAGTGCCATTAAGCTTTATGGTATTTTGTGTTTATGACATTGAAGTATTGAGAAGTTTGATAAGGCTTAGGTTACTCAAAGAGAGTACAAAACCCATTTTCTGCAATGAAGAGAATGACTGCACCAGTGGTTGGCATAAAGATTGATAATGATGAAGGTGATATACCTCAATAACTTCAATATCCATCATTCATATTACACTGATTTTATTTAAAACAATGTATAGATTTCACATAGGTTGTTACAAATCACAACAGCAACAATAATTGTTTCTACTATTGGCACAAGGCCAGAAAATTACTCAGTACATTACTGGTACTTTATTTTATCGACCCCGTAAGGATGAAAGGCAAAGTTAACCTCGGCGGGATTTGAACTCAGAATGGCAAGGGCCGTAACTCTATGCGTCAAAGCATGGCGTCCGAACCTCTACCAATACTGCCAATATGATAAAACATAATGGCTTTGAAACCGGACTCTCATTTTGTTTTAATAGCCACCCATCTTATCCAACATGGCAATGTCCAACTCATCTAAGATATCAGAAAACATTAATGCACATCTTATCAGTCGTCAAGATGTTCTTATTATGCATACTGTCTCATAAAATATTGGAGTACACTTATTAAATAATCTGTGGGTCATCAAAACCATTTCATCAAACAACATATAGATTTTTAGAACTATATTTTGGACTGCTATATTCCAAATAGTTAGTCTTTTACTACTTTCACTTATTGGGATATGGCAATCCATATTCAGGCATCTCTCTCTCTCTCTCTCTCTCTCTCTCTCTCTCTCTCTCTCTCTATATATATATATATATATATATATATATATATATATATATATATATATATATATATATATATATATATATATATATATATATATATATATATATATATATATATATGTATATATATATATATATATATATATATATATACAGTATTTTCCGTAGTGTTGTAATATAAATATTACACACAGTAGATGGACAGCTCACGTAGAGTTTGCTCGACGGTTCCAGTTGTAGTTCCAAAGGTAATCCGGAGAAAAATAGAAGGATTTTAATGGATACAGTTTAGTTAAAAGGAATTTATTGACACGTGTTTCTATAACAGTTACATAACCTGTTTCTATAACAGTTACATTCCGATGAAATGACAGTTGATAATAACATTGAAATATTGAATGTCTGCATAACTAATACTTTGTAGATAGCAGCTGTTTTCAGGTTGTGTAACTGTTATAGAAACACGTGTCAATAAATTCCTTTTAACTAAACTGTATCCATTAAAATCCTTCTATATATATATATATATATATATATATATGTAAATATGATAATAATGGAGCTGCGGCGTTGCAAATGGGTTACATATGAACAAGTTTGTCCTTCATCAGTGGTCTTCCAACCGTCATAGGCATTTCATCGCTTTAAAGACCATATACCTCAGGTTGGTGCGAGCAACGGCTAAAAAAAGTCGTTGGGACACGTAAATAAAGGGGACGCTAGGATAAACAAACAAAATGGTTTAAGCAACAGAAAGTGATGAAGAAAGAGACAAGTCCCAGATTTCTATGAATATAAATTCGGTGAAATCGTGAACGAGAGAATAAAGACCATCAAACCTGGTTGAAATGTGAGCAAGGAAGGAATTTCGCATAGGTCAAAAGGGAGGAAGAAGGGGTCTGGTCTGCGAATTCGGTAAACATAAGTTCTGTGTAGTCGCAGACGAGAGAGAGAGAGAGAGAGAGAGAGAGAGAAAAAAAAAATTCATACCGGCTTGGCGAGAAAAGAATTACGGTCAGGTCAAACGGGAAGAAAGAGGAGGAGGAGAGGTAGTGACAGAGAATGAGTGAGTGAAGGGTGAGGAAGAGGATAACAGAGAGAGAGAGACTGCTAGAAAGGGTAAAGATACAAAGAACGAAACAGACGGGTAGCAGCAGAGGAAAACATATATGTGTAAATATGATAATAATGGAGCTGCGGCGTTGCAAATGGGTTACATATGAAAAAGTTTGTCACTTTCTGTTGCTTAAGCCATTTTGTTTTTTTACCCGAGCGTCCCCTTTATTTACGTGTCCCAACGACTTTTTTTAGCCGTTGCTCGCTCCAACCTGAGGTATATGGTCTTTAAAGCGATGAAATGCCTATGACGGTTGGAAGACCACTGATGAAGGACAAACTTTTTCATATATATATATATAAAGGTTTACCTATACATAAAGTTATATATGTTACAACAGCTCACTTTGTGGCTCTATGAAGAATTAATAAATTAAATAATCAGAGCAATATATCATAAATCATGTCTATGGAATTATTAGATAAATAAAATATATACCATTTTCTCTGCCAACCAGCATAATTAACCATATAAAAAATCAATTAGACCAAGCTATAAGGATAAAGGCTCCTATGAAGAAATCTCCGACAAATAAACGAAAGTGGCCTCTTCGCGGTGGCCTCAATAGAGTATTTATCCAACATTTCGACAGCATGTAGAATCTGACCAAATATACAATCAACCATACACAATTAGGTGTAAATTCAAATTTAGAAGAAATGTGCACATACCGTAACTATATCTCTACCATGGTTTCATCCGTATTTTTAGATATCCAATTAATAGGAAATCCACAGAGTTCGGATTCATCAGGAGACAAACTCAAAAATAGAAACTTAGTATTCCAATGTGATCGCGCCAAAATTAGATTCGAAAATGGATTAGAACCGCAATATGGCCGTGGTCAAGTTGGAAAGAATGTGATTGGTTGCTTACGGCGGGTAGGCTTGTAGCTAGAAAGCGCAGCCAAATGTCGCCAAATTGTATCTCAACCTAACGGGAGATTATTAAATATAAAGGTTTACATATACATAAAGTTATATATGTTACCACCGGTCACTTTGTGGCTCTATGAAGAATTAACAAATTAAATAATCAGAGCAATATATCATAAATCATGTCTATAGAATTATTAGATAAATAAAATATATACCATTTCCTCTGCCAATCAGCATAATTAACCATATAAAAAATCAATTAGACCAAGTTATAAGGATAAAGGCTCCTATGAAGAAATCTCCGACAAATAAACGAAAGTGGCCTCTTCGCGGTGGCCTCAATAGAGTATTTATCCAACATTTCGACAGCATGTAGAAACTGACCAAATATACAATCAACCATACACAATTAGGTGTAAATTCAAACTTAGAAGAAATGTCGCCAAATTGTATCTCAACCTAACGGGAGATTGTTAATTGGATATCTAAAAATACGGATGATACCATGGTAGAGATATAGTTACGGTATGTGCACATTTCTTCTAAGTTTGAATTTACACCTAATTGTGTATGGTTGATTGTATATTTGGTCAGTTTCTACATGCTGTCGAAATGTTGGATAAATACTCTATTGAGGCCACCGCGAAGAGGCCACTTTCGTTTATTTGTCGGAGATTTCTTCATAGGAGCCTTTATCCTTATAACTTGGTCTAATTGATTTTTTATATGGTTAATTATGCTGGTTGGCAGAGGAAATGGTATATATTTTATTTATCTAATAATTCTATAGACATGATTTATGATATATTGCTCTGATTATTTAATTTATTAATTCTTCATAGAGCCACAAAGTGACCGGTTGTAACATATATAACTTTATGTATATGTAAACCTTTATATTTAATAATCTCCCCTTAGGTTGAGATACAATTTGGCGATATTTGGCTGCGCTTTCTAGCAACAAGCCTACCCGCCGTAAGCAACCAATCACATTCTTTCCAACTTGACTACGGCCATATTGCGGTTCTAAGCCATTTTCGAATCTAATTTTGGCGCGATCACTTTGGAATACTAAGTGTCTATTTTTGAGTTTGTATCCTGATGAATCCGAACTCTGTGGATTTCCTATTAATTGGATATCTAAAAATACGGATGAAACCATGGTACAGATATAGTTACGGTATGTGCACATTTCTTCTAAGTTTGAATTTGCATCTAATTGTGTATGGTTGATTGTATATTTGGTCAGATTCTACATGCTGTCGAAATGTTGGATAAATACTCTATTGAGGCCACCGCGAAGAGGCCACTTTCGTTTATTTGTCGGAGATTTCTTCATAGGAGCCTTTATCCTCATAGCTTGGTCTAATTGGTTTTTTATATGGTTAATTATGCTGATTGACAGAGGAAATGGTATATATTTTATTTATCTAATAATTCTATAAACATGATTTATGATATATATATATATATATATATATATATATATATAAAAGTTCTATATATATATATATAAAAGTTTTAATATAGATGAGATTCTACAGGACTAGACCTGTTTCATTCTTTAGAAATCATCAGGAATCCTGCATTCCTGATGATTTCTATAGAATGAAACAGTTCTTACAGTTCTAGTCCTGTAGAATCTCATCTATATTAAAACTTTTATACTCTGCAATGTATTGAGTACCTTACTTACTGTGGTTACCTCCGATTCAACCCGGAATAACGTATATATATATATATATATATATATATATATATATATATATATATATATATATATATATATATATATATGTATATATGCATTTGTCGACCTAGAAAAAGCATTCGACAGAGTGTTCCGTGCCATAATCTGGTGGGCTCTTAGAAAACTAGGAGTAGATGATTGGCTTGTGAAAGCTGTACAAGCCATGTATATGGGAGCACTCAGCAAAGTAAGCGTTAACAATGACTATAGCTAGGAATTAAGCATAGAGGTCGGTGTCCACCAAGGCTCTGTGCTTAGCCCTCTCCAGTTCATTATAGTATTGCAGGCTATAACAGAGGAGTTTAATCCCGGATGCCAACGGGAATTCCTGTATGCAGATGATCTGACACTTATAGCTGAATCTATGGTGGAACCAGAGCAGAAATTCCAAACATGAAAGCAGAGACTAGAAAGAAAGGGTCTCAAGGTCAACGTGACAAAGACTAAGGTTGACAAAGACTAAGTAAACGAGAACACAGTACACAGATCCCTTTAGTATGTAGGAAAAACGTAGGTAGGAATTCCATCCTCTACCCCAAATGCAAACTATGGGCACACAAGAGATGTAATAGGATCTCATGAAGCTTAGCTAAGAATGTAGTCTTTACATGTAGCAGCTGCACCGGGACAGCAAGCACCAAATGGCCACAGGAAACAAGCGCTACCAACCTCTGGGAGGGCTCTGTAGAAACAGTAGACAGCTCTTGCTACCTAGGTGAGTGAGTTAGAAGTGGAGGTGGGTGTTCAGAAAGTATAGTAACCAGGGTAAGAACGGTATGGAAGAAGTTCAGGGAGCTAGTGCCACTGCTAGCTGCAAAAGGCTTTTCGCTCAAAATAAAAGACAGACTATGATGCATGCATACGAACAGCAATATTGAATGTTAGTGAGACCTGGGCACTGTATGTAAAAGACTTGCATAGATTAGAAAGAAACAAAGCTTGCATGCTCCGAATTATGTGTAATAGTAATATACGTGAACAGCAAAGCATAACTGAATTCAGAGAGAGACTGAGCATAAGAGGAATAAAATGCTGTGTGCGGGAGCGGAGGTTCCGTTGATATGGACATGTGATGTGTATGAACAAGTGAGCACTAGAAGTCGATTAAAGCCGCGGAGTGGAGAGACCCAAGAAGACGTAGAATGAGGTGATAAATTGCACCTCTCAAAGATGATGACAGCACCGTGACCTCTGGCATCACACAGTAATACAGAAGACCCGGCTTCCCAGATACAAGCCGAAGCTGAAGCATATAGACAATATTACCCCACCCCTCCCACTGCAAAGTTGTCGTCAATATGTCACAAGAAAAAAGCACCCAGCCTACACTGTTAAGTGGTTGTGTAGGTGCCACGGAAAAAAGCACCCAGCACTCACTGTAAATGAGGTTGGTGTTAGGAAGGGCATCCATCTGTAGAAATCAAGCCAAAATCAATTCCCGTATGAGCAAGACAAGGTCAGCCGACCTGGCATTGCCCACAACAGGACAACCCGTCTAACCCATGCTAGCATGGAAGAACGGATGTAAAACAGTGATGATTATGATGAATTATACATACTCATCTAAAGTCTCCATCTACTGTCCTATTCATTATATATTGTCTATCAACTTCTATTCTATTTACAAGACCAGCAACCTGTAAAGTAAAAGAGGGCAGTCAATATTCAATCCCTTCATTTTCACCCATTATCATTATCAGTCTATATCTCTCCCATCATCAAACTTTCATCATTTTACCACTCTTCTATCTTAATGCTTTTATAAAAAGACATTCACTTATCACTCATTACTGCTGCTATCTTACATTTAAAGTCTAGTCTAAAGTTTGTCTCAAGCTAGGAGGCTAGTCAGGCTGGTGCTTATCGCAGTTTCATGGTGTGAAGCAACTGAGTGTACAAGACAGGATGCCAGTTCATTGCAGAGTTAAACCCACAACTATAGCTGGTACTCATTATCAGCTGAGAATACTGGAGCAATGTGAAGTGAAGTGTCTTGCTCAAGAACACAACACACAACCTAACCCAGAAATCAAACCCATAACATTATGATCATAAGTCCAACACCATTACCACTAGGCCACGCCTCTCCACTATTATTTACTTTCTCTCATCATGGCATATCATTATGGCTACTCTTTCACAAGTTGCAGTTTTTCATACAATGACCTTCCAATTACAGATAAACTTTATTTCCGTTCACCGTTTTATGAATATAATTTTATTTTTTTATTATTAGTTCTTAGTTGAATAGAATGTTGTCATATTTACAAAAATGATACGCGACGCAGCCCACCCACAGCTCCAGTGTAAGTTACGACAATTCTGGTTTGTATTTATTTTCTTGATTTATTCTTAAATTGGGTCTGACAAACACCTGTTGTCTATAGTTAGTATTCTCTTCACCTTAGCGAAACTGGTCCCTTATGATTTGAACACATATGTATATGTCTGTGTTCGTTTTTCTTTTTTGTTCAATTATATTATGCGTCTCAGAAAAATCTCTATCCTAAAGCTAATTTATTGTAAGAGACTATTTTGAGTTTCTAAATCAATATTTGCCTTTGATATATATATATATATATATATATATATATATATTTATATATATATATATATATATATATATATATATATATATATATATATATATATATATATATATATATATATATATATATATATATATATATATATATATATATATATATATATATATATATATATATATATATATATATATATATATATCGTTATACTTGGGGAGGGTCATATTTGTGTAATAATATTGCCATAATACTGCAACATCGTCAGTGGTGCTATTATGTTTCCTCCCGTTGCATTGTATGCCTACGCCATCTTTATTTAGTCTGTTTATTTATTTATTTATTTACTTATACTTCTGTTAGGTCAGTGTTGTTTGTTTGGGTATTGTTGTTATTCCATTCATTTTTTCTATTTAGCCTTGGCCTTCTAAGTTCTATTTCGCTGGCCTCTCTGATTTGCCTATCTGCTGGGTCATTTCTATGTTTAGATATTATTCTAACTTCTATGTTGTCTATGTTACCGTTGTGTTTTTGTCTGGCATGTTCGTATAGTACTGAACTGTTTTTCGTCCTTTTAGTTCCCCCTAGTGTTGGTCTATCCTTTCACCTATGCTACGAGCTGTCTCCCCTATATATGTTGTTGTTATGTTTCTGCAAGTACCCTCTGTAAATCTTATGCTATAGACTACGTTTCTAGATTTACAGTTTATCCGGGGGGTTTACTTTATATATGATACCGTTCCTATTAGTACAGTGGGTTTTCTTAAAAGGGTAGGTTTTGCTGATCAGGGATTTTATGGTGGTTCTTGGCTTTTATACCACCTTAATCTTTAAGCGGGTATTTCTCAGGGCCTTTCTACACTGGTTAGCTAATTTCCCTCCAGGGGTAGCGTCCACAAACATGAAACTCTGGTACCATGAGGTGGCTTTCCCTATCTTATGTCTAGTCCTATCTAAGCTATTCTATGATTTGCTCCTCTATAATGGACAAATTCCTTTCATGTCCAGTTCTATTAGGGTCTTATACTTCTCCGTGGCTCCTTCGTATACTCTGATTCTGTCTCTTTGGTTGTAGCCAGAGAGCTGCATGCGGTTGATGAAGTGTTGGATGTGTCTTTCCATTTCTGTTGGGTCGCACATGCGGGACACGTTCTTCATCACTCGTACCAAGTCTACGTTCAGAATATTAAACTTAGCAATACTGGACATTGCTGAGTTTTTGAGTATCAGGTATTTGGAGGCCATGGGTTTAGCATAGTGTGAGTGGAGAATTAGGGCTCTCTCGTCTATAGTGTTAATCCAGAGTTCCGTGTCTAATACAGGTAGTCTATTGTTAGCGTGTTTGGAAGGGTAGTCGATAGTTACAGTTATACTCTGGTGTATGGAATTAGCTATCTGCTAGATGCATATTGTTATACTTGGGGAGGGTCATATTTGAGTAATAATATTGCCAGAATTAATAACAGAACACACTCACTGTTTGGTTGGTTTTCGCTTCTGTGTCTTTTATATCGGTTAATTTAAATTAATTTATTCGGTTCTCAATGTTACCATTGACTGACCAACGGTCAAAAATACAGATATAATATAGACACAAACACATATATATAGTTTAACAACGTTATTTCGTTGCACATCGGCAACATCGTCTGTGGGGCTATTATGTTCCATCCTGTTGTATTGTATGCCTATGCCATCTTTATTTAGTATGTTTACTTACTTTTTTTTGTCTCTCTGCGCATGTGTTTGCGTGTGTGTATAGTGTTTGATGTGTGTTCGCATTTGGGTGACTGTTTTGGTTATTGCATTCTATCTTAGTTTACTAGTGTGTGTTTATATGTGTTTGTTGTTATTGTGCTTGTGTATGTATTTATTTATTTATTTATACTTCTCATAAATAAATAAAACATTAGTGTCTGCAGTTCTGTTCGCATGCCGACATAAGAGCAAGAATGAAGTGTTCATTCTCCTAACATGGCTATAAAATTGAGGCTTGTTTGCAAAATTGCAAACAAATCGAATGTTACTATTAATATTCGTAAAACTCAGATTACATTCATATATAAATATATATATATAGTAACAATTTGAGTATATGTTTGTTAATCCCCACCACTTCAATATGCATGGCAGAGCACCCAACAAAGTGTATTTACTCCAGAGTATATTCATAAACACGAAATATAAGATAACCAATTAAAATTAACTTCATTTATTCATAGACAGTGTGATATGTATTTCGGTGATAACTGTTGTTATACAACAGCTATGACATCATCTGACAGCTTGAATTTGAATAGCAAAAACAGAAAGACATAAAGATGAAATAAAGCTTACTTCTGTTATTTCGAAGTATTGATATGCTCCAAGCTGAATTTTTGTGTTGCTTTCTGAAGGCCTGGTAGCATATATATATATATATATATATATATATATATATATATATATATATATATATATATATATATATATATTTATTAAAATAACAGATTAAAGTTTAAGCAAAGAATCGCTGCTTTCACCCTTAACGAGAGTCACATGGTGGTGGAACAATAAGGTAGATGGGGCAATTAAGGCTAAGAGACAGGCATAGAAAGAATGGAAGAACGGGGGAAGTAGGGTACATTACATAGAGACAATGAGGGGAGCTAGACAACACGTATACTTAGCTAGAAGGGACCGAGGGTAGAAAATTCAAACATGTTTTGCAGTGTGAGGACCGGAAACAGGAAGTGTTCAGGATTGCAAGGCAGTGTGTTAGAGAAAATTGTGATGTCATTGGAGAGAAGTGTGTGCGGAATGATAAAGGTGAGCTTGCCCTCACAAATGCTGAGAAGAAAGATGTGTGGAAGAGCTACTAAGAAAAATTACTGAATGAGGAGAATGCATGGGAGAAAGAGACCCTAGCCCAAGTGGATCCTATATAGGTGCCAGCAGTACAAGTCAGCAGCAGCGTAGTAAGTAAGGCAATTAAAGATATGAAGACAGGGAAGCGAACCGGTTCACTGGGTATAGCTGCCGAGATGCTGAAGTCATCTAGGTCAGTAAATCACACCGTACTTATTGTTAAGCAGGTAATACTAAAGGGTGTCATACCACAGGATTGGTGCAGCAGCATCATTGTCAACTGTTACAAGGGTAAAGGTGATGCACTAGATAAAGGAAACTATAGATCTATAAAGCTGATGGATGAGGTCATGAAAGTAATGGGAAAAGTTATAGCACAGTTGATTAGGGACCAGGTAAAACTAGGTGAGATGCAATTTGGGTTTGTGCCAGGAAAGGGCACCGCTGATGCCCTCTTCCTTGTGAGGCAGTTTCAGGAAAAGTACCTAAGTCGCTCTAACAGGCATTTGTTGATCTGGAAAAGGCCCTTGACAGAGTGCTTCGTGCTATAATCTGGTGTGCTCTTAGAAAACTAGGGGGTAGATGAATGGCTTGTGAAAGCAGTACTAGCCATGTTAGGGGAGCAGTCAGCAAAGTTAGGATTAGCAATGACTATAGCGAGGAATTTAGTATACAGTTCAGTCTCCACCAAGGCTGTGTTTTTAGCCCTCTCCTGTTCATTATAGTACTGAAGGCTATAACAGAGGAGTTTAAGACCGGATGCCCGCGGGATCTTCCATACACAGATGATCTTATACTTATAGCTGAATCTATGATGGAACTAGAGAAGAAATTCCAAAAATGGAAGCAGGGACTAGAAAGAAAAGGTCCAAAGTCAACCTGACATAGACTAATGTCCTCGTAAGTAGACGAGAAAACAGAATCCAGATCCCCTTAAAGAAATGGTCTCGCTCAGTATCTAGGCAAAGTGTAGGTAGGAACTCCATCCTCTGCCCTAAATGCAAACAGTGGGTAAACAAGAGCTGTAGTGGGATCTCAGGAAGTTTAGCTAAGAATATAGGCTTTACATGCAGCAGCTGCACCGGGACAGCAAGCAGCAAATGTCTGCAGGAAACAATCACCACCAAACTGGGAGGGTTTTGTAGAAACAGTAGACAGCCTTTGCTATCTAGGAGACTGAATTAACAGTGCAGGTGGTTGTTCGGAAAGTACAGTAACCAGGGTTAGAACAGGATGGAAGAATTTCAGGGAGTTACTGCCACTGCTAGCTGCAAAAGGCTTTTCACTCAAAATGAAAGACAGACTGTATGATGCGTGAATACGAACAGCAATGTTACATAGTAGTCAGACCTGGGCGTTGTGTGTAGAAGACTTGTGCAGATTAGAAAGAAACGAAGCTTGCATGCTCCGATGGATGTGTAATAGTAATATACGTGAACAGCAAAGCATAAATGAATTGAGAGAGAGAGAGACTGAGCATAAGAGGAATCAAATGCTGTGTGCAGGAGAGGAGGTTGTGTTGGTATAGACATGTGATGAGTATAAAGGATGACAGCTGCATAAAAAGGTGCAGAATACTAGAAGCCGATGGAAAATGTGGAGTGCAGAGATCCAACAAGACCTGGGATGAGGTGATAAAAGCCGACCTTACTGAATTGCACTTCTCAAAGGTCATGCAAGGACCGTGATCTGTGGCATCACACAGTAATAAAGAAGACCCGACCTCCCACTGGTACAAGCCGAAGCTGAAGCATATTGACAATATGCCCCCAGCCCCTCCCACAGCAAAATGGTCGTGGAGGTGCCACGGCAAAAAAGCACCCAGCACACACTGTAAAGTGGTCGTGTAGGTGCCACGGAAAAAAGCACCCAGCACCCACTATAAATATGTTTGTGTTAGGAAGGGCAACCAACTGTAGAAATTGAGCCAAAATCAGTTCCCGAATGAGCAAGACAAGGTCAGCCGACCGGGCACTGCCCACAACAGGACAACCCGTCTAATCCATGCTAGCGGCGAAGAATGGATGTAAAATGGTGATGATAATGATGATATATATATAATTATTGCTGGTGACCTTAATGGTCATGTTAAGCAACATTGTGATGGCTATGATGGAGTCCATGGAGGTTATGGTTTGGTACTAGAAATGAGTAATGCTTCAGGATCCAGGAATTCTGTGATGCAAATGACCTGACTCCTTGTAACACAAACTTCAAAAAATGTGACAGTCACGTGATCATGTGATTATAGATCATGTGACCACACCAGCTAGATAGATTTTATCCTTACTAAAAAAATGAGAGAGAGTGTCTGTTATGAACACTAAGTCCCTCCCTCGCGAAGAATGTGCCTCCCAACACAACTTAATAGTTAGTGACCTCATAGTCTGGGCCAGACGTACTCGCCAGCACAGGAATACCTTGAGGTGAAGATTATGTAAGTTGAAGAACCCGTCAGCCAGTAACAAATTTAAAAGCATATTACTTGATGCTTTTGATAGTAAGGAAGAGCAATTTCCTTCCACCGTGTCGGTGATGCAACAAAACGCACCCAGTCCACACTGTAAAGTGGTTGTGTAGGAGACATGGTAAAAAGGCTCCCAGTCCACACTGTTAAAGTGGTTGGTGTTTGGAAGGGCATCCAGCTATAAAAACCTGCCAGAGACATTTCCATACGAGTGAGACATGGTCTCCCGACCAATCCTGCATCAAATGGAACAAAACCGTCTAACCCATGCTAGCGTGGAAGATGAACGTTAAACGATGATGATGATGATATATATATATATATATATATATATATATCATCATGAAAATACCACAAGAGAGATCCTTTGGATAGCGTAGACGCCGGACCATACTCGCAAATATCTGCATATATACCGTGATCTGTCTTGAATATGCATGACTGACGGGATATAGAAGCAACATGGATAACACGACCACCATCTAAGCTAGAACCGACCCCTACAACAAACAAATAGGGGACAGCCCCTAGCATCTGACCAGTCGCGTGTGAACTTGGAATTGGTGAGAGGAGGGGATTATAGCGAGAGACGCAATATACCACCCCAGTCAAGTACATACTGGACTTTTTACCAATATATCATATACACCAATATATCCTATACAGCAAAACCTTGGATTTAGAACAGGCAGGCTGATCTATCGCGAACGCGTGCGACCCCACGCATGGATTAATAACTGGCACGACCGAAACTACATGGAAAAGATCGAACATACCACACCCTGCGACCACTAGCTGCTTGATCCGCGGGTCCATCTCCCAGAGAGTGCACACAACTGATAGTGGATCCCAGTTGACTCGTGAACTCGGAACTTTTCAACAAGACCAACTGTGTCTGGAGCTACGCAGATGATTGCATGCGCACAATGGATATCGCACCTACAAGGTCACCGGTATTGTTCATCTTACTGTATGTGTATAAAGTATCCGTGTGTGGGATATGCCTGAGTAAATTTGCTTGACTGTTAATTGTTTATTAATTGTTTGTTAATTAGGCAGGAATATATTATTATATCTTTGTTAATCCTATATTAATAATTTTTTGATACTACATTATTAGATTACTGAAGCTGTTTAATACCTTTTAAAAATACATTTTATAATTATTGTCTTTTTGCTTATATATTTTCTTACTTATCATTTTCTTTAATCTTCGAGCCCAACTTGATAAGCTCTTTGAATTGCTCCTTAATTAGATTACTTAAATTACTTTATTTATTATACCTAAGTTGTTGTATCTGTTGAAGCAACCTTTTGGAAATTCCTCGAATCTCCCAAATCCCGCAATTTAAAATTTTTAATTTGTAATTTTCCTCACTTCATTTATATATATTTTTAAAGGTTCTCTAAAATTTTAATTCTTTGGAGAGTCTTTCGGAAGAGGTTTTTATTAAAAATATTAAAGGGGCCTTTTCTGAGGGATTTTTTGAAGTCTTTTTGAATTAACCTTTAATTGATTAATTTCTCTCAACTATTTATTTCTTAACTTTTAAAATTAAATATAATGTCCAACATCTTAATCCTTAATTTTTAATCTTGGATATATAAGATTGCTTAATCTTAAATTCATTAATTTTTTAAATTTCAAGGTTTGGAGCTCTTAAACTTCAAATCCTAACTTAAATCTTAATCTTTATATTATGGATTCCCTAAATCATTAACTTTATTAACCTCTTAAATGTTATTGAAAGTTTTTTTCCCTAATTTTTAATTTTTAATTTTTAATTTTTAATTTTTAATTTTTAATTTTTAATTTTTAATTTTTAATTTTTAATTTTTAATTTTTAATTTTTAATTTTTAATTTTTAATTTTTAATTTTTGATTTTTGAGCTTAGAACTTTCGTAGGGATTATTAAATCTTCGTAAATTTTCTAAAAAAATTTAAGGGAATTTTTTAGAAAAATTTTTTTTTTTTTTTTTGAAGGAATTTCTTAAGCATACTTTTTATTATTTCATTTTTTAATTCTCTTAATCTCTTCTGGTTTTTTAAGTTTATTGAGGCTTATAAGCTTTATGCGCTTATTGAGGGATTTTTTAAGGTGCTTTTAAGAGATCCCAAGTCTTGTACTTTTAATGCGTAACTTATAGATTCCTTAATTTTTAACCTTCATTCCTTAACTTGTAGTCCCTTTTCAAGTTCTCTTAATTCCCTACAACCCATCCCTCTTACAACACCAACAACTAATATAAAAGAGCCCCCATAGAATATAGACCCTAAATATACAAGCTGAGCTGTTGATGTATACCACGATTTCAAACTGCTAATCTTGAGTGAAACGTTGATGAAAATAATGAACTTACAGTTACCTGTTATATGCCTTGAAAAATCCCTCCATATGGTCGGACGAAACGGCTGTCGGCAACAAACTTGTTATAATGTCATAAAAGTTCCTTTGTTCTCTTTCCTTAATATATATATATATATATATATATATATATATATTTATTAAAATAACAGATTAAAGTTTAAGCCCTCTTTGGATTTTAGTCTTCAATTTTATTATTATTACTATATATATATATATATATATATATATATATATATATATATATATATATATATATGTTAATTTATATTGGAGTTTACCAATGTATGTCCTGGTAAAGATTATAGAACCTCAATGCTAATCAGTATCCCTGTTCAATAATAATAATCATCATCATCATCATCATCATTTTACGTTCGTTTTTCCCTGCTTGCAAGGGTGAAACGATACCCAAAAGGCAGAATGATTTCTCAACCTCAGTAGACTATGTTATGGACTGTTATGCCACTAATTGCAGAGCTCAAAATTCAATAAAATAAAAAGGAATGACAAGTTTAGACTTACATCACCATTTTACTATATGAACGTTTCATTGAAACGTTGGTAGAATGAAACATGTTGTAAATCTAAACTGGTTATTCATTCTTATTTTATATAATATTAATAATAATAATAATAATAATAATAATAATAATAATAATAATAATAATAATAACTGTTAACTTAAGAAAGGGGAAGGTGGCGGTATCACTAGACAAGGGAGAGGCTAGCAAAAGATATAAATAGGTTGATTTAGTGACCTGGCCACCGGCCAAACGTCAACAAATTATGGCACTGCTGGCTCCCCCCTTCCTCACCAGCAATATAAAAAGCCCCAGCACCACCACCGACATAGCCAACAACAATAACAGGCAACTTCAGCAAAAAGTATATTATATTATGGTGATGCACTGGGTGATTGCTGGCCTTTTGCCTGGAGTGGAGACAATTATTAATAATTTCATTCTTAAGCCACGCAATGCTCACATTAAGGAACCACTCATGATAATAACAATTTAAAAAAACAACAAAAAAGAAAACCCCGTGACCAAGAAATACCGGGATGGCGGCCGGCGGGGAATAGTCTCTAGGGGAGAACGACCCCTCTAGTCTTGGTTGACACTTGTTCTAGAAGTGTTAACACAAAATGATTACCCCTTGGCGGATAAGGATAAAACGCGACAAAATAAAGTAAATGTCTAATGATAAAATCTCATACCGGATCCGCCGTCACCCGGGTAAAAAATGGCTGCGTCCCTCAGAGAGGAACCAGACTGGGGTCGAAAAATCAGCTAATGATTCAAACCTTCCCATCACCTCGGAGCTGGAGACCTCCCATAACCGGAATACTCCTACTGTTGGCCCTCCATGCTCACCACCAAGAAATCCAAAGGAAAAGAGAGAAAAATGGTCAAGGGAAGAAAATAAAGAAGTCCTTGAGGTTTTCTACACTGCCATGTACTACCCATCAAATGCATCGAATACAGAACAGACATATATCAACTGGAAAAAGAAACATCCAGAAAACAGAGGCTATATTGACAGTAACAAACTAGCCAATATACGAAGAAATATTGTAAGAAAAAAGTTACTAACTGATATAGAAATTGATCAGATCAAGCTATTAGCACAAAGTCAGCGAAGGGAAAATGAAACATGTGTCAGTGAAAACGAGGTAAATTGTAACACTTCGAATCCCAGGGTTGGGGCGGAATCACTGGCAACAGAACAAATTAAAGAAAGGATCGAAAAAGTGGAGGGAGTGCATGCTCAAGATGAAAATCCAAATGAAAATAATGAGATCGTAAATGATAAACAAATGAATGAGAATGAACTTGCCAACTTGAAGGATGAAATTATGATCGAATGGATGAAAATGAAAGAATCTGACATGGGGCAACGAGACACCCTCCCTAAGATCCAGAACTCCAAACAGAACCAACAGATAATACACAAGACTAACATAATTCTCAAAAACATTATCATCACAAACAAACTAAACATTACTGATTTAAATCATCTCTATTATGCATCGGCTAAAGTCACCACTCACTTATGTGGAGTGAAGATGAAAAAACAAAGGAATTCCCACAAGAAATCTACTTGGCAAGAGAACATCAATCGCCAAATAAACCTTCTCCGATCTGACATAGAAATTTTAACAAACTATAAAGTAGGTGAACATGTTAAACAAACTAAACTTAGAAAATTGAAAAGAAAGTACAGTATAAAATCAAAAAGTGACATAGACATGCTGATAGAAATAATCAAGCAAAAAGTGTCGGCCAAAGCTGCTCGTATAAGGCGCTTTGAAAAACGATCTAGATTCTATAAGGACAATAATATGTTCAAAAACAACAAAAGAAACCTCTACAGAAAAATTGGTACGTCAACAATAACTGCTAAATCAATACCACCCAAGGAGGAAGTGCAAGAATTCTAGGAAAAGATCTGAGCCAAAGAAAAAGTTCATAACATACATGCCCCATGGATAGACAGACAAATCAAAGATACAGCTCACCTTGAGGAACAAATATGGGAAAATATAACAGTTGAACAGTTGCGCTTGGCTCTAAGAAAAACCAGCAAATGGAAATCCCCAGGAAAAGACAAAATACAGAACTTTTGGATAAATGCCTTCACAGAGTCTCATGAGCTGTTAGCCCAACTTTACAATGAAATAGTTAAGGAGCCAGAAAAGATACCATCATGGCTAGTTAACGGCATTACATTCCTGCTTCCGAAGAATGATGAGACAAACAATCCCAAAAATTACAGACCGATAACTTGCTTGACCACAATGTATAACATTTTAACATCAGTCCTAACTGAATACACATATGACCACCTGATAACAAATGACCTATTTCCCATTGAGCAGAAAGGGTGTAAACGAGGCTCATATGGCTGTAAGGATCAGCTTCTGGTTAACAAAATGATACAGGAAGATTGTCATAATAGACACAAAAATCTATCGATTGCTTGGATAGATTGTAAAAAAGCATTCGATAGTTTGCCACACAGTTGGATTGAAAAATGTTTAGAGATTTTCAAAATATCCCCCGTTGTCAGGAGGTTTTTGTCATTCAGTATGAAGACATGGAAAACGACACTCCTTTTGAATAGTGAAACAAAATAACTGGAAGCTGGAGAAGTTCATATTAATTGTGGAATTTTTCCGGGTGACACTTTATCACCGCTTTTATTCTGCATCGCACTTATACCATTAAGTAAAATGCTCAATGAAACAAAACATGAAGATAAAGTCTATGACAAAACCATTAATCACTTGTTCTACATGGATGACCTGAAACTATTTGCAAAAAACGATGAACAATTTCAAGGGCTATTATCCACTGTGGAGCAGTTCAGTGATGACATTAAAATGGAGTTTGGACTAGATAAATGCGCCAAAGCAACGGTCACCAGAGGAAAGCTGCTGAAGAGTTGAGACATTAATCTTAATCGGGGGAACGTGATTAGAGAACTTGATCAAGAAAAAACTCACAAATATCTAGGTGTTTGTGAAGGAGACGGAATCAAGCACTCGACAATGAGGGAAAGGATAAGGAAGGAATGTTACCGCAGAGTAAGAGCAATCTTAAGAACGGAATTGAATGCAAGGATTTGGATCGATGCCATAAACACGCTTGCCATACCAGTAGTAACCTACAGTTACAATGTCATCAACTGGTCAAGCACAGAGATCCGTAGGCTCGATACAAAAATTCGAAAATTCTCAACCATGCACAGAATGCATCACCCTAAGGCAGATATAGATAGAATATATCTCCCTAGGAAAGAAGGAGGACGTGGGTTAATCCAGTTAGACATTGCGTTGAAAACTGCAACAATTGGATTATCTACATATCTAAGGGAATCACATGATTGGATGATCAAACTCGTTTTGAAACACGAAAGTATCAAAAGATCATATTCCATTACAAAAGATGCACAAACATACAGTTATGGACTACACATTTCAGAAGTCCCATTTACTGCTGAAATGGAAAACACAGAAAAAGCAAAGCAGGTAAAAGTAACTGCAAAGAAAGAACTGCTACAGAAACTGGCTAAGAAATGGCAAGAAAAGCCTCTGTATGGAAAATACCCAGAGCGAGCTAACAATTCTGATGTTGACAAAACTTTAACCCATCAGTGGTTGGAATCCTCTGGACTGAAATCGGAGACTGAAAGACTGATTATATCACCACAAGATCAGTGTCTGCCAACAAAAAATTACCAAGCCAACATAATAAAAAATGGATGCAGCCCATTATGCCGTGTATGCAAAAAACAACCAGAGACCATTGACCATATGATTTCAATATGCAGTCGTATAGCTCCAACCGAATACCTAAACAGGCATGACAGAGCTGCACAATACATACATTGGATAATGTGTAAGCATTTTGACCTGCCCCATCAAAAGAATTGGTGGGAGCATCAACCACCTCCCATACTTGAAAAAGATCACATTTCAATCTTGTGGAACTTTAGCATCCAAACAGACCGAAAAATAGATGCAAATAGACCTGATATAATATTGAAGGACTTTCAAAAGAGGGTATGCCTGCTAATTGATATGTCTATTCCAATAGACAAGAATGTATCTATAAAAACATTTGAAAAATTGAGCAAGTATAAGGACCTGGAGATAGAAATTGGAAAAATGTGGAAATTGAGAACTAAGACAATACCAGTGGTTGTAGGCGCTCTGGGAATGATACCTAAGGGGTCTAATGATTACTTATCGCAAATCCCAGGAAACCCGCGAAGAGGAGAAATATAAAAGATAGTACTAATGGGAACTGCCCATATACTAAGGAAGATTCTGTCAATATAAGTACATCACAAGTCTAAACACTAAAGATGCATGTGTGAGTATGTATGTTCTTTCTTGAACATGGCGGACCTTGTTGTCCCTTGAGGTCACTGGTTGTGACTTGGTGATAACTCGTATGAACATAAAGCAATATAAATGCAACTGTAATAATAATAATAATAATAATAATAATAATAATAATAATAATAGGGAAGAAGACACCCATGGTGGATAGAAGGTCGAGAAATCGCTCCCGTAAATTTTTGATTTTTTAACTTATTTAAATCAATCGTGAAATAACAATTCTTAGTACAAATGTTGCATAAAACATCCGGCTTGAGTTCCAAAAAATTCGGATCCAAAATATATTGTTATATCGCTCAAATATTCAATTTTGTATTATACATTTTATATTCAAAAAAGAAAATGGTTATAAATGGAAGAAAACCCCCTCTGTCTACACTATATAGAACAGCCAAATAACAGCAATTTCACCAACATCAGAAACTAGATACACCACCTACCTCATCACCTATCTGTGTACACTAAACACAACAGCCAGATAACGGCACTTTCACCACCACCACCACCAATCTCAGCATAATAATAATAATTACTATTATTATTGCCTCAAGTTTTAGTTTTAACAAAATGTTTAAATCCAATATTAAGAAAATATGTCAACACATATACGCGCCTAACGATACCACCAATACCACCACCACTACCACGATGAAAACTCTGGTCAAGTCGACTCAAATTTATACTCCAACTTCAAGACCATCACTACAGCAATACGACCACATCACCACCACCACTGCCTCATTAACGCTACCGCTGCTATTATCTCCCACTACCTCCTGCTAGTTGCTGCTAGCAAAGTACCGCCACCATCACCACCATCGCTGCCTCATTTTCACTACCGCCGCTATTCTCTCCCGCTAGCCCCTGCTACATTGTAGAATTCTCACTAAAAGAGGAAGACATCAAAATATATAAATAGACTGAATTGATGAACCGGTCAAAATAAAAGAAAAAAAAATCAAAATCAAATTTTAGTTTTAACAAAATGTTTAATTCCAATATTAAGAAAATAAGTCAAAACGTACGCTACTAATGATAATTTCACTAAAGATAATTTCACCACCAATACTACCACCACTGCCACGATGAAAACTCTGGTCAAGCCGACTCAAATTTCTACTTCATCTTCAACACCATCACTACTGTAATACGACCACATCACCACCACAACTGCCTCATTATCGCTACCGCCGCTATTCTATCCCACTGCCTCCTGCTAGTTGCTGCTAGGAAAGTACCGCCACCACCACCACCATCGCTGCCTCATTATCACTACCGCCGCTATTCTCTCCCGCTAGCCACTGCTACATTGTAGAATTCTCACTAAAAGAGGAAGACATCAAAATATATAAATAGACTGAATTGATGACCCGGTCAAACTAAAAAAAAAAAAAATCCAAACCAAAGCAGCACAGCAACAACGAAAAACGTAAAGGAAATAAAAATGAAGAGCAAAACAAACGGACGGACAGAGAAGGAAAGTGAAAAAACTAAGTCAGACATTCAAACACTACATTACAATGAAACTTATGCTTATTCATTTTTAAGGTTTTTTCTGCCTGTTTGTTTGTTTGTTTATTTGGGTTCGTCTACAGCGTGATAATGCCACACAAAAGTCACGTGGAGTGACGAAACCACCGGAGACGAGTAATTCACCGGTGGTTATGTAACCATACATTCGCCAATCCTCGATAAGAGTGTTTAAATGTCGAAACTAAACAGTTCGAATAACGGTGAAATGGAGACTAGAATGTCATGTGACAGCCTCTCACCCAACAGGTGCTCCCTGGCTCGGCAGCAGGGACCTGGCTGTCAACCAAATACTGCTGGTGTCGGCGGAAGAAGAAGAAGGAAAGGGACCAGAACCAACTGGACGAAAGAATTGAATAGAACTGTTATGCAATGTTACCTGAAGTGTAACCCCAAGGAGAATGGCTATAGGAAAAGGATGCATAACATCTGGAACGAGATTGGTCCATTTAAATTAGATGAACAAAAACTGGCCGGGCAGGGTCGGGTAATAAGAACTAATGGGTGGATAAGCGAGCTGGAACTGGAGGAACTGAGCAGAGAGATTAGCTTGGAGATGGAGAGTGGAGTATGCCAGGCAAACGAGCCAGTGGGAAATGGAGGTGAAGAGGTCGAGAGAACGGAAGAATCGCCCGAAACAGACAATGATCTGAATGCTGAGATAAATAATACCTGGAACAGAGATACGGCCACCGAGGAGCTGAATGCTGACGGGCTAGGACAAGATTTGGTTGATATCCTAAACATAGTGGTAGATGAATTGAACAATGATAGTGGGAGACCTATGAACCTAAGATTTGTAGACAGGAAAAAGTTAAAAGAAACAACAGCTAATGTAAACAAAGTCATCCCATACCTTGAGGCGAGGAGCCTTCACCAGTGCAAGGATATCCTCAAAGCAACAGCAAATACGGTGAGGAAACTATTTGGTATAAAAGCGAGAGGAAACAACAGACAAGAAAGAGCAGAGCCTTGGCGTTAGAAACGACTGAGTGGTCAAATCAGGGAAATGAGAAATGACATTGGAAAGCTTGAATCACTACTGAATGGGACACTAAAAAACATAGACACTAAAAATAGACTGAAAATAAAGTACAAAACTAGGAGGAAAGAGCTAAATATTATCATAGAGGAACTGAAGCAACGCATTGTAGCAAAGAGTGCAAAAATCAGGCGATACGAGAGCAGAGTCAGTTAGTATAGACAGAACCGCATGTTCGACAACAACCAGAAGATGCTGTTTGGACAGTTTGAACGGAAAGAAAGAGGCAACGACTTGATCCCTGAGGCGGAACAAACTAAAACATTCTGGAGAGGTATATGGGAGTAGGATGTTAAACATAATGACCAGGCAGTGTGGATTGAGACAGTACAGAATGAGATCAGTGAACAGGCACACCAACAAACTGATTTGAGTATCACAGTTGAAACTCTTAAGGGGCAGGCCAAAAATCTAACCAACTGGAAATCACCTGGCCCAGATGGTGTGCAGGGGTATTGGATTAAAAGCATAACATCCCTCCACCCGAAACTGACAACCATGGTCAATGACTGCTTGATGTCAGGTGAGGTAACAGAGTGGTTGACAAAAGGTACCACAGTTCTGATAATGAAAGACCGAATCAAGGGTAATGATGTTACCAACTATAGACCTATCAAATGTCTGTCCGTAATGTGGAAACTGTTGACAAGCATTATGTCTGAGGAAATCTACCATCACCTACACACAAACAACTTGTTACCGGACGAACAGAAAGGATGCCGAAAGAAGTCACGTGATACAAAGGACCAGTTACTTATTGATAAGATGGTAATGAGGAATTGCAAGAGGAGTCACACTGGTCTTGCCTTAGTATGGATAGACTACAAAAAGGCATTTGAAATGGTGCCTCATTCTTGGATCACCAAAAGCCTGGAGATCTTCAAGGTGGCACATAACATCAGACAGTTGTTGGGCAAAAGTATGAAGTCCTGGGAAACAGAGTTAACATCAACTTAAGAATCATTGGGAAGCGTGAAGATCAAGAGAGGTATCTTCCTGGGAGATAGTCTGTCCCCTCTGTTGTTTGTCCTTGCCCTGATGCCCCTGACCAGTGTACTGCGAAACGTGAGAGCAGGATACAGGTTGGGAAAGGGAGGGCTTACCATCAAAAACCTCCACTTCATGGACGTTCTTAAGCTCTTCGGGAAGAGTGAGAAGGAGTTGGATGTGATTGTATTTTCAGCAATGATATATGTATGCAATTTGGTATTAGTAAGTGTGGAGTCATTGTGATGAGGAGGCGTAAGTTGAGGAGAAGTAACGGAATCCAGATACCAACAGGTGAGATGATAAAGGAAATTGACTCTGAGGAAGGATACAAGTATTTGGGCGTTCTGGAGGCTGATGACATCAAGAAGAAAAAAATGAAGGAATTGATAAGAACTGAATACCTTCGGAGAGTAAGGAGCGTATTAAAGTCACATCTGAACAGTAGGAATGCCATAAGTGCAGTAAATTCCCGAGCTGTGTCTATTATTAGGTACAGTGCGGGAATTCTGAGATGGAATGTTGCTGAACAAAAAGAAATGGATAGGAAGACTAGGAAGCTATTGACTATCTACAACATGTTCCACAAGAGGAGTGATGTCGATAGACTCTACTTAAGGAGATCTGAAGGTGGAAGAGGTCTTATCAGCATAGAGGACTGTGTTCAGATGGAGAAAAACAACCTACACAAATACGTGACTGAGAGTAAGGAGCCAATGCTCAGAACTGTACTGAAGTAGGGGACAATAGGCCAGGGGATGTCCAAGGAGGAAATAACATCAAGGAGAGAGAGCAGCCTTAAGGAAAAATCCCTTCATAGTACCTTCTTTGAGAGAACTGAATTTAGATATCCACAGACATGGAACTGGTTGAAAAGAGGAGACCTTAAAAAGGCTACAGAAGGAATGTTAATGGCTGCGCAGGAGCAGGCCCTCAAAACGAAGTTGTTGAAACACCACATTTACAAGGAGGAGGCTAGCCCACTGTGCAGGATGTGTGGAGAGAGAGAGGAGACTGGCTCACATTGTATCCGAGTGTAAACACCTAGCCCAGTCTCACTATAAGGGCTGGAGACATGATGTGATGGGCAGTGTGATCCACTGGCACCTGTGCAAAGTAAACAATTTACCACATTTTGAGAAGTGGTATGAGCATAAGCCAGAGGCGGTGATAGAAAACGATCAGGTGAAGGTGCTGTGGGATTTTAGGATACAGACGGACAAGAAACTGGAACACAATAGACCTGACCTGGTGGTTTTGGACAAAGAAATAAAATCGTGCCTGATTGTGGATGTGGCCTGCCCATTCGACACGAGAGTGCAAGAGAAGGAGAGGGAGCAAATTAACCGATACCAGGACTTAAAGTGGGAGGTAAAAAGGATTTGGAACTGCCATGAAGTCAAAGTGATCCCGATTGTCATAGGCACACTAGGGACTATCTCAAAAAATTTCCAGGGATGGTTAAAGAAAATTGGCCCCTTCACACTTTTTGGAACGCTTCAAAGGAATGCTTGCTGGGAACAGCAAGAACCTTCCGATACGTCCTGAATAACTGAGGCTGCAGGTAGTGGCTTGATATTCATATCAACAAACTTTCCAGTTAACTAACATCAATGACTGAGACTCAAAGAGTAATAACAATAAAAAATAATAATAATAATAATATTAATAATACTAATAATAATACTCACCCAACAGGTGCCCCCTGGCTCAGCAGCAGGAACCTGACTGTCAACCAAATACTGCTGATGTTGGAGGAAGGAGAAGAAGGAAAGGGGCCAGAACCAACTGGACGAAAGAATTGAATAGAACTGTTATGCAATGTTACCTGAAAAGTAACCCCAAGGAGAGGGGCTACAGGAGACGGATGCATAACATCTGGAACGAGATTGGTTTATTTAAATTAGATGAACAAAAATTGGCCGGGCAGGCTCGGGTAATAAGAACTAATGGATGGATAAGCGAGCTGGAACTGGAGGAACTGAGCAGAGAGAATGGCTTGGAGATGGCGGGTGTAGTATGCCAGACAAGCGAGCCAGTGGGAAAAGAAGGTGAAGAGGTCCTGAGAACGGAGGAACCACCCGAAGCAGACAATGATCTGAATACTGAGATAAATAATACCTGGAACAGATACGGCCACTGAGGAGATGAATGCTGACGGGCTAGGACAAGATTCGGTTGACATCCTAAATTTAGTGGTAGATGAATTGAACAATGATAGTGGGAGACCTATGAACCTAAGATTTGTAGACAGGAAAAAGTTAAAAGAAACAACAGCTAAGGTAAACAAAGTCATCCCATACCTTGAGGCGAGGAGCCTTCACCAGTACAACAATATCCTCAAAGCAACAGCAAATACGGTGAAGAAACTACTTGGTATAAAAGCGAGAGGAAACAACAGACTAGAAAGAGCAGAGCCGTGGTGGAAGAAGCGACTGAGTGGGCAAATCGGGGAAATGAGAAATGACATAGGAAAGCTTGAGTCACTACTGAATGGGATACTAAAAAACATAGGCACTAAAAATAGACTGGAAATAAAATACAAAACTAGGAGGAAAAAGCTAAATATTATCATAGAGGAACTGAAGCAACGCATTGTAGCAAAGAGTGCAAAAATCAGGCGATACGAGAACAGAGTCAGTCAGTATAAACAGAACCGCATGTTCGACAACAACCAGAAGATGCTGTTTGGACAGCTTGAGGGGAAAGAAAGATGCAACGACTTGATCCCTGGGGCGGAGCAAACTAAAACATTCTGGAGAGGAATATGGGAGCAGGATGTTAGACACAATGCCCAGGCAGGGTGGATTGAGACAGTACAGAGGGAGATCGGTGAGCAGGCACAACAACAAACTGATTTGAGTATCACAGTTGAAACTCTTAAGGGGCAGGCCAAAAAACTAACCAACTGGAAATCACCAGGCCCAGATGGTGTGCAGGGGTATTGGATTAAACATTTAACATCCCTCCACCCGAAGCTGACGGCCATGTTCAATGACTGCTTGTTGTCGGGTGAGGTGCCAGAGTGGTTGACAAAAGGTACCACAGTTCTGATAATGAAAGACCGAATCAAGGGTAATGATGTTACCAACTATAGACCTATCACATGTCTGTCCGTAATGTGGAAACTGTTGACGGGCATTGTGTCTGAGGAAATCTACCATCACCTCCACACAAACAACTTGTTACCGGACGAACAGAAAGGATGCCGAAAGAAGTCACGTGGTACAAAGGACCAGTTACTTATTGATAAGATGGTAATGGGGAATTGCAGGAGGAGACACACTGATCTTGCCATGGGATGGATAGACTACAGAAAGGCATTTGACATGGTGCCTCATTCCTGGATCACCAAAAGCCTGGATATCTTCAGGGTGGCAGATAACATCAGACAGTTGCTAGGCAGGAGTATGGGGTCCTGGGAGACAGAGTTGACATCAACTGGAGTATCCTTGGGAAGAGTGAAGATCAAGAGAGGTATCTTCCAGGGAGATAGCCTGTCCCCTCTGTTGTTTGTCCTTGCCCTGATGCCCTTGACCATTATGCTGCGAAAAGTGAGAGCAGGATACAAGTTGGGAAGGGGAGAGCTTACCATCAATCACCTCCTCTTCATGGACGATCTTAAGCTCTTCGGGAAAAGTGAGAAGGAGTTGGATGTGCTTGTTGACACTGTCCGTATTTTCAGCAGTGATATATGTATGCAGTTTGGTATTGGTAAATGTGGAGTCATTGTGACGAAGAGGGGTAGGTTGAGCAGAAGTAACGGGATCCAGATACCAACAGGTGAGATGATAAAGGAAATTGACTCTGAGGAAGGATACATGTATTTGGGCGTTCTGGAGGCTGATGGCATAAAGAATAAAAAAATGAAGGAATTGTTAAGAACTGAATACATTCGGAGAGTAAGGAGCGTATTGAAGTCACATCCGAACAGCAGAAATGCCATAAGCGCAGTAAATTCCCGAGCTGTGTCTATTATTAGGTACAGTGCGGGAATTCTAAGATGGACTGTTGCTGAACAAAAAGAAATGGATAGGAAGACTAGGAAGCTATTGACTATCTACAACATGTTCCACAAGAGGAGTGATGTCGATAGACTCTACCTAAGGAGATCTGAGGGTGAAAGAGGTCTTATCAGCATAGAGGACTGTGTTCAGATGGAGAAAAAGAACCTATACAAATACGTGACCTATAGTAAGGAGCCAATGCTCAGAACTGTACTGAAGGAGGGGACAGTAGGCCAGGGGATGTCCAAGGAGGAAATAACATCAAGGAGGAAGAGCAGCCTTAAGGGAAAATCCCTTCATAGTACCTTCTTTGAGAAAACTGAATTTAGAGATCCACAGACATGGAACTGGTTGAGAAGAGGAGATCTCAAAAAGGCTACAGAAGGAATGCTAATGGCTGCGCAGGAGCAGGCCCTCAAAACGAAGTGGTTGAAGCACCATATCTACAAGGAGGAGGCTAGCCCACTGTGCAGGATCTGTGGAGAGAGAGAGGAGACTGTGGCTCACATTGTGTCCGAGCGTAAACACCTAGCCCAGACCCACTATAAGGGCTGGAGACACGATGTGATGGGCAGGGTGATCCACTGGCACCTGTGCAAAGTAAACAATTTACCACATTCTGAGAAATGGTATGAGCATAGGCCAGAGGTGGTGATGGAGAACAATCAGGTGAAGGTGCTGTGGGATTTTAGGATACAGACGGACAAAAAACAGGAACACAATAGACCTGACCTGGTGGTTGTGGACAAAGAAAAAAGATCGTGCCTGATTGTGGATGTGGCCTGCCCGTTCGACACGAGAGTGCAAGAGAAGGAGAGGGAGAAAATTAACCGATACCAGGACCTAAAGTGGGAGGTGAAAAGGATTTGGAACTGCCATGAAGTCAAAGTGATCCCGATTGTCATAGGCGCACTGGGGACTATCTCCAAAAGTTTCCAGGGATGGTTAAAGAAAATCGGCCCCTTCACGCTTTTTGGAACGCTTCAAAAGGCATGCTTGCTTGGAACAGCAAGAACCCTCCGATACGTCCTGAATATCTGAGGCTGCAGGTAGTGGCTTGATATTCAATCCAACGGACTTTCCAGTTAACCAACATCAATGACTGAGATTCAAGGAATAACAACAATAATAATAATTATAATAATAATAGTAATAATGATAAGGGAAGAAGACGCACGTGGTGGATAGAAGGTCATGAAATCGCTCCCGTAAATTTTCAATTTTTAACATAATTAAATCAATTGTGAAATAACAATTCTTAGTACAAATAATACATAAAGCACCACACTCAACTATCAGAAAATTCGGATCCATAATATTCTGTTATATCACTCAAATATTTAATTTTGTATTATACATTTTATATTCAAAAAAGAAAACGGTTATACATGGAAGAAAATCCCCTCTGTCTACACTATATAGAACAGCCAAATAACAGCAATTTCACCAACACCACAAACTAGATACACCACCTATCCCATCACCCCTCTGTGTACACTAAATACAACAGCCAGATAACGGCAATTTCACCACCACCACCACCAATCCCTGCATAATAATAATAATTACTATAATTATTGTCTCAAGTTTTCACAAAATGTTTAATCCAATATTAAGAAAATATGTCAACACATATATTAAACACGCAACTAACCGCATAGATACACCGATCAAACAAACTACAGTCTATTCAACAAAACTCAGTAACGACAACGCCATCACTATAGTCACCGCTGCCACCACTCCATCCATCATTGCTACCACTATCCCATCAGCGCCGCCACCACTCCTTCATTGCTACCACCGATATTCCCCCATTACCTTCTGTTAACTTACGAAAGGGGAAGGTGGCGGTATCACTAGGCAATATTAATAAACAATATCAATATTTAATTTTGGATAAGGAATGTTAGAGTCGAAAAGGAGGAAAATGGCAAAATGACTAAATAGCTAAATAGCTAAATGGCTAAGTGGACAGAGAAGATAATTTTACCACCAACACCACCACCACTACCTCGCTAAAAACTCTAGTCAAGTTACCTCAACTTCTATTTCTACTTCAACTTAGAGCACCATCACTACAGTACTACGATCACATCACCACCACCACTGCCTCATTATCGCTACCGCCGCTATTCTCTCCCACTACCTCCTGCTAAGTACTACTAGCAAAGCACCACCACCACTGCCTCATTATCACTACCGCCGCTATTCTCTCCCATTACCTCCTGCTACAACGTAGTGTCCCCACTAAAAGAGGAAGGCATCAAAATATATAAATAGACTGATTTGATGACCCGGTCAAATAATCAAAAAACCAAAAATCAAAACCAAAGCAGCACAGCAACAACGACAAACGTAAAGAAAAGAAAAATGAAAAGAAAAACAAACAGACGGACAGAGAAGGGAAGGGAAAAACTAAGTCAGACATTCAAACATTATATTACAATGAAACTTATGCTTCTTCTTTTTTTTTTTGCCTGGTTGTTTGTTTGTTTATTTATGTTCGTCTACAGCGTGATAGTGCCACACAAAAATCACCGGGAGTGACGAAATCACCGGAGGTGATGAAATCACCGGTGGTTATGTAACCATACATTCACCAATCCTCGATAAGAGTGGTTAAATGTCGAACCTAAACAGTTCGAATAACGTTGAAGTGGAGACTAGAATGTCATGTGACAGACTCTCACCCAGCAGGTGCTCCCTGGCTCAGCAGCAGCGACCTGGCTGTCAACCAAATACTGCTGGTGTTGGAGGAAGAAGAAGAAGGAATGGGACCAGAACCAACTGGACGAAAGAATTGAATAGAACTGTTATGCAATGTTACCTGCAGAGTAACCCCAAGGAGAAAGGCTATAGGAAACGGATGCTTAACATCTGGAACGAGATTGGTCTATGTAAATTAGATGAACAAAAATTGGCCGGGCAGGCTCGGGTAATAAGAACTAATGGGTGGAAAAGCGAGCTGGAACTGGAGGAACTGAGCAGAGAGATTAGCTTGGAAATGGAGAGTGGAGTATGCCAGGCAAAAGAGCCGGTGGGAAATGAAGGGGAAGAGGTTGAGAGAACGGAGTAATCATCAGAAGCAGACAATAATCTGAATGCTGAAATAAATAATACCTGGAACACAGATACGGCCATTGAGCAGATGAATGCTGACGGGCTAGGACAAGATTTTGTTGATATCCAAAACTTAGTGGTAGATGAATTGAACAATGATAGTGGGATACCTATGAACCTAAGATTTGTAGACAGGAAAAAGTTAAAAGAAACAACAGCTAAGGTAAACAAAGTTATCCAATACCTTGAGGCGAGGAGCCTTCACCAGTGCAACAATATCCTCAAAGCAACAGCAAATACGGTGAGGAAATTACTTGGTATAAAAGCGAGAGGAAACAACAAACAAGAAAGATCAGAGCCTTGGTGGAAGAAACGACTGAGTGGTCAAATCAGGGTAATGAGAAATGATATTGCAAACCTTGAGTCCCTACTGAATGGGACACTAGAAAACATAGACACTAAAAATAGACTGGAAATAAAGTACAAAACTAGGAGGAAAAAGCTAAATATTATCATAGAGGAACTGAAGCAACGCATTGCAACAAAGAAAGCAAAACTTAGGCGATACGAGAGCAGAGTCAGTTAGTATAGACAGAACCGCATGTTTGACAACAACCAGAAGATGCTGTTTGGACAGCTTGAATGGAAAGAAAGAGGCAACGACTTGATCCCTGAGGCGGAACAAACTAACACATTCTGGAGAGAAATATGGGAGCAGGATGTTAAACATGACCAGGCAGTGTGGATTGAAACAGTACAGAAGGAGATTAGTGAACAGGCACACCAACAAACTGATTTGAGAATCACAGTTGAAACTCTTAAGGAGCAGGCCAAAAAACTAACCAACTGGAAATCACCAGGCCCAGATGGTGTGCAGGGCTATTGGATTAAAAATATAACATCCCTCCACTCGAAACTGACAATCATGTTCAATGACTGCTGCTTGATGTCAGGTGAGGTACCAGAGTGGTTGACAAAAGGTACCACATTTCTGATAATGAAAGACCGAATCAAGGGTAATGAAGTTACCAACTATAGACCTATCACATGTCTGTCCGTAATGTGGAAACTGTTGACAAGCATTATGTCTGAGGAAAGCACCCAGCCCACACTGTAAAGTGGTCGTGTAGGTGTCACCGCAAAAAGCACCCAGCACTCACTGTAAATGAGGTTGGTGTTAGGAATCAAGCCAGAATCAGTTCCCGTCCCACCCTTGCAAGCAGGGAAAAGCGGACGTAAAATGAAATGATGATGATGATGATGATGATGATATACAAAACAATTGGTAGGTATGATCAGAATTGCTACACACTGTCATCCTGGGAAGGTATCTGTCTAGGACACACGCGTATAACTTGCTGAGTAAGTTCTGTTTAAATTTCTATAGAAATTCTTGTCTGATAACTTTAATTTTTGTACCATTTTGTAGAGGGACTGCCAGGTCAAACTTTGATCTGGTCAGTCTCTCAAAATACTCTACGCCTTTAGGCGAAATAGTTAAACAAAAAAAAAAGTTTTTTCTTGTTGAAAAGTCAATTTTTTTTTTAAATGGCCGAAGCTTCTTCACCAAAATTCGAAGGAGGAAAGGGCAAGATAAACTTACAGCTTCCCCCTGCCACTGTCACAGTAGCAGAGGTCAAGAAGAAAGGTCAGCCAGAGGAAGAATTCTCTCTACCTGTTAACCGACAACTTGACGTTGCCATGGCAACAACCCAAAGAACCAGCAGCAACTGCAACAACAACAACAATGCGACGGACGAAAACAACACCAATAACAATAACAACAACAACAAGACCAATAACGGTGACAACAACAACAATGATAACAACAACACCACCAACGACAACAACAACACAAACAAAGAAAATTTCTCCTTCGCCGAGATGACAAGGAAAACCCTCGACTATCTGCCAGTAGATATAACCAAAGCGAAGGAGCTACTGGCAGATGCGAAAAAATATATAGTGTACGGAGAAAATGGTTCATTCACAATCCATCCACCCCCCCCCCTGAACTAAAAAGCCAGAGACTCCTAAACACGGTCATGTTTAGGACAATCTCGAACAAAAGTAAAAAACCAGCTCAACCATCACAGAGTGAGATAGAGCTGGTTTTAAAAGACGTCATGAAGGACATCACCTTCATTCAGAAGGATAGACTCTACGGGAGTCTATCCATTCTCATGAAGGACAGGGACACAGCAGTGAAACTGTCCATCAAACCAATCACATCCACCGCATACACCTTCTACCCTACGTACATGGGTAGAAGAACACAAAAAATAAAAATCCACACCATCCTGCCGATTATGGACATATGGTGGGTTTTGACAGGTTTTCTGGACCTGGAGGATGACATGCTGGTGTCCATGGGAAAGGCATCGGGTGACGCGTTCAGTGGAACGAGCCTCGAACTTGTAGTTCAAATGAGGCCCGAAAGGATCGCCCAGATCCCTGAACGCGTCATACTGGATGATCTAACCTTCATCAACATTACCGTTGAGGGTAGACGGCCCTCGTGTTACCTCTGCGGAACCAGAGGTTACCTGATGGCTGTCTGTCACCAACTTAATAAGAAAACCCCAATCCTGCCTACACCACCAACAACTGCACAACCAACACAATCACCACAACTACCACTACAAAAACAACCACCACAGCTCAAACCAAAACAAAACAATGTCCAACCCATCCCCTCCACTCAAAAAACAAAAACAATTTCCAAAACACCCGTACCGCAAACACAACCCGAAAATATACCCCTCCCCTCCAACGCGGAAGATGACCCTAGTTCATCGTCAGACGAGGAGGAGCACTTCCACACAATCAAAAGAAAAAAAAGAAAACACACCTCAGACACACAAATGAAAACAACCCCTCCCCAAAACATAACACTGACACCAACACAAAAGAGCTCACAACAACAGCAAACAAAAAACACCACACAAAAACAAAAACATGCATACACATACATAAACACAAGAAACAAAAAACTGTTAAACATTGTGTACAACAACAATCTAATAAAAACACAAGGGCCTAACTTCACCCAGGCAGGGGATTTCCCCCACCTCAAAATGATTAAGGCCCCACAGGACACCTATAAAACTTTAAAAAACAATTTTAAAGAGGACGTGGGTCCCCCCTGCGTCGGGCCCATTAACCGCGTCCTCCTAAAAAACTATCCCACCCCCTCCCCAAACACCCACACAACTCCAAGCTCCCCAACCACACAACACACTGATGCCCCTACACTCCCACAAACCACCACCCCACCCAACAACCCATCCCCAACCCTAATGGAAATTGTGCAGCCCGATACCCGGGACGCAGAGAGGTAAGTGCCTTTTCTCTTCACCACCAACATGGCTATGCTAAGAGTAGGCTGTTTAAATGCGCGTGGCCTGGGCTCAACTTGGAAGCAAGCAATGCTTCTAAATGACCTCGGGTCACAACGTATAGATGTGATGGTTATTTGCGAGGCTCGGATCAGCAACGTGCGACAGCTGGCCCCCACCTTTGATGACTTTGAGATGCACGCATCTCTCTGTCAGCCCGGAGGTGGGGGTGGAGTTGTCGATCTGCTGCAAAAACATCTGGGTCTCGCAACACAGATGGTACATTTGGACCCGGAGGGTCGACTAGTGGTTCTGGACTTTGGCAGTGGTAAAGGCGGAGCGTTTAGGTTGATAGCCGCCTACGGCCCTTTCGGGTCAATGCGGCCGGACTTCTTCCATCGTCTGGAGACTTTTCTAGGGACGTCCCGCTCCTTGCTATTAGTGGGGGACTGGAATGGTATCCTAGATGCACGTTGGGACTACGTAGGGGCCTGTCCCGATAGAGAGGGGTGTAATAGCCTCAAAGGGTTAATCGGTCGATTGGACCTGGC
This sequence comes from Eledone cirrhosa, assembly GCA_964016885.1. Classification (NCBI taxonomy): domain Eukaryota; kingdom Metazoa; phylum Mollusca; class Cephalopoda; order Octopoda; family Eledonidae; genus Eledone; species Eledone cirrhosa. The sequence goes on from OZ024743.1 coordinate 153,870,729, forward strand.
CGATAGATATCGACTAGATTTTCCGACTGCGCCAACCTGGACTTGGGCAAATCGTAGCGGAACATCTAGGTCGTACCTAGATAGGTTCTTAGTTAGAATTAAGGATAAAGACTTTTTAAGTTGTCCAAAAATGCGCATGGTTGGCTATTCAGACCACAAATTAGTGACCTGCATGGTCAACCTTGACAGAACTCATAGACAGGGACCCGGTTACTGGAAGCTCAACTTGTCCTTACCGGCAAGTAAGGCTTACAGGAACCGGATTAGCACTTTAGTTAAGCAGCGGTTGACGGGCGCCATCGTCAACAGCAGGTGGTGGGGATCTCTCAAAAGAGAGATTAGAGTAGTCTCTATAGAATTTAGTAAGGAGTTAGCCTCCAATAGAAATAGGAAGGAAAGGGAGTTGGTAGATAGTGTAGAAGAGGCAATTAGAAGCGGCGACGTGGCCAGAGTGCTAGCGTCGAGAACGGCCCTGGGCCAGTTCTTCGACGCGAAACACGAAGGATGCATCGTCCGAAGCAAAATACGTGCTCTGGGAAACGAGGGGACCAAAGCTGTTAGCTGGGCCCGCGTGACAGAAGCCAAAAGAGGGAGCAGATCCACTATCCGGTCTTTGCGAGACCAGGATGGACGGGTGATCCTTGAACCTAAGCAGATGTGCGAGGCTTTTCAAAAGCACTTTGCCGAATTGTTCGGAAGGGGCGGGGGGCCGGTTGGGGACGTGGACTTCAGTCCATACCTCGACGGCCTGCCGCATCTCTCGGACAGGGAGGCGAAGTCCTGCGAGGAGCCGATTTCAGCCGCTGAGATAGAGGACGTGCTGAGCCAATGCGGCAAACGCAAATCCCCGGGTCTCGATAGTCTTCCATACGAACTATATCTAGCTATGCCGTACTTGTTCCCCGAACTCCTCGAGGCGGTCTACTGCAACTGGCGACAGAACGGGAGAATTCCCTGTGCTGTGACCAAGGGCGTAGTCACGCTAGTGAGGAAGGACGAGAACAAGGGGGACGATATAAATAATTTCAGGCCCATAACTCTGCTAAATACAGAGTTACAGATTTTGGCAAAGGTGCTAGCAAAGAGGTTGGCGCTTGTCGTGGGCAACCTGGTGGGAGATGCGCAGACATGTGCTATCCCGTCCAGGTCCATCCACGATAACCTCCACCTCATGCGATACATCATAGAGAGGGTTGGGAACGAACCCGGCTTTGGCGGGGCCCTGATCAACTTGGATCAATCTAAGGCATTCGATAGGGTCGACCATGGTTACCTGGATGCGGTGCTAGCGGCGGCAGGCTTCGGACCCGTTTTCAGGGGCTGGATCAATGCCATGCACAGCAGCCGCATCTGCTCTAGGGTCAAGGTGAACGGCTACCTCTCGGAGCCGTTCGAAATCGCGCGGTCCATCCGACAGGGGTGCCCTCTCTCCTCCCTTCTGTATGTAGTGACTCTAGAGCCACTGCTGCGGAAGCTGGAGTTGTTGCAGGGCATCCCGTTGGAACCGGGATTGCGGAAAGCGGTGTCAGCCTACGCCGATGACGTAACAGTAATGGTGTCGACGGCCTCGGAAATCGGGGCGATCGGCACCTTACTGGAGGAGTACGAAAGGTTTACAGGGGCTAAGCTGAACCCGGACAAGTCGATCGGTCTGCAACTCGGCACGTGGAGGGGCAGATCGATGCCCTCCGATGGCGTCGTCGGGCGCTAGACGGAGGGCCCGGTGAAATTGCTCGGGGTCTGGTTCGGACCAGACCTCCAGGTGGAGAAGAACTGGGGTGAGGTGACGAGCAGGGTGTTTGCACTGACCCAGGAGTGGGCCGAGTGCAAACTGTCCCTGAAAGGTCGGGAGGAGGTGGCGAACACTTATATAGCGTCCGTCATCTACTACTGCCTGACCGTGGTGCCTTGCCCAAGGGAAACGCTCGCCAAAATGGAGCGCGCACTCTTCCAATTCCTTTGGAAGAAGCGGGCTCCTATGGTGAGGAGATCCATCTGCTGTCAACACCCTTCGAAAGGAGGGCTGGGGATGCCGTGGCTGATGATACGTAAACACGCATTAAGGCTACGGCACCTTCAGGTATTCCTCTCCGGTCAACCGGTGTGGGCCCCGTTTGTGAGGCGAGCCTTTCCCAGACTCGTCTCACTCACCGAGCTGCAATGCTGGGTCAAGCAAATACCGAGAAAACTGGGCGGCTGGCACACCGAGTGTGCCCAGGCGCTCACGGCTCTCTGGAAGGCGGACCCGGCTGTCAGTGGAGAATCCACCTCGTCATTCTATAGAGGGCTGGTGGTTAGCAGGTGCGACGACGCCCTCGGAGAAGCCCTAGGCATGGAGGAAGACGAACTGGCCAACCTGTTCGGTAGGACATTCAGCCCGGGACCCATGGATAACTTCCAGGGGTCCCTGGCCTGGCAATGCTACACAGAAGGGCTCTGCCCGTTCGAGAAAGGCTCTACAGACACGGGCGCCCGGGTAGGGACCCATCGAAAAAGGTCTGTCCCAGATGCGTGTGCGACGAGGAAACCGTTGCACACTCATTGGTACACTGCTCGGGCATTGCCGATCTGTGGGGCTATGTCGAACAACTGCTGTCAAGGGTGGGACCGATCCGGTTGACCACCGAGTCTATTGTAACGATCAAGCCGCCTCCCCTCTTCAAAAACGAAGGAGAGGCGGTGTTTCTGTGCGTAATAGCCATGGCGAAAGAGGATGTATGGTGGACGCGTCTGAAAGGACTGAGGTCAGACACCTTTCTCTCTGGCCAACAACTGGTCCGTTTCTTCCGATATCATTTCGGAAGAAGGATAAGGATGGAGAGAGAGGTTCTGCACCCCAGCCGTTTCTATGAAAGATGGGTGAAAGTGGCGAGAATGGCCCGTGTGAATGGGCCTTCACTCTACATCAGACTATAGGTGAGGAAGATGAAAGACCAAGGGAGCACCCCTTCTCTGTGCTCCTGAGGAGAAGGGTTGCACACTTTTTTCGGGGGGGGGGGGGGGGGGGGCGACCCCCCCAAGGCGCCTCCTCTCTATTGAGGACTTTGTTATACATTTTATTTTTTGTTATATTTTATTTTATTTGTATATATTGTTATTGCCTCCTCCTTATTGAGGACGCCTTGTTTTGTAAACTCCCCCATTGTACTTGTCCCACTTTTGATGCCCTGGTGGCAAATAAAAGAAACATATCTATCTATCTATCTATCTATCTATCTATCTATCTATCTATCTATCTTTCTCTCCGGACAACAACTCATTCCCTTCTTTAGGTACCACTTTAGAAGGAAAATCAGAGTGGAGAGAGAGGCACTGCACCCCAGTTAATTTACTGAAAGGTGGGTGAATGTGCCAAAAATAGCCCAAGTGATTGGGACTTCTCTGTATATAAGCCTGTAGGTTGAAGAAGAGAGCAAAAGGAGGAAAGGGGCACTTGCACAACTTTCTATTCGTCTATCTATTTATCTATATATCTGTCTTTCTCTCCGGACAACAACTCATTCCCTTCTTTAGGTACCACTTTAGAAGGAGAATCAGAGTGGAGAGAGAGGGGCACTTCCACACAAACAGCTTGTTACCGGACGGACAGAAAGGATGCCGAAAGAAGTCCCGTGGTACAAACGACCAGTTACTTATTGATAAGATGGTAATGAGGAATTGCAAGAGGAGACACACTGGTCTTGCCATGGGATGGATAGACTACAAAAAGGCATTTGACATGGTGCCTCATTCTTGGATCACCAAAAGCCTAGTGATCTTCAAGGTGGCAGATAACATCGGACAGTTGTTGGGCAAAAGTATGAATTCCTGGGAAACAGAGTTAACATCAGCAGGAGAATCCTTGGGAGGCGTCAAGATCAAGAGAGGTATCTTCCAGGGAGATAGTCTGTCCCCTCTGTTGTTTGTCCTTGCCCTGACTCTCCTGACCATTATACTGCGCAAAGTGAGAGCAGGATACAAGTTGGGAAAGGGAGAGCTTACCATCACTCAGCTCAACTTCATGGACGATCTTAAGCTCTTCGGGAAGAGTGAGAAGGAGTTGGATGTACTTGTTGACACCGTCCATATTTTCAGCAATGATATATGTATGCGATTTGCTATTAGTAAGTGTGGATTCCTTGTGATGAAGTGGGTAAATTGAGCAGAAGTAACGGAATCCAGGTAACAACAAGTGAGATGATAAAGGAAATTGACACTGAGTAGGGATACAAGTATTTGGGTGTTCTGGAGGCTGATGACATCAAGAACAAAAAAATGAAGAAATTGATAAGAACTGAATACCTTCGGAGAGTAAGGAGCGTATTAAAGTCACATCTGAACAGTAGGAATTCCACAAGTGCAGTAAATTCCCGAGCTGTGTCTATTATTAGGTACAGTGCGGGAATTCTGAGATGGAATGTTGCTTAACAAAAAGAAATGGATAGGAAGACTAGGAAGATATTGACTATCTACAACATGTTTCACAAGAGGAGTGATGTCTATAGACTCTACTTAAGGAGATCTGAAGGTGGAAGAGGTCTTATCAGCATAGAGAACTGTGTTCAGATGGAGAAAAACAACGTACACAAATACGTGACTGAGACTAAGGAGCCAATGCTCAGAACTGTACTGAAGGAGAGGACAATAGAGCAGGGGATGTCCAAGGAGGAAATAACAACAAGGAGAAAGAGCAGCCTTGAGGAAAAATCCCTTCATAGTACCTTCTTTGAGAAAACTGAATTCAGAGATCCACAGACATGGAACTGGTTGAAAAGAGGAGACCTTAAAAAGGCTACAGAAGGAATGTTAATGGCTGCGTAGAGCAGGCCCTCAAAACGAAGTGGTTGAAACACCATATTTACAAGGAGGAGGCTAGCCCACTGTGCAGGATCTGTGGAGAGCTAGAGGAGACTGTGCCTCACATTGTATCCGAATGTAAACACCTATCCCAGACTCACTGTAAGGGCTGGAGACATGATGTGATGGGCAGGGTGATCCACTGGCACCTATGCAAAGTAAACAATTTACCACATTCTGAGAAGTGGTATGAGCATAAGCCAGAGTCGGTGATAGAAAACGATCAGGTGAAGGTGCTGTGGGATTTTAGGATACAGACGGACAAGAAACTGGAACACAATAGACCTTACCTGGTGGTTGTGGACAAAGAAAAAAGATCGTGCCTGATTGTGAATGTGGCCTGCCCATTCGACACGAGAGTGCAAGAGCAGGAGACGGAGAAAATTAGCCGATACCAGGCCTTAAAGTGGAAGGTAAAAAGGTTTTGGAACTGCCATGAATTCAAAGTGGTTCCGATTGTCATAGGAGCACTAGGTACTATCTCAAAAAGTTTCCAGGGATGGTTAAAGAAAATTGGCCCCTTCACGCTTTTTGGAACGCTTCAAAAGGCATGCTTGCTGGAAACAGCAAGAACCCTCCGGTACGTCCTGAATATCTGATATTCATTTCAACAAACTTTCCAGTTAACTAACATTAATGACTGAGACTCAACGAATAATAATAATAATTGTTTCTACTTTAGGCACAAGGCCAGCAATTATCCAGTACATTACTGGTACTTTATTTTATCGACCCTTAAGGATGAAAGGCAAAGTCAACCTCGGCGGGATTTGAACTCAGATCGTAAAGGGACGTAACTATGCTGGAAAGCATGGCGTCTGACCCTCTACCGATACTGCCAATCCACCGCCCTACATGTTGCATGCACAAAGGCTTATCATTTTTGTGGAGGGAAATGTATATTTACATCATTCATTCAGGGCATTCCCTAAAGGCATTAGTGGGAATTTGGAGTATAAAGGTACAGATTCATGCAATTTCTGGGTCAAAAGAAAAGAAATAGACATAATTTAAAGTTTCTTTCAACGAATAATAATAATAATGATAATAATGCTTTCTTTATTAACCACAAGGGATTACGTGAAGTAGACATTAAGGACAGTACAGGACAATACAGGACGGTACAAATGGGCATTTTTGCGTGTAAAAAACAAAATCAGAGGATGTAACAAAAAAATAACAATGAAAAATTCCCCAATACGGGGAGACTTCCGAGGGAAATTCGTGGAGAAAGCCCATTAAAAAGCCACAGTGACCCTGACCACCAGGGCAAGTGCCCTCTCCCAGTTTGCCACCTTTAATTTACACACACATACTCAGAGTAGGCCCATTCACTCAGGTCATTCTTGCCGAGCTGCAGGCCCACTGACTTTTTCTGGTTGATCATTGCTCCTGTCACCGCTTCGTATTCTCTTAGTGTAATGCCGATCACCTCGATGAGTTTGGCGTTCGACACCACTACGGTGACATCGTCCGCATATGCTGACACGGATCTTCCACATCATAGTTCGCGCGGGACCCCTCCCCGTCAACGTCTCAGGACTGCCGCTAGGTAACGATGTTCGACTCTATCGAAAGCTTTCGACTGATCTAAATTGATCAAGGACCCACCCGTGCCAGGTTCCCTAGCTACCCTCTCCACGGTGTATCGCATGAGGTGGAGGTTGTCGTGGATGGATCTGTCGGGAATGGCGCATGTCTGCGCCTCTCCCACCAGACCACCAACGACAAGCGCCAACCTCTTTGCTAGCACCTTGTGCAGCCAGTCATTGCCTCCCGTACTTCAGCGGCTGTTATCGGCTTTTCACAACAGTCCGCTTCAGTGGCCGAGAGCCGCGGCAGTCCGTCAAGCTAGACACTAAAGTCCATCCCTCCATCCGTTGGTTTGGTTGTGGCGTGGTGGATGGTGGAGGCGTTGGTGCTAGTTCTGTGCGCGGTGGGTGGTGGTGGTTTTGATGCTGTTGCTGGGGTTGTTGCTGCTACAGTTGCTTCTGTTGTTGCTGCCATTTCTGCTGCTGGTGGTGTTGATGGTTGAGTCACTGGGGTGGGTAAGAGAGGTGGACTCAACTTTTTAGCCTGAGGGCAGAAAGCCTTTAGGTGGGTTCGTTCACCAAAAAACGACACACCTAGGCCTTCTACCCTCGACGATTACGGTGAGGTGGCTGCCGTCAGTGAGGTCTATTACCTCTGGGACTTCCTCAATGCTTTTTTGGTCGGCTTGGATCAGGAACTCTATCCAAGATCCGGACCAGTTCACCTGCTTTTCTTTTGATATTTCAATTATTTTGGTGTTGGCCTCGATGCCGGTGAGGACGGCAGCCATTAGCCAGGGAAATTCGATGGCCGGTGGAACGTGGGTCACCCTGACTTCACGAGTCTCTGCCCACAATAGCTTGGGACGAGTGTGAAGTCGTCGCTTCTGAATGGGGCCATGGAGTGTTCACTGGCCTCCTGTGGTGTTCCAAAGAACACGTCCACGGTTGCATATCTCTTCCCACGTCTGATGTGGGTTTTTTCCGCCCACACATGTCCGAAAGCTTTGGGGATTTGGGATTCGGATGCCCGTTCTACTCGGCGCGATTTTGTGTTAATCGTCCGATAAGACACGGTGCATAGGCGCCGATGCTCCATTTTATTAGGTGGTGGTGGTGGTGGTGGAGGGGGAGGGGGTGACCCTGTACTCATCTTTCTTTACCATTCTCTTGGCTTCATTCAATTGCTTCTGAGTTACCTCGATTGTTTCGCATTTCTTGGCTGCTTTGGCAAACGACACATTTGCGGTGGTTTTGATGTTTCTGTTGTTATTCTCATTGTTGTTGTTGCTGTTGTTGTTATTGTTATTTTTAGTTTCAGTTGTGGTGGTGGTGGTATTCGGTGTGGAAGGGTCGATTCTGGGTGAATCCAATTCGATGTCACGAGATAATAATTTATTTTTTCTTTTGTTTCTGTTGTGCTGTGATGGAGGTGTTGGCGGCTTTAACACCTGCAGTTTTGGGTAATGGCGGGAAATGAATGTATGCATGAGACATATTTAAATTATTACTACTGCTTATATTTTTAGTGTTGACAACCGTAGTAATATTTACAATGGTGGTGTTGGTGTGAGGTGTTAGTTTGCGAGGAAGGCTGTCAGCTTGGAGTAGCTGTGAGTCGTCCATTCTTTTTTCAAAGAAATGTTTTGTTTGATAATTATAAAAGTTAAAATTTTGGGCTCAAGGCCCCAATCCTTTTGAGAGTCCTTTTCCGAAAGCAATATATATGAACTTATAAACACTTAAAAACAAAAGATTTCCATAAATTGCAATTTGAAACAACTGAAAACAACAAACCTTTGCTGAGCTCACGATAATACGATTTCCTACGTAGTTCACCAATAATAATAATAATAATAATATTACTAATAATAATAATAATAATAATAATAATAATAATAATAATAATCATAATAATAATAATAATAGTAATTCTATTTATATATAAGAATATATATAATAAGAGTAATATTATATGTTACCCGATTACCAGTAAGAACATAGCGCAATGTAAAAAATCAAATATAATACAGAGTAGAAATACAACATAAATTACAATCAAATGGTATTTAAATCATTTAATAGCTTATGATCGTTTCTTCCAGACATAAGTCTGAGTTCATCGGAGCATACAAAGGTTAAAACAAATACAATCCTTTTTAAAATATCTTAAACATATTTTCTTAATATTATTTTATCTTATAAGTCAGTATCTCTATATTTATAAGTTTAATAATACTTAATATGTAATTATAGACATGTATTAACGCATCATATTTATTAAGCCAACATCCCATATGAATTACCTCCCTTGTTTGAATTGCATCCCTTAGTTTATAAACAACTTCCTCCCTTCAAATTTTAACAGTTGAATACAAATTTATAAACCCCAGACATCATCCAGGAGCCTTTACTAACTGATATTTGTATTTTAACTTTATCCAGCATATACTATTCTATCGAAAAGGAGGAACATTAAGTATCTTCACTATCTATAATTACTCAATATTGCTTACTGAATGGAAAGTCAATGTTAGACTCTCTCCAGAGTCCCGCGATCAGGCTGCTTTGCCCAAGCGATTTGGGGATCTTGGTCTTCGTAAGTGTTTGTCCCTCTCTCTCCCCTACTTCCTTTCTCCACCCACGCTTGCTTCACCCTGGCGAGCAGCATCCTCTCCTCTCCAACATGGATTAGTTCCAACAGGGATTTGGGTGAAACTCTCCAGCAATGGAGTGAGTTGGGCTTGTCTCTTCCTGAGTAGGTGGAGGACAGTTGAAGTCAGAGAACTTGGGACAGTATAAGTTCGAAGGCCACCTTCGACTCCCTCTTTGTCCAGTCGGATCAGTTTGCAAGGTGCCGCTTACTATCTTCCAGCGCCAAATACTCATGCGACAGGGTTGATGCCCTCCCCGTAGCCAACGCTGGTGGCCTACTCAGCCTGGACGAACTTCGTGTCTCCATCGCCCTCAGAGTGGGAGCTGACGTCTGCATGGGTTTCAGGTGCTGATGCAGCAAACTCCTTGAGCCCACAGGCCTCCACGGTCTTTCTTGCTGCCTGAATGCTGGCCGCTCCACAGGTCACACGGAGCTAAACCTTATTCTCAAGAGAGCATTGGCCCCGGTGAACATCGCCTCAATCTTAGAACCATCTGGGTTGTCCGGAAGTAACGGCAAAAGACCTGACGGCCTTACCTCGTGCCCCTGGTGGAGAGGCAGGTCCCTTGTCTGGGACGTCACTGTTAGTGACTCTTTTGCTTTTTCTCACATCCTGGAGGCTGCGGTTATGACGAAAGCCACAGCTTCCACAGCCGAGCGGAGTAAGACTCTGAAATACTGTGATCTGTCGGCTAGCTACATTTTCCAGCCTGTGGCTTGCGAGACGTTTGGAGGGGTTGGACTGCTGACTGCGAGGTTCCTCTTTTCACTGGCGGCTCGCCTAATAGAGGCAACTGTCGAATCTCGTTGTTCCAGCGCATTAGCCTCGCCATATACCCGAGGCAATGCTGTGAGTGTGCTGGCTTCCCACAAAAATCATTAGAGAGGTTGCCCGGTACACCTTGCGACGTTGCTGTCTTTTGCTCTGGTGTTGGCTCGGTTGTTCACCCCTTCCTTTACATTTTCTTTAATATTGTAACATTAAAAGAATATATCTTTCTGAAGAATCGCGAGCCATATATAATGTTATCTAAGCATTTGTAATGTTATTTATGTATATTTTTAAAACATATTTATTATGTTATTCTACTGTAAAATTATTTATATGCTCTGTCAAATAAACAACATTAATTGTATTTATATAGTTATGACTTTTATTATGACAGAATCACACGAATATCAAATTGTTACTTTTATTAATATAGCCTTTAGGAAAGGTTTTTTAAACTCTATATTTTTAAATTCTATGCTTCTAAACTGTATATGTTTAAACACTATATTGACCTACATTGATATGACTAATATAAAACTTTTTGCCTGAAATATATATATTCATTTTCAATATATACATTACATGCTTTCATTATACCATTCTGCTTAAATTACATATATTGCTTGCATTCTATTGTAATTGATATTTTTGCTATAATATTTTGCTATAATTAATAACCATGGCAATTTATGTATTTATGTATTAATGCCTTTCCTATCCATATCTATAAGCCATACCTCCAATTATATATATTATAGCTTCATTATAATTTTTCATTACAATTCTTATGTCTGTTCAATTTGTAATCTCTTGCTCTATAATATATTGATGCTAATACTTATACTTATTTTTCTCATCTATAATGTACTCTGCTAAATGTTCAAGTGAATAGGATTATACTTGTTTTGACCTTTGATTGCTCCGATGATTCCAAACTTATATCTGGATAAAATGATCGTAAGATATTAAATATTTTAAATACCATTTGATTGTAATTTATGTTGTATATCTATATATATAAAACTGAGGATGTCTGTCTGTGTGTGTGTATGTGAGTTTGAATCCCTTAAACTCGAGAAGCACCCAACCGACTGTTTTCAAACTTTACAGATGTAATACGTATATTTCAGGGAGTGTTTTGAGCAAAAACAAATACAAATTTTCCATGCCCTAGTGACCGCATTTGGCGATTTAGCGACCTCTCTCTATAATTCTTAGTCTTTCTCTTTTTAGATAGATACATACATATAACGTCGCGCCCTTATAATATAGGTCTGTATGTCTGGCTGTCTGCGTTACGTCACTTTCCACAATTCCATCTGCGTCCAGAACGTGCCCTTATAATATCTGTCTGTATGTCTGGCTGTCTGCTGCTTCTGGTTATTCTGCCACCCTTGCTCAAGACAAATCCCACACTCATTCCCCAAACAGTTGCCAAGTTCACACAACTTCTTCCTCACGTTTCAAGCCACAGTGTTGCTTACTTACTTACCACCAGACCCTTACTTCTTTGCCAGCCGTGGTTGTAACAATGCTAACCTTATAATATCTGTATGTCTGGCTGTCTGCTGCCTCCGGTTATACTGCCACCCTTGCTCAAGACAAATCTGACACTCATTCCCCAAACAGTTGGTAAGTGCACACAACTTCTTCCTCGCGTTTTAAGCCACAGTGTTGCTTAATTACGTACCACCAGACCCTTACTTCTTTGCCAGCCGTGGTTGTGGCGATACTAAACTTGTCTAAAGTGGTTATATATTTCACACAACACTAAAAATGGAAGCCGGTAACTATGTATTAGTCAGTCTCTTCTTCATACCGTGAGCAAAGAAAATCCAACTTTTAGTGGAGCGAGTGAAATAAAGTCGATCCTGCTGCGATTCAAAAAGCAGGTTATATATTTCACACAACACTAACAATTAAATCCGGTAAAGAAAAACATCGCTATAATAGCTTCAGTTTTCACAGTGTTGCTTACTTACGTACCTTTCCGAGAAAAAAAGTTACTATTGGAAGTGTGGCCATTTGCGACTTCAGTTAATTCTGCGGCAGAGCTCAAAGACAAAGTGTTTCCGCATTTGCTGCACCATTTCCAGGACCACACATGGTTGTGCGAAAGAGCAGTGCTTGCTCTAAAAAACGCCACTGTTAACAATTTCAAGGACCTGCTACTGGATTCCCTTCTTGGTGCTCTTCAGAACTACAAGTCTGTTGACACGATGTCCGATCCAAATGAAGTGGTGAACTTTCCACTAGAATCGCTAAACTGCTTACAGCGTCTGGGACTACCGGCCCACATGCTACGCCTTAAAGTAGCGACTCCTGTTATGTTGCTGCAGAATTTGCAGCCTCTGAGGCGGTGCAACGGAACACACCTGGCTGTAAAGAAAATGACGGACCATGTTATCGAGACACCAAGCTTCTCTGGATGCGGAAAAGGCGACAATATCTTCATTCCGAGAATTCCTCTTACTCCCTCGGGAGCCGAAATTCTGTTTACCTTCAGAAGACTGCAATTCCCGCTTCGGGTCAGTTTTGCCATGTCCATTAACAAGTCCCAGGGTCAAACTCTTTCTGTGGCCGGACTTCTACTGGAGGAGCCATGTTTTTCTCCCAAGTACAATTGTACGTTGGGTGCACTAGAATTGGCAGCAGAGAGAGGCTATTTGCATTTGCACGACGAGGGAAAACAAGGAACATTGTTTACAACGATGTGTTGTAAATGTAACAGCAAGAAGGTAGGTTCATTATTGCCGTTTCTTAAACCAATCTGGTCGCAATTCGTACGTACTACTAACTGAAATGCGTTCTTTCTACGGTTTAAGGTGAACCCTTCAGCTAAGAACCTTCCCCTTGACAATTGGTGTGGCATTGTAAGGTAAATTAAGCGGATCGTTGTTCGTTGGATGCTCTAGAGTTGGCAGCTGGGAGAGTCTTCTTGCATTTGCACAAGGATGAGGTAGGTTCGTTATCAACATTTCTTAAGGCAATCTGGTTGCGATTCATACGGCCTATTATCCGAAATACGTTTTCCCTCGCATTCAGGGGACTACCTTCAGAGATGGACCTTCCGCTTCGCACTCGGCGCATCAATACATGGCTGTTAAACGGACCGCGAACGCATTCTGATTCATTCTAAAGGCTACCAATGGAAGAAAAGGTAACACCCTCCTTCAAATGTCAGAGAACGCAGTCAAAGTCACTATTAAGGGCTACAAGTGAACGCTCACATGGCACTTTTTAGGGCGACCACTTGAAATTGTTGATAGTTACCCCTCCTTACTGGGGTATCAGTGAACCTCTAACAAGGCCCTTTTAAGGGCCCTTGAAATAGCTGATGCTAAGCCTTTCGTTTACGGCTGCCAGTGAACGCGCCTACGCCTCGGGGCCCATTGCATTGCACCATTCCTCTTTAAATTTGTTAAATTATACCCACAGTTTGGTAAATATTTGTCCAGTTGCGTTTACTTACTAAGGTGCGGTGGATTCCTTCGAGAAGGCTTCACATACTGTCCGATTGCACGTCATGCCTTGCTCAAGCATTGCAGACTTCCATCTGACATAAGTGGTGACATCTGTCCTGCTGACTCATGCCACATTATTAAAGTACACAAGCTCCAAGCCGATTTTCTCCACGTGGAAGGAGAAGCATACCTAATACTAATTACATCGGGGTATTCGGTTTATTTTCTTTATATATTGTCGAGGCAGGCAGTTTTTCCACGATTAGAGCTGCGGGGCCCGCATTCCAAATACACGACTGCTAGTATATATATATATATATATATATATATATATATATATATATATATATATATATATATATATATATACATATATATATATATATATATATATATATATATATATATATATATATATATATATATATATATATATATATATATATATATATGGATGTATGTATACATATTCCCTTTTGAATAGTTGGTATTTTTATTTGAGTTATATCTATTTTTAATCATCTCTAAATTAGATTCTTAGCAATCTTTTTTGCTGTTTGTATATTGCTGACTGATTTTACATATATATATATTATGTATGTGTGCGTGTATCGACCTACATCGACCTATCGTAGATTTACCTCCGCCTCGAAAAGTGACTGTTTCTGCACATGTGTATTTGTACAGTTGTTTTTCCTTTTCTGTACAAGCTCATTTACACCGACATGATGATCCGAACAGGGTGAAACAATTGTTCTCAGTAACGGGGAATTAACTGTTGTGGAACTACTTCTCTCTCTCTATATATATATATGGGGTAATGGGAGGAAGGTGGTGTATACTAGATTGTTTCTGTTACCTGGGTTACTAAATTAGAAGTGGAGACATGTGTTCTGAAAGTACAGTAGCCAGAGTGAAAACAGGTTAGAGAAAGTTTGGGGAGCTACTGTCACAGCTAACTACAAATAGTATTTCCCTCAAAATGAAAGGCAGACTGTATGATGCCTATATATGAACAGCAATGTTGCACAGCAGCGAGACCTGGGCACAGTGTGCAAAGGGCCTGCAAAATTTGAAAAGAAATGAAGCTTCCGTGCTTTGATGTATGTGCAATATTAATGCACATGAATGGCAAAGCATAAATGAACTAAGAGAGAAATTAAGCATAAGAAGGATCAGATGCAGTGTATATGGGACAACATTGCGTTGGTATGTATATGTGATGTGTATTACAAATGATAGCTGTATAAAAATGCGCAGAGTGCTCAAAGTTGATGTGGGAAGACATAGGAAGACTTGGGATGAGGTGATAAAAGACCCCTTAAGTCTCTGGGAAAGCTATAAGAAAGCTTTACCAGAGACTTAAGGCGTCTGAAATATTGCACCTATTGAACATTACAGCAAACAGCTGTCGAAGATTTTTAGGCATTTGTGTGGCAGCTGCCTCTTCTAATGTCTTTTCCAATATTACCCATCTTCAAGAAGGCCAAGTAATTTACATGCTTCTTCATACGTTGCACAGGAAGTTCCATGTACAATTTTGATGTTTTCAAATGATGTTGGCCCTCTAACAGTGTGAAGGGGTAACCACAAATGGAAGCATTCCCTATGTCTAGGATGAATGCGTAAACTCTTTCTATTGTACCACTTGCTTTGCTGTCTTGATAGCCATCCACGTGGTTGCCTATCTTTCGTCTGCCCAATTTCTTTTTATTTCGTATGTAGAATGTGGGAACCTCATGATAGAGCAAGGTTTTAGGAAAGGCATCTTCTCTGCAAAACTTAAAAAAAAGCAGTGAGCTTTGTGTATGGAGGAGACGCAGCAATCAATTGTGGATTTTCGTCAGTGTAATATACCCTCTGACCATTTTCCAAATGGTCTGCAAGGTTCATTACCGCGGGGTGTCTATCGTGTATGTCAAAACCAAAGATTCTCCATATGGCTTCATTATAGAAATATATCTCCCTGTTAGGTATGTTTTAAATTCATTCAATTGGTTATGCCACCAACAGTAAAAGTTGCCATATCACTACCTTTGTTGACATATTTACAAATATACTTAATTGATTTTCCTGATACGCTGCACTCACTATTGATGTGAGCGTCAAGGATTTTGCAGAGGAGAGGATTGTAGGGAACGACTCAATTGTTACCAACCTGAACATTTTGACCTCATATCTTGATAATCAAAGATTTTCCACCACAGCGAGGGCTTCTCTGTCTGTATTGAGGATATCCGTCATCACCAGTTAAGGTTTCTTGTTGAAAAGGCCTTGGATATCTTTTTTCATATTTGTTACTTTCCATGCATACTGCCACATGGACCATGTATCATTTGTTTTGAGATAATGGCAAATAGTTCTGCTTCTTCATCAGGATCGGGCAATTTGGGGCTTATAAGTTTATCAATTTGATCTGAGTGAATGTGGTCTGAACATCAAATTAGCATATGGGAATGAGGAAGAGCTCTTTTCGGCCATTCAATTCCAACATCTTAGTTCTCCAAAGATTTGTCCATCTTGTAGCAGCCACATCAAGATCTTTTTCACATTAAAAACTATGGCAATGATGTCATGTATATCTTTTGCATATCGGTGTTCAAACAGTTCATTTTGAATTTCTGGCCCCGTTGGATTGCATATAAATGTAATGAAAAGATCTGGACAACCAAACTCTCTTACATATGCCAGAGTATCTTGTGTGTGCTTAGCCATATAGTGTGGACTGCCTGTGAAGCTAAGATGGCAGAATAACTGGCTGACCAACACTGGAAGGATTCATTCCATCAGTTATATTGGTGTCTCCCAAATGGATGTATTGCTCAGCTCAAAGTTTAGCTTGGTTGTTTTAAATCAATGCCAACCCTTCAGCTTTAATCTTGGCATACACATCAACCATTAATTGCCTTATATGTCTTCCCATTCTTAGGATATGGTTAACGCAATCTCTTACCATGAAGTGAAATGAATAAACAATTTTTCAACTGACCGATTTATTAGTTTCCTTCCCTTTACTAGGGTTTACTTGTCTTAAGGCGAAATTGTATCCATCCTGACCTCTCCAAATATATCAAAGGATACTGAAGGACACTATGTGTTCTGTGAGTCTCTGCAATTCTTCCTAATTGGCAAGATGTCTCCTGTACAATGATGTCCCTAGATTTATGTTGTTCATTGACCATTAATACAGCCACTTCGTCTTCCAATGGTTTGTTGTAATGTCTTTCGTGTTCTTTTGCTGGATTTTTTATCAAGTGAAATAGTAATTTTATACATGGGGTTTGTCTTTTTTTTTTCTCTAAGGCAAATTTGAATACTATTATGTAAGGATGATTTTCATGAAGTATATTTGGCACACTGCTAATAACTTGTAGCTGAAGACCACCAGAATATTTCTACATTGTTAAGTACCTTCTTCTTCGTTGTTGCCCAAAAAGTTAACTTGAATAAATTTTGGTTCCTCATTAGGCTGTGGGAGGAAACTGTCAATTAAATGGTAACATTTTTCTTCGATTTTAAATGTGAAATAACCATAGTCAGTATGATCTTTTTCAGCTCCAAAGGACGTAACCTGAAATGTAGTATTATACGGCATAATGTTGCTCCTGAAGTGTTTAGCTTTGTTAGTATGGTCTGTAAGCAGTATATGAATAGCAGGTGGCAGGTCCTCTATCAGTGGAAATCTGATCTTTCTTCCTAAGCAACACATGCCAAGCATTTCTCCTTTCCATATTCTCACTCTACAACTACTGCATATAATATCCATGCAACCAATCGCGACTTTAGGATCATTTCTATAATTTGTCGATGGATCATATGAAAATTCAACTCTTAGCCAGTTTATTTTGCCTTGAAGAGTCCTTTGTGCCCGCCGTGTTTGCATCGCAATTCTCATTGCCTCTCCGTGATGTTCATATTAAATCTCTGTTTCTTGCCATCATCTTTCTTCTTGCCTTAATCTTTCTGTTTCCCGTCTCAAGTTCTGTTCACTTTCAGAAAGTTGTGATCATCTTTCTTCTAGCCTTAATCTTTCTGTTTCCTGTCACAGATTCTGTTCACTTTCAGAAAGTTGTGATCATCTTTTTTGTTGTCTTAATCTTTCTATCGCCCATCTCTGAGTTTCTCTTTCGTGGTTTTGTGACATGATGAAATTAATTTTCTTGGAAAATATTGTGAAAAAACAAACAGTACAAAGCAATATAAAAAAATAGAAATAAATGCAAATCGCAGCCTAAGAGAATAGGTTGACACTGCCATCAGAATTAGGTCAATGATAATATGATAATATCTTCAAACAATCTTTTCCAGCTTGCGGCGTTCGAGACGTTTGGTGGAGTTGAGTCGCAGACAGCAAAGTTCTTGTCTTCACCGGCAGCTCACCTTACTGAGGTGTCAGCTGATGCCCGTGATGGTGCTTGGTTATTTCAGCACCTTAGCCGCGCCATCACCAGTTGTGAGCGCATTGGCTTGCCTGAAAGTGTACAATTAACCCCCAAGGCGTGAGGTGTTGTCAATTGTCTTTCTTTCCTTTATCATTTTTGTTCATGATTTCATATTTGTCATGATTTTATATTTGTTATGTTTTTCAGGTGTATATTTAAAACATATTTCACATGCTTAAAAAAAATCCTCGGAAAGGTGAATTAATATACTCCATAAATTAATTTCAACTAGTATCAATTTTTTTCTGTGTTCTGAAAAATAGGTTTGTGCTGTAATTAGTATCACCCAACATTCAATGACTGGTGTAAACGACACACTTACTGATACTTTGATCTATTGTGGGATGCCACACACACATACACAAATCTTCAGTAATGCAGTTAGAGACACTGGCTGCAAAACAATCAAGAACGCACAGAGCTCCCTCTCTGTCCCCCTGTCTCTGTTTTTATATATATATGTATATATATATGTGTGTGTGTGTAAACCAGTGTTCATTGCCATTCTATGTCTCTCTCTCTCTCTCTCTCTCTCTCTCTCTCTCTCTCTCTCTCTCTCTCTCTCTCTCTCTCTCTCTCTCTTTCTCTCTATCTATCTATCCATCTGAATATCCAACACTTTAATTGTACCCCTCACTGTATAACGGCCTATCTCACTCTCTCTCTCTCTGCCTCTCCCTCTGTATTTCTCCCTATTTAGATGTGTTGTGTGCGTAATTTTCATGTGATTACACCAACCAGCCAACCAACCAACCAAGAAACATCTTTCTTTTTATATTATATATAGATGTATGTATATGTAAATAGAGATAGAGAGGCAATTGAAAAATATTCATCTGAAATAGTAGGCTTCATTTTTAGATCTAGAAATCTTTTAGATCTAGCATCATGCTGAACCTCGACAAATTTCATATTAATGTTTGGTTCAAATATCTTGGTTAGTATTGCTACTATTTACACAAACATCAAACATCCTAGATGGTGCCCTTCTATTCATCCAATAGCCATTTAGTTGGTTGAATATGTAAGTTAGACTAAATATCAAAATGCAAATATTTAACTATTAAAACACAAATATATATGCAAACATATGTCTCAATATTGACTGATTTCTTTTGATATACAGACACCGAAATCATTACATTTGCATTCACAAATGGAAAAACAAACTACACAATGAACTGTCCATTATAGGCCAGACAGATATACTTGACCAAGTTTTAGTCACGTACTTCCATATTACAATTCTATTTCAGTAGATGTGACTTGAGGCTACTTAACAACAGCAACCACAGTCAGTTTCTCTTTAAAGTTTAATGTATGAATGATTAAAATCAGACAGAGGAAATACAAGAAAATTTTGAATGTCTAAATAAATAGAATGCATTTTTCTAGATTTTATTATGATCTTTTGTGACTTTCCACAGTTTGTCTACTCATATTCAAGATGAACAACATAAATTAAAACATTTTTGGTGAAGAGAGAAGTCTGAGTAGAGTAACTAATAGTTTTTAGTCTCTTTCATAACATTTCAAGACTTTACAGCAGATTCTAAGTATTTTAGTGATATTGATTCTTTGAAAATAGAAGCCAAAATTATTTAAATGGTTGGAAATAAAATTGTACAAAGATGCTATAGCTTTATTCTGAAACTTTATTGCCAAGTTTGACATTTGACTTAGTTGAAAACTAGAAGATGAACAAGAAATAGCTGAAGAAAATGAGCTTTGGTAAACAAAAAGAAGAAACAATAATGCTCACAGTAAAGATGTATTGCAACTGAAACTCAGGTTTTATTTTGAAATACCAGAGCTGTAAAAATAGAGTACAACTATTTCAAGAGTAATAGTGTGAACACGAAATAATATAGCATTTGGCCTCTAAGTAAGACCCTTTTCAAAGTTTCTCTTTCATTTACTATACATTTGAATAGCTGCAAAACATAGCAATTTAAACTATGATTCATTATAGTGAATCTTATTGAAAATTATAAGAGAGGTTCCATTCCTCTCAGATCAAGATACGTGTTAGTATTGCTTTGCTATGGTTCTAAATTCAACTAAATCACTTCTAAAATTTACTTGTTTCAGCAATAAAGGTATAACATAAAAATACAAATAAAAACATGAAAACTATCATGGGAAATTTATTAGGTTCTCAAAATAAGTACATAATTCAGTTGTATAGATTAAACAAGCAAATATATAGCCCACATTCAGTACTGACTCTATGGTATGAGTTAATAGTGGAGCCTACACCATTTCTTGAAATCTATTGCAGATCATACCTTACTATTGTAAGTAAATATGAATCAATAGGACATATAGTTCCCAATATATGAAAAAATAAGGCTGGAACATTTTTAGTTATATATCTGTTGGATGAGAGCTGGTGTTATCCTAGACAACAACAACCAACAATTTTGCAAAACAGTAGGATATAAGTTTGATTGTAATTTAATTGCAAATCTATTCCAGCTTACATGTAATTTTCATTTGATTTCTAAACACTATCTAAAAGAAAATACCCCATGAACATTTAGAGGAATTTGCTAGCAAGGAAGTGTCTAGATAGTACTTCTTGCTTCATATAGCAGTTAAATGATCTAATAATACCTTTATCATTTTCAAATTAGACACCTTTTAGAATTGAACCTAAAATATACCAAATATGTTATAAAGTCCCAAATCCAATGGTGTTCCAGCAGATTCATAATCAAAGATATTCCAGCCATGATTATCCCATCCATTTTCGGGCATATCCTATATGGGACTATACTATCAAATAAGTGCATCTTTTGCAAAGTGAGTAATGTAAGGTTTGATTTGAGTGAATTTTCGTTATTATTGTTGGGTAACCACAGTTCTACTCTAATTTAGTAAATCTCTAATCAGATATTGTAATTAACACTTATTCAACTGTGTATCCAAATAAACATTATCTAATGCATCTTTTCATTTTGAGATTTGAAAGAAATTGGTTCCTATTCGTAACAAACTGAAAGACGATGTAAAAGCCTGGCTCATTTTCTTGTAAAATTCGGTTGTTTTTCTAGTAGGTCAAATAACTGCCAGAAGCATCTTGTTGGCATGACAGCAAAGATGTAATGAACTCAACTAAACATCTAATTGGTATGTAAACTATGCTTTCATCATACTCCAAATGTATGATTTATTTCTACATCTGAAACATTAAATTAAATCTTGTATATAATTTGAAATTTGTATGTCCAATATTTCTTTTTCACTGTTAATTGCATACATACATACATACATACATACATACATACATACATACATACATACATATAAATATGCACTCAGTGATATATACATATTCATATATAACTTAAAATGTAATGAAAGGATGTATCATGTTAAACTAATAGGTAGAGAGGATTTCATAAACCATGTGAGCAATATAAACTAAGTTGAAAGTAAAATAATTGCAATGTTGAGAGAAATACGTCTGTTCGAGGGATCAATCTGGGAGTGAAAATGAATTTTAATTAGTTTAGAAAATGTCTATGAATTAATCAACAATATGAAAGAAAGAGCAGGAGAAATCATAGAGATGTTAGAGCAAAGGGAAATTGATGTATGCTGTGTGCAAAAGACTAGATGGAGAGGAAAGTCTGCTAGAGTCCTTGTAGGCAAAAATAAGTGCTACACATTTTTCTGGGTGGGAAATGACAATGGTTTGGGTGGTGTAGGTATACTATTAGCTGACAAATGGGTAGATAAGGTAATTTCAGTAAACATGGTGAATGTGAGAATCATTAAACTGAGACAAGTCCTGAGTAAAACAATTGCTACAATTATATCAGCTTACGCACCCCGATCTGGGTTGCCAGATGAACTAAAGAATAGGTTTTACGAGTCTTTAATGCACACTACTACCCTAACAAACGATAATGACTTTCTAATTTCAGGAGACTTTAACAGACACATTGGGAAACACCGTGATGGCTTCTACAGAGTCCATGGAGGCTATGGGTTTGGCACAAGAAATGAAGAAGGCTTCAGGTTTCTAGAATTCTGATCACCTATATATCAGGGGAGCATTCTAGTCAGATAGATTTTATCCTCATCAGAGGATAACAGATGGACGGTCGTAAACACAAAAGCCTTCCCTGGTGAAGAATGTACCTCCCAACACAACTGAGTTGTCAGCAACCTCATTGTGAGAATGAGAGGAACTTGGAAACAGAAGGCAACTTGGAGAAGAAAGATCTGGAAGCTGAAAGACCCGGTAACAGATTTAAAGATATCTTACTTGACGCCTATGACAATAAGGAAGAACAGATACAAACATTCAATGTAGCAGAGCAGTGGGAATTCCTAAAAAATAACTTACTAAAAGCGACCCAAGAGATTTGTGGTTGGAGCAAGAACACAGGGACAAAGAGAGTGACTTGGTGGTGGAAGAATAAGGTAGATAAGGCAATTAAGGCTAAGATACAGGCATGGAAACAATGGAAGTAAGGGGGAAGCAGAGTACATTACATAGAGACCAGGAGGGAAGCTAGGCAACAAGTATACTTAGCTAGAAGAGAAGCGGAGGATAGAAAATTCAAGCATGTCTTTTAGCGTGAGGACCAGAAACAGAAGGTGTTCAGCATCGTGAGGCAGTATGTTAGAGAAAATTGTGATATCATTGGAGAGAAGTGTGACGGGAATGATAAAGGTGTGCTTGCCCTCACAAGTGCTGAGAAGAAAGATGCGTGGAAGAGCCACTATGAAAGATTACTGAATGAGGAGAATGGATGGGAGAAAGAAACCCTACCCCAATTGGATCCTATAGAGGGCCCAGCAATACAAGTCACCAGTAGTGTAGTAAGTATGGCAATTAAAGATATGAAACCAGGGAAGGCAACTGGTCCATCGAGTATAGCTGCTGAGATGCTGAAAGAATCTGGGTTGGTAGGTGACACCATAACCTCACGTTAACCAAGTAATACTAGAGGGTGTCATACCAAAGGATTGGTGCAGCAGCATCATTGTCAACTGCTACAAGGGTAAAGGAAATGCACTAGATAGAGGAAACTATAGATTTATAAAGCTGATTGACCAGGTCATGAAAGTAACAGAAAGAGTTATAGTACAGGTGGTTTGCGACCAGGTAAACTAGATAAGATGCAGTTCAGGTTTGTGCCAGGCATACGGACCACTTATGCTCTCTTCCTTTTGAGGCAGTTACAGGAGAAGTACCTAATTAAAAGTACGCTGCTCTACTTGGCATTTGTTGATCTAGAAAAGCCTTTGTCAGTGTAAATATATTCTACATGCCCCCCCCCCCACACAATAGATGAAATTTAAGGGTTAGTCTGTCTTGTCGTTCTAGAGCTAGGGAGGATGGCAAGGTTGACACACTGAAACAGCCACTGTACCTCACGGGGCTCCATGCTATATTCTGGTGGGCCCTTAGAAAACTAGGAGTAGATGAATGGCTTGTAAAGACTGTACAATCTATTTATAGGGGAGCAGTCAGCAAAGTTAGGGTTAACAATGACTATAGCGAGGAATTCAGGTTGGTGTCCACCAGGGCTCTGTCCTTCGAACTCTACTGTTTATTATAGTACTGCAGGCTATAATAGGGAGGTTTCAGACTGGATGCCCATGAAAACTTCTGTATACAGATGATCTTACACTTATAGCTGAATCGATGGTGGAACTAGAGAAGAAATTCCAAACACGGAAGCAGAGACTAGAAAGAAGGTGTCTCAGTGTCAACAAGACAAAGACTAAGGTCCTTGTAAGTAGACGAGAAAAGAGAACACAGACCCCCCCCCCCGGAAAATGGTCGGTATGCAGTAATGGTGTATGTAGAAATTCCATACTCTGCCCTAAATGCAAACTATAGGTGAACAAGTGGTAGAGTGGGATCTCAGGAAGCTTAGCTAAGAATATAGGCTTTACATATTGCAGCTGCACCAGGACAGTAATCAGCAAACAGCCACATCAAAGAAAACCTACCAAATTGTGTGAGGGCTCTGTAGATAAAGTAGACAGCTTCTGCTATCTAGGAGACCAAATTAGCAGCGGAGGTGGGTGTTCTGAGAGTACAGTAACCAGGGTCAGAACGGGATGGAAGAAGTTCAAGGAGCTACTATCACTGCTATCTGCAAAAGGTTTATCCCTCAAAATGAAAGAGAGACTGTATGATGTGTGCATACGAACAGCAATGTTACATGGTAGTGAGACCTGGACGTTGTGTGCAGAAAACTTGCATAGATTAGAAAGAGACGAAGATTGCATGTTCCGATGGATGTGTAATAGTAATATACGTGAACGGCAAAGCATAAACGAATTGAGAGAGACTAAGCAAAAGAGGAATCAAATGTTGTGTGCAGGATAGGAGGTTGCATTGGTATGGACATTTGATGCAGATGAAGGAGACCCAAGAAGACCTGGGATGAGGTGATAAAAGCTGACCATGCCCAATTGCACCTCTCAAAGTGATGACACAGGACCATGACCTCTGGCGTTACACAGTAATAGAGAAGACCCAAGTTCCCACGGGGATAAGCCAAAGCTGAAGCATGTAGACAATATGCCACCACACTCCTCCCACTGTAATGTGGTCGTATAAATTTCACGACAAACAGCACCCAGTCCACACTGTAAAGTGGACGTGTAGGCGCCATGGTAAAAAAGCACACAGTACTCACTGTAATTGAGGTTGGTCTTAGGATGGGCATCCAGCTGTAGTAACCGAGCCAAAGTCAGTCCTGTATGAACAAGAAATGGTCACCCGACCTGGTATTGCCCACAACAGGACAACCTGTCTAACCGATGCTAGCGTTGAAACATTGATGTAAAACGGTGATGATGATGATGACTACATTTGTGAAGAATAGTGAAATAAATGAAGATAGTTACAAGGTGTGAGCACTGAGAAAGTAATGAAAATATATAGATATATATGCTGTGGAGATATTTGCATATGAGGAAATATACATTGAAAATAGAAAGAACGCTTGACTTTGGAGTACATAGATAAAGGTGATAAATTCTGACGATAAAAACATAATGGTTATAAGTGCTAAACACAGGGATGTTGTGGTACTCTCCTCCTGTTAACAAGAACTTAGCCACCAACATACCTAGAGTATTTTGTAATATCTTAGAGAAGCAGTTCCCTCTAACGCACCACTATCACTCAATTTTTAATATAAAATACTATAAAATATCATACGCTACTACCCCTAATATGGCAAACTGCATAATCTCCAGTAATAATAAGAAATTAGAAAAATATAATTATTCCAAAACTAATACTGATAATACTATAGAAATAGGGGATAATAAAGTAAGTAACTTCGAAAACGCCCTAACTCAAATTAATGTATAAAAATAAAACCCAAGTAGTAACATAATGTCTAACAAAAGACGTGCCTCTACATGTAAGAACACGGATACCTAAATATGGAATGTTACGCGATGCCTCCCCCCACCCCCACCCCCACACACAGCCCCGGCGGACAGGATGCTAAAGGCGTTCCCCCGGAGGAGGACAAGGGAGACGCGCTGGAAAAGCCACTCCAACTCGTGGGGTTCACACCTGCGGCTGGGCAGCTCAGCGCCTATGGTGGTGAGTAGGGAGGTAGCCCTAGAGCTGAGGACACCAGAAGTCACAACTACCAGGGTTACAACCGCAAACCGGTCGGACAGCGACCGGTATTTGAGGAGCTTGGCCTCCTCAGCCCGACTTGAAGCAGAACCTGGGTTAATCGTAGACTGTACCAGGTTGCGGCTGCAGAAAGTGTTGATGCAAGTACCATCCCAGACGAGGGGCTTTCCACTGAGGAACGGGACGATGGCCATGCCATCTGGCCTTTTGCCGTCCCCTCAGTCCATCTCCACCGGCTTGAGCTGGGAAGGGAAGCCCACAGCGTTCAAGCCATGCTTTATGACCTCATTCATGGCAGCATTGCATGGAAGGCGATCGGCAATGTGGTGACAGGAAAGCGAGTGGAGGCCGAAAGAGTCCACGGTGGATCCGCAGCGACATTGGTGTGGCTCACAGATCCGGAGGCCGAGCCTCAAGGAAACGCCGATGCGTAGGCTATTGTTGCCTAGCTGCGTGCCAGTGGAGAAGGAGGGCAGGGTATGGAGCCAGTCACCACTGTGGGGTTTGGAGGCTGCATGAAAGCAGACAAGGCGGTGTTGGTCGAGCTGGCGCATGAGCCTGTCTCAGGCCAGGCTGCACTGGATGGTATCCCGAGTGCTTTGAGGGACTTGATATCAACAGGGGAGAAGGAGGAGGGACGTCTACTGGGCTAAGTCCCAGCTAGTCCCATGTCTCACAGGCGGCCTCACGTTCTCTGAACACAGAGGGTTTTATTGTGTTTTGACGAGGATGCGGCACGAAGTTAACGTGAAAGATACACCGGCAAAGCCAGCGAGATCGGGTACCGGAGGCCAAAGAGGCTAAAGAGACGTAACTATACTGGAAAGCATGGTGTCTGACCCTCTACCGATACTGCCAATCAACCGCCCATAGTCAATCCACCAACTAATAATTGTTTCTACTTTTGGCACAAGGCCAAGAATTACTTAGTGTATTGCTGGTACTTTATTTTATCGACCAACTCGCTACCGATACTGCCAAACCACCTAATAATTGTTTCTACTTTAGGCACAAGGCCACCAATTACTCAGTACATTACTGGTACTTTATTTTATCGACCCCTTAAGGAGGAAAGGCAAAGTTAACCTGGGCGGGATTTGAACTCAGACTGTAAAGGGACGTAACTATGCTAGAAATATTACTGGTACTTTATTTTATCGACCAACTCGCTACCGATACTGCCAATCCACCTAATAATTGTTTCTACTTTAGGCACAAGGCCAGCAAGTACCCAGGGTATTACTGTTACTTTATTTTATCGACCCCGTAAGGATGAAAGGCAAAGTTAACCTCGGCGGGATTTGAACTCAGAATTGAAAGGGCTGTAACTCTTTGCGTCAAAGCATGACGTCCGACCCTCTACTGATACTGCCAATCCACCTAATAATGGCAGTAAGATACATATAGGGGCTACTTCTAAAAGAAGATACTATGTCCACTACCATTCTTTCCGATAAAAAAAAAGAACTTAGAAACTCAGCATCATTAGCAGAACATATATGGCACCCAAGAGAGACTAATATTAAATAATAATAAAAAAATGCAATAAATTAAAGGTAGCCTGTTCCTACAAACCAGGAAAAAAAATGTATTTTGTATCTTGCTTAGTGTTTATATATCTTAAAATTTCAACAGAACATTGTCAACACAAAATCTGGAATTCTTTCTACCTGCCCACATAAAGGCTTTCAATCTTTCTACTATACCAATTTTTAAAAAACTCATCTATTTAAACTTTTACTAGTATTCAAATGATAACACAAAAAATCTAATAACAAAAGTAATTTAATAACAACAAGGATTTTACTAATTAAAATAAACAAGAGTAGTGCTTAAGCACTTCTATCGATACTTTAGATAAACATAAGTGTAAGCTTGATTGTAAATATGTACATTTATACTTATATGTAAATCTCTTTTTATGTGCTTAGTTATGCTTTTTGCATGTGTATGTGTATGAATGGATTTTGATGAGTTATTTTATGCTTCTCTTATTTAAATTTCCCCATGTATGTGTTCATCTATGTGTATATATATATATATATATATATATATATATATCATCATCATCATCATCATCATCATCATTTTACGTCCACTTTTCCTTGATTGCAAGGGTGGGACGGGAACTGATTCTGCCTTGATTTCTACAGCTGGATGCCTTTCCTAACACCTACCTCATTTACAATGCGTGTTGGGTGCTTTTTTTTTCCGTGGCGCCTACACGTCCAATTTGCAGAGGAAGGATAGGGACCCCAGTCCTATCATCTCATTTCTACACCTGAGTAAACTGGAGCAATGTGAAATAAAGTGTCTTGCTCAAGGAAACAACACATCACCCGGTCTGAGAATTGAACTCACAACCTTTCGATTGTAAGGCCAATGCTCTAACCACTAAGCCACATGCCTCCATATATATATATATATATATGTGTGTGTGTGTGTGTGTGTGTGTATATATGGATATAATTAGTGGCCGTACTCGAAAACGAGTTGGCAGCCAACATGCATGCATGCATGTATGTATGTATGTATGTATGTATGCATGTATGTATCCGGGAGAGATGATCCCTTAGCCTTCGTAAAGGCAGAATTCTAGGAGAAGGAAAACTCTGATATAACACCTGCAACTCTGATGGTATCCAATGATGTTGACTTGTTCTTCTTTTTGGTAAATATCATCTTGGTTAAGAGAGTGGGACTGGCTTTGTGCAGTGCCTTTGCTCACTATAAAAGCTTCACGGCACAGGCACTGCTTTATATCTGGAGATCTCTCTGCACTTGTCGTCACATGGTACCATGGGCCCTGCACTATGCGTCAATAATTGTCACAAGTGTAGTGTTTGTACCAGAGTTTTCAAGTCGGTAGCTGGACTAAAAAGTCACACTCGTTCAGCGCATCGGTAGGAGTTCTCCTACATGGATATAAAGTAGTCGCCGTACTCGAAAACGAGTTGGCAGCCACTATGTATGTATGTATGTATACTGTCTCATGGTCGGGTCGTTAGAGACTAAATTGGCAACGCCACCAAGGTTTCTTGGTGAGGAGGGTGACATTGGACATCCTGCAGGACTAAAACAAAACCTGTCAAAGGGCAAAGGAGCTCTTAAGAGTCAATGGCTATCCACAATCACCGGGAGAGACGACCCCTTAGCCTTTATCAAGGCAGAATTCTAGGAGAAGGAAAACTCTGATATAACATCTGCAACTCGAAAACGAGTTGGCAGCCACCATACACACACACACACACACACACACACACACACACACACACACACACACACACACAGACACACACACACACACACACACACACACATATATATATATATATATATATATATATATATATATATATATATATATATATATGTGGCTTAGTGGTTGGATCATTGGCCTTGCAATCGAAAGGTTGTGAGTTCAATGTTCAGACCGGGTGATGTGTTGTTTCCTATTTATACTCGGAATTTTTCCTAGAGTGCTTAACATTATTTGTGACTAATCCCGGTTTTTGTTTTTTTAAAACCGCGATAATATTGCTTTATGCTGAACTCCATAGCTTTTGTTGATTTCTTTCGGAATGTTTTGACTGCTGTTTCTTGTAAACAGTCATTCGTCTCATTCTGACGTCACTAGCCCTGTTATCCATGTGTTTATGATCTTAATTCCACACGAGGTGTATCTAGACTGCTTTTAAATATCCCTTTTGGCATAGTTTAGCTGTAGTTCTTAGTTATCGTGTTCAGCTCTACTGATGAACGGCTCCAACCGTGACTAACCCAACTGGAAAGTTTCGTGAAATAGTCTTTTTAAGACTATATAGAACATTTGTAGATTTTTCCAAATTGAAGGGTAAGTATTTACGCTTAATTTTATTCTGAGTTAAGACTCTATTGGTTTTTTCTCTGGATTACACAAAATCTATGGATAAAATTTCTGTCTTGTCTTTTTTTGAATTGAGATTGAATTATTTTCCCATATCTTACGTTAAATATTTTCCATCTTGATGTAATAGTCACTTATACGTATGAATTACTGTTGGCTTCTTGCTCACATTAATTTCTCTATTTTCATTATATATATATATATATATATATATATATATATATATATATATATATATATATATATATATATATATATATATATATATATATATATATATATTAAAGAACGCCTATATACACAAACAATTTTTATTCGCTGACAATGTTTCATCCATATAGTGGGGCAGGAATCATCAGAGCGTTATAAGCAAAAATATAGTGTTGAATATAAGCTCTACCAAGCTTAGTCACCAGAACAGTAGAGATACAGTACAGGATAATATGAGAAAGATGGAAAGAATTCGTAAGGGGGTTGTTAGTCAAGATTATAGCAAAATATGAGAATACAAGCCGTTAAAAACAATTAAAGATAATATTGACTATTGTGATGTTCGTAGGGCCTGTGATTTACCCTATGACCCCCATAGTTAGGGCAGATACGACCTATGACTCTACGTCATGTGAAATTAATTTGCCTTACCTGCCCCCTATGGTGCATAGTGCATGTATCATTTAATTTCTTCTGTGGTCATTCACTTTCCTCTGTTTCTCGTTTGATACTCTATGAACTCTAAGTCATGGAAAACTAACTCACCTATCTTCTATAGTGACCAGTGCATACCTTCTTTTGTTACTTTTGTGTGCCTTCACATGCCTCAATACCTTTTTCTCTCTTTTTAAATTATCTTTAATTGCTTTTGTGTACCTTCACATGCCTCAGTTTCTTGTGAGAAAATCTGCTTGTATTCTCATATTTTGCTATAATGTTGACTAACAACCCCCTTACACATTCTCTCCATCCTTCTCATCTCCAATCACCCTTTTATTATCATGTACTGTATCTCTACTGTTCTGTTGACTAAGCTTGGTAGAGCTTATATTCAACACTATATTTTTTTATAACGCTCTGATGATCCCCGCCCCATGCTATGGATGAAAAATTGTCAGCGACTAAAAATTGTTTGAGTATATAGGCGTTCTTTCATTTCTTTTATCTATAACGGCTCTGTTATTTTACATTGAGCTAATACGATACTATTACAAATACGACACTGTACAGGTGTGTTTATGCACATATGCTCCGTTGTCTACGTAAATTATATATATATATGAAATAGCGATGTATACATGAATGTATATATAGTATATTTGGCAATATACTGTATGCTTAATTAAAAACATCTTGAAGACCTTGCGCTATTATTTTAAAGTAGTGACTATGTCATTTACTTCTTTTTTCAACAAACAAAGGGAGATAAGCTGACAGATCTGTGTCATACTGTTCGTAATCATCAGAGCTTAGCACTCGCCTTTGCCTGTTGAAAATTAAGGATGTTGGATTCTTATAGAATTCCAGTAATAATCAGGAACTGATTATACAGAGCGATTGCCGGGCCAGCAAAACATGAAAATTAGAATTGGTGCTCTGAAATAGCGATGTATACATGAATGTTTATATAGTATATTTGGCAATATACTGTATGCTTGACAGGCAACTGCTCTGTATAATCAGTAATTCCAGTAATAATACTGGAATTCTATAAGAATCCAACATCTATAATTGTCAACAGGCAAAGGCGAGTGCTAAGCTCTGATGATTACGAACAGTATGACACAGATCTGTCAGCTTATCTCCCTTTGTTTGTTAAAAAAAGAAGTAAGTGACATAGTCACTACTTTAAAATAATAGCGCAAGGTCTTCAAAATGTTTTTAATTAAGCATACAGAATATTGCCAAATATACTATATATACATTCACACATATATATATATATATATATATATATACATTTAAAAAAATATGTTTATATCTAGATTCATATGCTTATTTCAATAATATATAAGGGATAATAGGTGTATGAATAAGTTATGTGGATATGTTTATATGCTATTCTGTATATTTAAAAGTATTTTTTAGTCAATCAAACTATATATGGCAGAGTCATACCAAAAGGCTGATGTCGCAGTATTCTTATAAATTGCTACAAAGTTAAAAGGGATGCTCTAGAGAGGAACAATTATAGGGGCATAAAACTGATGAATCAGGTTATGAAAGTGACAGAAAGCATGCTAGCACAGCTAATTAGAAAAAGGGTCTAATTAGATGAGATGCAGTTTGGTTTTGTGCCTGGAAAAAGTACAACAGATGCCCTCTTCTTAGTGAGACAACTACATAAGAGGTTCTTTGAGAAGAATAAGCCACTATACTTAGCTTTTGTTAACCTTGAGAAGGACTTTGATAGAATACCCCAATGTGTTATCTGGTGGTCCCTAAGGAAACTAGGTTTAGAAAAATGGCTTGTGAGGACACTGCAAGCTATATATAGAGGTGCTGTTAGTAAAGTGAGAGTAGGAATGGAGTTTAGTGCGGAATTCCAGATACAAGTAAAAGTGCATCAGGGTTTGATCCTCATCCCACTCTTATTCATATTAGTTCTCCAAGCCATAACAGAGGAGTTTAAGACTGGCTACCCATGGGAACTTCTCTATGCTGACGATCTGCTACTTATAGCAGAATCAGTAGAGGAGCTAGAGAACAAATTCTGGCTATGGAGACAGCAGTTGGAATCAAGAGGACTGAGAGTGAACCTAGCAAAAACTAAACTGTTGATAAGTAGGAAAGAGGATAAAACTCTGATTCCATCAGGGACATGGCCATGCTTGATGTAGAAAGGGAGTTGGCATAAATTCTATATAATGTAGACAATGCAGATATTGGGTACACAAGAGGTGTAGTGGGTTAGCAGGCAAATTAACAGGTAGGGAATACTACATACGCAGTAGATGTTCATGGAAATCTGATAGTAGAAGTGGCAGTGATATACACATTTTTCAAATGCAGGCGGGATCTATAGAGCTCGTTCATAGCTTTCGATACCTAGGTGATCAGATTAGCATGGGAGGAGGGTGCTCCGAGGTCATAGTATCTAGAATAAGGATGGGTTGGAAGAAGTTTAGGGAGCTGCTTCCTCTGTTGACAAAGAAGGGTGTCTCCCTACAAATGCAAGGCCAGTTATATGTTGCCTGTGTGAGATGTGCGATGCTGCCTCGTAGTGAGACATGGGCTGCAACAGCGTAGGATATGCGACAGCTGTAGAGAAATGAAGCAAGCATGCTCCATTAGATATGCAATGCCAATGTGAGTGAATGACCAAGCATAGTCGAGTTGAGAGAGAAACTGTGTATAAGAGGGATAAACTGTTGTGTGTGGGAGAGAAGACTGCGCTGGTATGGATATGTGGTGCATATGGATGATGACCGCTGGGTAAAGAAGTGCCAAGAAATCCCAGCGGAAGGAAGATAAGTAGAGGAAGACCACGAAAATCATGGGTGGAGGTGGTGAGAGCTGACTTCAGGTTGCTGAAGCTCACAGAGGAGACGACCAAGGACCGGGACGAATGGAGAGATGCTGTGCTGAAAAGGACCCATCCCAACCTTGTAAGCAGGGAAAAGCAGACCTAAAATGATGATGATGATGATGATCTTCTCTTAACTCTTATTTACATGATATAAGCATGGAGCTTCCACTTCTCGCTGAAACTGGCAAATAAATTCTATAAGACTGTGTTCCTACTCTTCTTTGAGAATTGATTTTATAGTGCTACTTTTGATATATACATTCATACATATACAAACACACACATACACACATACACACACATATATATATATATACATACATATATAATTAAAAATTCAATAAGACCAAGAATTAGTATTATTATTATTTATTTCTACATCTACGGTCGTTTCAACATAGCTAGAGTATCGCATCAAATGTAGTGAAAAACAGATATTACTAGTAAAGTTACTTCATTACCGGTGCTATACTCGAAACCGTATCTCTCCAGGAAATATAATAAAAAGTAACAATAAATTGATTAATATCATATGACAAACTATCAAGAATAATATAGGCTTCAAAGTAATGTGCCTTCAAAAGGATGGAATTTATTAATGCAAAAGAATAAGGTTATGTATATTTTTAGACATGCAAAAATAAACAATTATCAGTGTTTTCCACAGATATGTTACAAATATGTTAAAGCTGTTAATTGGTTACAGCAAGAGTTGTTAGAAAGGATATGTCAATGAAATGAAATTGCAGTGCTTATTATTTTTTATAACCTTTTATCGTAGAAAGATTTGAAAATGGTTAGAAGATATTTCATTAGTTAAATAACTCATGCAAATGTGAAATAAGATAGAATTAATGCAGTAATATTTTTTCCAGAGATATATATTCCTGAAAGCATATGCAGATATTTGCCTATTATTTTTGTAATCATGTTTCAAAGAAAACACTACATAATAGGTGCAATTCATTTTAAATATTTTTTATATGTATAAATTCCGAAGAACATTATTAACCAGTATTTGTTCATTTATGATTTCTTATTTAAATATTTTAACGGTTTAATTAAGTATTTTACTACATATCAATAAATTGTTTATATTTATTACTTTTAAAGAAAATATTTACAAAAAACAAGGGTTTGTTATGATTTAGTACATAATTAATTTAAAACTAGACTAAAGCGTGATAAAAGATAGTGGACAATTAAGCAGAGAATGCACATTCAAAAGGAAACTACTTTCATTAAAAAATAGTTTTTGATCCCTTACAAATATTTCGGATGAACTGTGACATCGACTCATTCACATGTTCTTTAATTATTATTATTATTATTACAGTTGCATTTATGTTGCTTTATGTTCATACGAGTTATCACCAAGTCACAACCAGTGACCTCAAGAGACAACAAGGTCCGCCATGTTCAAGAAAGAACATACATACTCACACATGCATCTTTAATGTTTAGACTAGTGATGTACATATATTGACAGAATCTTCCTTAGTATATGGGCAGTTCCCATTAGTACTATCTTTTGTATTTCTTATTATTTCTTCTTCTTCTTCTTCTTCTTCTTATTATTATTATTATTATTATTATTATTATTATTATTTTTTTTTTAATTATTATTATTACATTTGCATTTATCTTGCTTTATGTTCATACGAGTTATCACCAAGTCACAACCAGTGACCTCAAGAGACAACAAGGTCCGCCTTGTTCAAGAAAGAACATACATACACACACATGCATCTTTAGGTATTTAGAATCTTCTTTAGTATATGGGCAGTTGCCATTAGTAACATCTTTTGTATTTCTCCTATACGCGGGTTTCCTGGGATTTGCGATAAGTAACCATTAGACCTCTTAGATATCATTTGTAGCGCGCCTACAACCACTGGTATTGTTTTAGTTCTCAATTTCCACATTTTTCCAATCTCTATCTCCAGTTCTTTATACCTGCTCAATTTTTCAAATGTTTTTATAGATACATTCTTGTCTATTGGAACAGACATATCAATTAGCAGGCATACCCTCATTTTAAAGTCCTTCAGTATTATATCAGGTACATTTGCATCTACCTTTCCGTTTGTTTGGATGCGAAAGTTACACAAGATTGAGATGTGATCTTTATTATTATTATTATTATTATTATTGGCGACCTACGTAGTAAATCGTATTATCGTGAGCTCCGCAAAGGTTTGTTATTTTCAGTTGTTTAAAATTGCCATTATTGGAAAGTTTTTATTGTTAACTGTATACAAGTGCACATACATTGTTTTCTGAAAAGGACACTCAAAAAGATTGCGGCTTTGAGCCCAAAATTTAAACTTTTAAAGTTATCAAACAAAAACAAAAATTTCTTTGAAAAATCATGGCTGACTCACAGCTGAACCCAGTAGCTGAGAGCCTTCCTCACAAACTAACACCTCACACCGACACCACCATTGTAAATAATACTACGTTTGCCAACACTAAAAATATAAGCAGTAGCAATATTTTTAATTTGTCTCAACAAGACATTCATTTCCCGCCATTACCAATGACAGCAGGTGTGAAGCCGCCACGCCCACCACCACCACAGCGACAACAGAAACAAAAGAAAAAGATAAATTATCTCGTGATATCGAAACGAATTCAGCCAAAATGAACTCTTCCACACCGAACACCACTGACGCTACCACCACCACGACTGAAACTAAAATTAACAATAACCAAAATAACGATACAAACAACAGCAACAATGAAATTAAGAAAACAACCCTGTCTTTTGCCAGAGTTGCAATAAAGTGCGAAGCATTCCAGGTAACTCAGGAGGAATTAGAAGAAGCCAAAAACATGGTAAAGAAAGATGAGTACAGGGTCACCCCACCCCCACACCCACACATAATAAAATGGAGCATCGGCGCCTATGCACCGTGTCTTATCGGACGATTAACATAAAATCGCGCCGAGTGGAACGGGCATCCGAGTCCCAAATCCAAACAGCTTTGGGACATATGTGGCCAAAAAACCCACATCAGACGTGGGGAGAAATATGGAAACGTGGACGTGTTCTTTGAAACACCACAGGAGGCCAGAGAACACTCCATGGCCCCATTAAAAAGTGACGACTTCACACTCGTCCCAAGCTATTGTGGCCAGAGACTCGTGAAGATCAGGGTGACCCACGTTCCACAAAAGATAATCGAAATAGCGAACGAAAAGCAGGAGAACTGGTCCGGATCTGGGATAGAGCTCCTGATCCAAGCGGAACAAAAAAGCATTGAGGAGATCCCAGAGGTAATATACCTCACTGACGGCAGCCACCTCACCGTAATCGTCGAGGGCAGAAGGCCTAGGTGTGTTATTTGTGGTGAAGGAACCCACCTAATGGCTTTCTGCCCTCAGGCTAAAAGGTTGAGGCCACCTCTCCTACCCACCACAGTGACTTAACCATCAACACCACCAGCAGCAGAAATGGCAGCAACAACTGTAGCAGCAACAACAGAAGCAACTGTAACAGCAACAACCCCAGCAACAGTAGCAAAACCAACACCACCACCACCACCCAACGCGCCGGAACTAGCACCAGCGCCTACACCATCCACCACGCCACAACCGAAAGCGACGCCTGTGGAGGATTTTCCACTCCCCGACCTATCGCAACTGGAGACAGATTGTGACGACGAGGAGTGGGAATCAGAAAAAAAGAAAAAAAGAAAAAAAGAAAAAAAGAAAAAAAAGAAAAAAAGAAAAAAAGAAAAAAAGAAAAACAGAAAAAAAGAAAAAAAGAAAAAAAAGAAAAAAAGAAAAAAAGAAAAAAAGAAAAAAGAAACCAAAAAAGAAAAAAATCCCCTTTCTTCCCCCTCCAAAAACAAAATACAGAGGGAAACAAATAAACTATCAAGCAAAAAAGTTAGGACATATATGCCACCATCCACACCAGCATCACCAACCCCATCACCACAAACACCAATACGATCACCATCATTAACCCCAACACCACTATCACCAACACCACAAAAGTCACGAAAAAGCGAAACAGAAACAAACCCACAACAAACGCAAACAAAACAAAACAACCAAAACGATACACCCTACACAGCAATACATTTGAACAACTACCAATTATTACACTACATCCAACACAACACCAGCATCAAAGAAAAAGATTACACAACAACCCAAAAGTTCACACCACCTCCACACATACAAATCACTCGCATCATACAGAACCCGTACACGACACTAAGACAAAAATTCCCCCAAAACATCGGAGACTTCCGACAAGCACTCTCCAGGAGGATTTATAAGGACATCCTTCCGGAGGAGGCCGGAAGCAGTGAAACGGATGGAGTAACCATCCTTCCTCTACGAGAAGTAAGGTAAGTGGTCTTTCCCATCTTTTCCACTCCATTTCAACATGACCTCACTCAGAATAGGCAGCATAAATGCGCGTGGCTTGGGGTCGTCATGGAAGCAGAGCCACCTGCTCAACGACCTCAGGTCACTAAACATAGATGTAGTGGCCCTCAGCGAGACCAGAATCTCCGAAGCACGGGCCTTCGCACCGATCTTCGGCGGCTACGATGTGTACGCATCTCCCAGCCGTCCTGGTTCGGGGGGACGATTTGCTGTGCATTTTCGAAGAGGTTTGGATCTCGCCATATAGGCCATCTTCCTGGATCCAGAGGGTAAGATGGTGGTGCTGGACGTGACCAGCGGAGACGGGCAAGCTTTCAGGCTAGTGGTCGTTTATGCCCCGATAGGAGCAGGGCGGCCTGATTTCTTCCGGCGTCTGGAGACCTTGCTTGGAACATCCCGCTCTTTAGTCTTAGTAGGCGACTGGAACGGGATCTTAGATGCACGCTGGCACTGTGTGGGATTAGCGGATAGGGGAGGTAGTTGCACGAGTCTCACCAACCTGTTCTGGATGACCATATGCGATTTGGGCAAATCGCATATGGTCATCCAGATCATATCTAGATAGAGTATTTTGTAGGGAAATAGATAGGTCTACTATAAGCTGTCTACAAATGAAGATAGTTAGCTACACGGACCACAATTTCGTGATCTGTGTGCTTGACTTAGATAGGCTTCATAGACGAGGACCCGTTACTGGATGCTAAACGCGTCCTTAGCACCGCGCAAGGCCTACAGACACCGGATTAGCGAACAAGTTAAGCGGACGTTGAAGGGGGCCATCGTCAACAACAAGTGGTGGTTTGCTCTGAAAAGAACGATTGGAATAGAGTCTATTAGGTTTAGTATGGCTTTAGCAATAGAGAAAAATAGAGCAGAGGGAGAATTAGTTAGAAAATTAGACGAGGCGCTTAGCAAAGGCATCGCGACCGACGTATTTGCGGCGAAATTGGCCCTTGACAAATTCTTCAATGCAAAGCACGAAGGCTGCGTTGTCAGAGCTAGGGTGCGTGCTCTCAGACACGAGGGAACGAATGCTGTTCAATGGGCCCGAGTGGCGGAGGCGCGTCGTGGCAACAAAGGCACGATCCGGTCTTTGGTGGACCACGACGGGCGCATGCTACTCGATCCCGGGAAAATGTGTGAAGCTTTTCAGCGACACTTCCCTCAGTTGTTCGGTGGAAGCAGCGGGCCGGATCGAGGGATGGACTTTAGTGTCCACCTCGACGGACTGCTGCGGCTCTCGGACACTGAGGCAGAGTGTTGCCCTATGAACTTTACGTACATATGCCAGACTTGTTCGGAGGCCTCTTGGCGGACGTCTACTGCAACTGGCAACAGAACGAGAGAATTACAAGCTCTGTGAGCCGAGGTGCTGTGGCGCTGTTGAGAAAGGATCCGAACAAGGGGGATAACATAGATAATTTTAGGCCCATAACTCTGCTAAACACAGAGTTCAAGATTTTGGCCAAGGTGCTAGCAAAGAGGTTGGCGCTTGTCGTTGGTGGTCTGGTGGGAGAGGCGCAGACATGCGCCATTCCCGACAGATCCATCCACGACAACCTCTACCTCATGCGATACATCGTAGAGAGGGTAGCTAGGGAACCTGGCACGGGTGGGTCATTGATCAATTTAGATCAGTCGAAAGCCTTCGATAGGGTCGACCATCGTTACCTAGCGGCAGTCCTGAGGGCGGCTGGCTTTGGGCCCGTCTTCAGAGGTTGGATCGCTACCATGCACAGCGACATCTGCTCTGTGGTGAGAGTGAACGGTCCCCTTTCGGAACCGATCATGCGCTCGGTCCGTCAAGGATGTCCCCTCTCGTCCCTCCTGTACGTATTGACTCTGGACAAACTGGAGACGTTGAGGAGGGTCCCGCGCATATGCGGACGATGTCACCGTAGTGGTGTCGAAGGCAAAACACATCGAGGCAATCGGTACTACACTAAGAGAATACGAAGCGGTGACAGGAGCATTGATCAACCAGGAAAAGTCAGTGGGCCTGCAGGTCAGCACCTGGAGAGGCAGGTCCATGCCGTCCAACAGCGTAGTCGGGCGCTGGACGGACGGACCAGTTAAATTGCTAGGGGTCTGGTTCGGTCCGGATCTCCAGACGGACAAAAACTGGGACGAAGTGACGAGCAGGGTGGCCTTTCTCACCCAGAAATGGGCCGAGAGGAAGCTATCACTGAATGGTCGAGCGGAGGTGTCTAACGCGTATATCGCGTCCGTCATCTACTACCGCCTGACCGTCGTACCTTGTCCTAAGCCCCGCCTGACTGCGCTGGAGCGTTTGCTCTTTCGTTTTTTTGTGGAAGAGACGCGCTCCGATGGTCAGGCGGTCCATCTGCTGACAACACCCGCTACGTGGAAGGCTGGGAATGCCGTGGCTGATGATGCGCAGACACGCGCTCAGGCTACGACATCTCCACCTCTTCCTCGACGGTGATCAGATGTGGTCTCCGTTTGCTAGACGCGTCTTTTACCAGCCCGTCTCCTTGACGGAGCTGCAGTCCTGGGTCAAGCGAAGACCGAGAGAGAGCGCTTGGTGACTGGAATGTCTTCAGGCGCTCACAGCCCTCTACCAATCGAGCAATGTGAACGGTGGAAACTCCACCTTGGCGTTCTATAGAGGATTAGTGGAGGGGAAGAGCGACGACGTACTTGGGGAAACTCTAGGCGTCGACGAAAATCAACTAGCCAATCTCTTCGGAAGAACTTTCGGGCCGGGGCCTATGGACAACTTCCAGAAATCCCAGGCCTTGCAGTGCTACCGAGGAGCTTTGCCAGTTCGGGATAAACTCTACAGGCATGGAGGTGCCGTCAGCTGAAACCGTCCTGCACGCACTCATCCAGTGTCCGAGCATTGCTGACTTGTGGGTTTATCTCGAACACCTGCTGTCGCGTGTGGGACGGATCCAGCTATCAGCTGAGTCCATCGTGAGGATTGCCCCGCCCTCTTCCTTTAGCCGGGAAGGGCAGGCAGTTTTTATCTGTCTGGTGGCCATGGCGAAAGAGATAGTATGGTGGACACGTTTGAAAGGGCTGAAGACGAGCACTTACCTCTTCGGTGATGCCCTGATTAACTTTTTCAAATTTCATTTGAAAAGGAAAATCAGGGTAGAAAGGGAAGTGCTCTCTTCCCAGCATTTTGTTGAAAGATGGGTGAGAGAGGAAAGAAAGGCCCGAGTGAATGGGCCTACTCTGAGTATGTGTCTGTAAATTAAAGGTGGAAAACTGGGAGAGGGCACTTGCCCTGGTGGTCAGGGTCACTGTGGCTTTTTAATGGGTTTCTCCACGAATGTCCCTCGGAAGTCTTCCCCCTATTGGGGAATTTTTTCATTGTTCTATTATTACATCCTCTGTTTCTTGTTTTTTACACGCAGAAATGCCAATTTGTACCGTCCTGTATTGTCCTGTAGTGTCCTTAATGTCTACTTTATGTAAACCCTTGTGGTTAATAAAGAAAACATTATTATTATTATTATTATTATTATTATTATTATTATTATTATTATTATATATATATGTATATATATATAATTTTATTGTCTACCTATAGTAAATAGGAGAATCTTTTACTGAGTTATCTATTAAACCCAAGCAGATCCACTTAATAGAGTTTCCGTTATTTAATCAAATCTTAGAGAGATGGCTTGGTCATCTGTTAACTTAGTTTATTTAACTCTAGATATAGATATGTGGGTTTTAATTCCATCAATTCTCTCCCATTCCCCATTCAACTGTTAAAATGGTGTAAGTGGATTATGGAGAAAGACAGAATTCGAAAATTTAACATAACTCACAAAAAAATGTTTTTCTGCTTATTTTCTTTTGATTCCTATTATGATGAATGTTCTATACTTAAGGTAAAAAGTGACTAATCATTAAGATATATTTGTTGTATCACTATGAAGATGGTAATCTTTAATATATAATTCACTAAAAGATTTTCTTATTCACATTTAACTGAGCATATTCTCAGACCAGTCTATAATAAGCAGACAAAAAAAATGGTATATATATAGAGAGAGAGAATAAGGAAATACAAAGTTTAGATGATAAAGTCCTTTATTGATAAGGGCGTGATATATATTTCAAAGACGACAATGCAGCGTAGAAGCGTTACACAATAAAGCGTAGAAGCTAGTGCCATGCTCCCTTCAGATAGCGTCTTACATAATAAAGTTACAATGAAGGAAGTAATCCGAAATTGAAGTTTAATACTTTTGTGTATATATATATATATATGGCGGGGTATATATGTATGTATGTTTTATTATTTCATAAATTTTCACCATTAGAGAGAGAGAGAGAGAGAGAGAGAGAGAGAGAGAGAGTGAGAGAGAGAGAGAGAGAGAGAGAGAGAGAACTGGTTTCTAACATAGATACACGTCTATTTCTTTGGGATTTAGACATCCACTAGCTGAATACATATGGTTGTCTGTATGTTTGTGTTTGTGTTTTTTTTCGTTTTTTTTGTGTGTGTGTGTGTGTGAGAGAGAGTGAGACAGAGTAGGTTTGTGTGCAGGTATGCATGTTATTGTATGTGAGTTACTGTATGTTTTGAGTTATATGTGTACATGTAGATATGTTTCCACCTATATAAGTGTATATGCCGTTATTACATACAGAATTTCTTATATGTTTTAATTATTTTTAGAGTTTCATTAATGGACTGTACTTGAATCTTCCTAACTGGAAATGCTCATTCAGAATCTGTGAAGCGCAGCTTCTTAATATTCGTACTGAGGTAGTTAGTAATGTATCCAACAGCCCCAGTGATCACAGGTACACATTTAAATATATAGTCAGGGTAGTCTATCTGCAGATTACTAATTTGTTCAGTCTGCATTTTCTTCTGCAGAATGTAGTACAGGCCACACAAAAGTACAGATCAGAGGAAAAGTGAGGGCAGCAGGTGAACAAGCGCCAAAACGTATAGATGTGTCAAAACTGCAAAGTTCAGAAATGCAAGATGTTCTTCATAAAGCACATGAAAACATCGTCTTTCATAGAATTTGTGAACAGTTTAAAACACAGGTTTACAGTGCTAGGGTTGATGTACGCTCTTTTAAGAAGACAAAACACTGATATTCATTTCATGATAATGATGCTATAATCACCATGCTCATTAAAGATACAAACAAGCTGTATGAAAAGGGCCTTGTGCAGGGTGTCCAATGCGGGCCACTTTTGAGAAGGCTTTCAAAGATGTAAACTGAAACTGCAATGTATACCTTAAAAGGTGAAGAGCAGCTGATGGTCTGAAGTTTCAGCAATGATGCAGAGAGCTTGAAGGTATCATACAGCACACCAAAGCAAGATTTGGGCCCACAACTCTAAAAAGTGACACAATTGAAATCTAAAGATCGGAACATCTTCATCGAAGATCAAGCAAGAATCATGAGTCAGTGGACTGAACAGTTTAAATATCTGTTTCATCCCACATCTATAGTTGATAAATAAATTATTAATCGACTGCTGCAAAAGGAGATTGTGAGAGAGATGATAAATCATCCAATTATTGATGAGTTAAGCTCTACTATAAAAGAGATAGGCACAGGAAAGCTCCAGGTTTCGATGGAAGACATGGTGAGCTGATCTACTTTGGAGGAGACCATATCGTCACGGCCATTCATAGGCTAGTTTTATCTATATGGCATGGTGGGCCTGTCCTGCAGGTAAATGCAATTTTGATGTTGATTTACAAGGGCAAGGGCTCCAAGTATCACTATTGTGGTACCAGTCTGCTTGAATCAGTAGGAAATGTATTATCCAAAGGCCTGCTGAAGTGTCTAATATGATATGTTTGCTCTGGTGCCATCCCTGAGACACCGTGTGGATTCAGAACTGGATGGGATACCATGGACATGATGATCTCAGCCCGCCAGCTTATGGAAAAGTGTATTGAGCAGGGTGTGCCAATATACCAAGTGTTTGTGGACCTTAGTAAAGCCTTCAATACTGTTAATTGTAGTGCATTGTGGGTCATATTGGGGAAAGCTGGATGACCTCCTTAATTTATTGGAATATTAAAATATCTCCATCAAGATATGGTGGCAAATGTGAACTTCAATGGGTCACTTTTAAAACCAATTTCA
This sequence comes from Eledone cirrhosa, assembly GCA_964016885.1. Lineage (NCBI taxonomy): Eukaryota > Metazoa > Mollusca > Cephalopoda > Octopoda > Eledonidae > Eledone > Eledone cirrhosa. Next base: position 153,913,975 of record OZ024743.1, read on the forward strand.
GTGGGAAATGGTGACAAACAGAGTGACATAACTGCATCCACTCTGTTCTCCATCTATTTCACTGTGCCTAAAGAGTTATTTTATGGGGAGATGACTTGAGGAAGAAGACCACACCCTCCATAATACATTTGCAATGAGTGTGGCTTAATTTACAAGTCAGTTTCTGAACTGACCAGATATGGTAGAATGCCTGAAAACACCCAGCCAGTAATGCCAGGGGACTGACAGTTCAACTTTCACACTTGTGATTGTGCTTGCAAAATAAAAGCTGTTCTAAAAAGTCAACTGCATGCACATGATTGTGCAATGTTCAATGAATGTATGGCACTCTTCTGACAAGAAGTGGCATTCAACATGTATGTATATGTATTGTTCTTCTTTTTGGTAAATATCATCTTGGTTAAGAGAGTGGGACTGGCTTTGTGCAGCGCCTTTGCTCACTATAAAAGCTTCACGGCACAGTCATTGCTTTATATCTGGAGATATCTCTGCACTTGTCGTCACATGGTACCATGGGCCCAACACTATGTGTCAATAATTGTCACAGGTGTAGTGTTTGTACCAAAGTGTTCAAGTCTATGGCTGGACTAAAAAGTCACACTTGTTCCACGCATCGGTAGGGGTTCTCCTACATGGATATAGGGTAGCGGCCGTACTCGAAAACGAGTTGGCAGCCACCATGTATATGTATATGTGTATATACATGGGTGCATGTGTATGTATATGCGCAGGTACATAGAAATAGTCGGGCTGGACATCCGATCGCGAAGTTAAATGACTGGGAGTGAAGGACCCCTAGCTTTGTCAGGGCATTCTTCTAGGAGAAGGCAACTCAGGAAACTGGGATAACTCCGATGTAAAACCTGCGGCTCAGTAGTTACCGATGATGTTGATCTTTTCTTCTTTTCGGATTATAGCTACTGTCGTTCAGACTGTAGGATTTGCTCAGTGCACAGTTTTTCCTCACTTTAAAATATATCTTCACACACAGGCATTGCACGATAGAATTAATTAATAATTATTACTAATGCTATATTGTGTAATGGCCATACTCGATAATGAGGGGGCAGCTATCATGTATGTATGTATGCATGCATGTATGGATGTATGTGTGTATGTATGTATGTATGTATGTATAGGTATCAATATAAAGAGCATATTTGAATGCTATTACATCAATGCCATGTGAGAGAAGCCATTAGTTATTAGCTGATATACTAGTGTCCTAAACTTCTTCCAGCTCATTCTTACACTAGCTACTAGACCTATTGTTGATTATGTCACCTAAGCAACAGAAGCTGTCCTCAAATTCTAGTGAGCCACCCACGTAATTAAGGGGTCCATTTAACATGAGATTTTACCACTTATTTCTCCTGTACATCTGCTGCATACAATGTCTGCCTTCTCTGTTAACTTCCCTCTAATCTCACTACATGACATATGGGTCCATAGATTTCAATGTTTGGACTTCATGAAATTTCTACCCACCACTTTGCAACATATCGTACATGATAATTTCTTTGATGTTATCAGTCTCACCTTGTGCCTGCTTATCAAGTCTTTAGTCTTTGTTATGTTTACTTTCAGGTCTACTGATTTTTTATTGTATTTTTCCAAGTCTTGAAATTCACCCCTAACTTTTCAGGGTCCCATGAATCGCTTGACTTATACTCTTCTGTTATGACATAAACAATAATGATAAACAGTGAAATAATCAATGAGGATGTTAGTGATCAAACGAAAACATAATAAGGGCTACTGAAATAATGATTTCATTTATTGTCCACAAGGGCCGAAGGGGCTACTAAAATAATAAACAATGATCGTTTTTAAATATTTATATAGAAATGAATTATCCTCTATTATTATTTCAAACCCCCCTGAGGTTAACTTTGCCTTTCATCCATACGGGGTCGATAAAATAAAGTACCAGTAATGTACTGGATAAATGCTGGGCTTGTGCCAAAAGTAGAAACAATTATTATTAATTATAAGGCTATTAATAAGATTGTATAAAACTTTGTTTCCTAAAGAATCTAATCTTTAAAATATCTTAGAGTAAATATAAGTTATGTCTTTAATGTCTTTCATAACATGCTGTAAAATATTAGCTTTTTCAGTTATTCTTTAAATGGTATCTTACAAATTGGATTAGTTTGTCTGCAGAAACAAATTTCCATTTCAATGAGATTTTATTGATAACATTCTCTAATTTTACATAAAAGCTGTTTGTCAGAAAAAAGAACATATGTGCAAAGTAATTTGGGTCTGATGCCCTCTGGAACAAAACAAAAAATGACATATATATACATATATAAACAGATACATTCACACACATCTCTCTCTTTCTCTCCCTCTCTCTCTCTCTCTCTCTCTCTCTCTCTCTCTCTCTCTCTATATATATATATATATATATATATATATATATATATATATATATATAATAGAAAAAACGTGGAAGTTTCGTTTACATATGAAAACTATTTATTTCGTATCGACCTGTACTATCATCATCATCATCATCATCATTATTTTCATACACTTTTTCTGCTTGCAAGGGTGGGATGGGTCCTATTCAGCACACCATCTCTCCACTTGTCATGGTTCTTCGTCATCTCCACTGTGAGATTCAGCGATCTGAGGTCTGCTCTCACCACCTCCGCCCATGTTTTTCCTGGTCTACCTCTACTACGCCTTCCTTCAAATGGCATTTCCTGGCACTTCTTCACCCATCGTTCATCCTCCATGCGCATCACATGTCCATACCATCGCAGTCTCCTCTCCCGCACACTACAATCTATCCCTCTCAGACACAGTTTCTCTCTCAACTCATCCATGCTTGGTCATTCACGCACATTGACATTGCACATCCAACGGGGCATGTTTGCCTCATTTTCTCCAGCCGTCGCATATCCTCTGCAGTTGCTGCCCATGTCTCACTACCATGCAGCATCGGGCTTCTCACACAGGCATCATATAACCGGCCTTTTGTACGCAGGGAGAAACCCTTCTTCATCAGCAGAGGAAGCAGCTCCCTAAACTTCTTCCAACCCATCCTTATTCTAGATGCTATGGACTCGGAACTCCCCCCTCCCATGCTAATCTGATCACCTAGGTAGCGGAAGTTATCAACCACTTCTATAGCACCCACCTGCATTTGTGTAGTGCGTATATCAATGCGACTTCTACTGTCAATATATATATATATATATGAATGTATGTATAGTATGTTTGATAATATAATGTATGTTTAACTAAAAACATTTTGAAGACCATTTGCTATGAATTTTAAAGTAACGTCTATGTCACTTATGTATTCTCGGCAAAAGCAAAGGGGAGTGATCGACAGTCTTGTTTCTCACTTGTTAGCGGTTATCAACACTACTCACCCTTGGCTTTTGCTGAGAATTATTATGGTCATATATATATACATACATATACATTATCATCATCATCACCATCGATTTATGTCTGTTTTTCCACTCTTGCATAGGTTGGATGGTCTTCTCAGCCCAGCATCTCTCCATTTGCCATGTCTCTTTGTCATTCCCTCTTTGAGTCTCAGTGATTTTGTGTCAGTGCTAAACACCTTTGCCCAGGCCTTTCTTGGTCTACCTTTACTGTGGCTTCCTTCCACTGGGATTTCCTGGTGCCTCTTCCCCCAGTAGTCATCATCCATGTCCATATCAATGCAATCTTCTCTCTTATACACCACTTAGGAGTCCTCTTAAACCCAACTTCTCCCACAGCTTGCACAAGCTCTTCCTTTCTCTCATATTTACATTTCACATCCAACAAAGCATGATGGTTTCATTTCTTTCCAGTATACACATATCCTCTACAGTCACAAGCTATGTTCCACTACCATGCATCATCGCACTTCACCCACAGTCATCTTACATTCGTACATTCATACATAGGGAGAAAACTTTGTTGTCAACAATGGGAGAAGCTCTCTGAAATTCTTCCATCTTATCCTTATTTTAGCTATTATTCTTTTAAAGCACCCGCCTATGCTGCTCATTAAGTTACCCCATGGACCATTTATGTGACAATAAATTGTGTATCCCAGACGCTGTTCCCATAGATTAACCCCTGTGCATCTTATACATACAAAGTCTTCCCTTCCTGTTAGTCTATCCGTTATCCCACTACAACTCTTGTGTACCCAAGATTTACATTGTATACATCGTATGGAGTCTATGACGTCTTCTAAACATATTTAATAGGGCCATTTTGATGAAGGAATCAGGGTCCTATCTTCTTTCCCTCTCACTAGCACATTAGTTTTGGTTATGTTTACTCTCAGACCTAATTCTTCTTCTTCCACCTCCATCACCAGCCCCCCCCTCCACCTCCACCTCCTCCTCCTCCTCCTCCTCCTCCTCCTTCTTCTCCAAGTGACACCAGCCAAGCTCATGGATGTTAACCAACCATCTTGCTCGGGTCTACACCAGGTTCTTCTGCCAATTGATTTTTGCCTGTAAAATCTGTCCAGTGATTCTTTCCTGAGACATTCTAACTACATGCCTATAGTAATCTAGCTGTGATCTCTCTTAATTGGAAGAACTAGCCACTCTACCTGGAGTAACTTTCTGATCTCTAAGTTTCATTACTCCAAAGACTCTTTGAAGAATACCATTTCAGACATTTGTATTTGCAATTGTATTCGTTTCATCTTTACCCAAGATTCAAACCTTTTGATTGCCAATTCTGCTTCCAACATCGGAACTTATTTTCTAATTCTTTTACGGATTCAGTTATATAGGCAAAATCATGTGCATATAGAAATTCCCATGGACAGCCAGTTTTAAACTCCCCTGTTAAACTCCTACCTATACCATGAATTCCTCACTGAACTCACTTCCTTCTCTCACTTTACTGACAGTTGCTCTGTACATTGCTTGCACTGCTCTCACAAGGCATTTTTCTACACCTAATTTCCTATAGGACCACCAGATAATAAATAGATTGAGGCACTCTGTCAAAGACCTTTTGTAGATGAACAAAATCTAAACATAGAGGCTTAGTTTGGGCTAGGAACATCTCTTGTAGATGCCTCGCTAGAAAGAGAGCATATGTAGTAATTTTTCCAGTCATGAAACGAAACTGTATCTTGTTTAATTTGAATCTTTCCCTAATTAGCTGCACTATAACTCTTTCCCTCACTTTCATAACTTGGTCTGTTAGTTTAATTCCTCTATATCTGTCTCTTTCAAGACCATCACCTTTGTCTTTGTAGCAATTTACAATTTTACTGTTGTACCTGTCATTGGGTAAGATTCCGTTTTGTATTACCTGATTGACTAATTCAACACAAATTCTGCGTTCAGCTTGAACATTTTTCTTGTCTATATTTTTCATTTTCCATCCTGCTTTTATAGCTTCATCTTGTGCTGCTAATATAATTCCTTCCGTTTCTTTCTTAATGTAGCCTTTCTGTAGCCATAACGAAGTATTTTTTTTACCATGCACATTTCTTGCTTCCTTAAGTAACGCTGAATGCAGGGACTGTTCATAACATTCTTTTTTACGCTCCTCAAAAATGTCAGTCCTTGTGCTTTCTTGGTCTGCATGTTTCTCAAATAAGCTTTCTCACATAAAACCTTTTCTTCCTTAATTTTTATGTAGAAATCCACACTACTTTCTTCTATTATGACAGCATCTTATACACTAAGAAATTTCCAACCCCACTATTTTTTCAATACAGCCTGTTTGCATCAGACTATAACTACAAACTTCGATAAATAGTTAGCATTTTCTAGTTTTCTGATCAATTTCCTCCAACTCTACTTTTGTCCATTCCTCTATACCTGCCCCATACCTCATCCCTGAGGGAGCTCTGGCGTTTATTACTTGCACAATATTCTTCCTATTCAAACTGGACTTGAGGATCATCCTCAATGTTAGAAATTACTCTTTTCTAACAATTTCTTTCATTTCTCATTTTCTTTTTTTACTTTATGATTTTGTAGCACACCTAGATATTTACCTGCTTTGTCCTTATCTAATAACTTGATTTTTCACCATTTGGAAGTTCGATTCCATCACACCTTATCATATTTCCATGCTTAATCTTTATCATCCCATACTTTAAAATGCCAAACTCCAACCCAATTTCTTCGGAAATTATTCAGACTCTTTGCACTTCTGTATTATGACTGTATAGTTTTAAGTGTCCATAAAATATAAATTATTGATGTTGCTCCTATCTTTCCCAAGTCTGTATATGATTGGTAGGCTTTTAAGAACTGACAGTTGTATCATTGCAACAACAAACAAAATTGGTGATGAACTGTCTCCTTGGAAGATGTATGGCTTTATCTCCACCTAATCTACTCTTTCTCCAGCTGATGTCAGTTACACTTTCCATTTAGCTAACAATTTCTCTATAAGGCTCTTGATCTTATCTGATACCTTCAAAATATCCAATCAGTAAAGAATCCAAGAATATGGCACCAACCATATGCCTTTTTGTAGTCAATCCAAGCAAGGCATAGATTGCTGAGCCTATTTTTGAAGTTCTTCAATAACATTTTATTTCTCATTAGCTAGTTTTTCAATCCTTACTAATTATGCCTACATCCCTTCAGCTTATTGGGAAGCAGGTTTTCTCTATATATGTGTGTGTATACATTTCTTAAGATAATATTCCTGTTAGGAGGTTCCACATTAAGGGAAGGCATGTAATTGGTCTGAAATTCTGGTAATTCTCCAGAACTTAGGACTCCTCTAACTCTAGTTATTATTTCATGTCAATTGCTGACATTTTTTAACCAATATCCATTTGCATGATCTGGCCCACTCGCTTTCAATGTTGGCATCTTTTGTAATTAGGTTTTCACTATCTCTTTTTTGTTTTTGTGATATTCTTGCTTCTGTACACCAGTTACCTGTTTCACAATTTTCTTTACCCAATATGTTTCATCATTGTGCTGAACAGATTTGCTTCAAATGTTATTAAAAAAAGCAATACTTTCTTCTTCACCTGACCTTACAAAATTGTATCTTCTGGTTCACTCTATTTATAGTGGCTAACTGTATACAGCAAGTATATAGTAACAGTGTATACAGAAACGTCCAGTATTAAAATATTTGTTTCTACTTTAGGCACAAGGCCAGCAATTACCCAGTGTTCGTATGCATTGCTTTCAAAGTGACAGTATATAATAATAACCACAACGAAATGGTTTCATTTATTGGCCGCAAGGGCCGACATATAGGGGACAATACAATAGACAGGGACATTGGGGGTTTACATATAAAACATGTTAAAAATATAAATAACAATAGCAAAATAATAAGAAAAATACAACAATGAAAAGGGTTGACTCAGGTACCCCACTAATCCTGAATGAGCCGATGATTCGAGGGCACCCAGGAAGGGCATCCATCTCCTCAAATTCACAAGCCTACAGGCGCATGATCAGAGTAGGCCCGCTGACTCAGGCCATTCTCACCATATTCACCTACATTTTAGCAAATGTATTATGGGCAGCACTTCTCACTCCTCTTTCATTTTCCTTTCCAAGTGAAACTTGAAAAGATTGATGAGGGATTGGCCGATGAGGGATTGTCCTTTCAACCTGGTCCACCATACAAGCTCTTTCGCTACTGCTACCAGACAGAAGAACATTGCCTGCCCTTCCTGACCAGAAGAACACGGCAGATCCGTTCTACGTGCGATAACAGCTGTTCGGCATAACTCCCAAAGTCAGTAATGCATGGATACTGGACAATTGCATGAAAACGGTTTCATCAGGTTGCACGCATCTCAGGCAGCTCTGTCTGACAGCATTTCCATGACCCTCCGGTAGCATTGCCAAGTGAGGGATTTCTGGAAGTTATCCATCGTCCCTGGCTCAAAAGTCCGCAGGAAGAGACTGGTCAGTTCAACTTTGTCATCGCCCAGAGACTCTCCGAGTACATCATCACACTTGCCCACCATTGATCCTCTATATAACTCAAGAGAGGAAGTTCCAGTGACCACACTGGAAGCCGAGTAGAGAGCAGTGAGTGCCTGGCAACTTTCGGGTTGCTAGTCATCCAGTCTTGATCACTTCTTGAGCCAGGACTGCAGCTCAGTCAAAGAGACAAGTTGCATCAAGAACAGTCTGACAAACGACGACCACACTTGCTGACCGTTTAGAAAAAATATCTGGAGATGCCGCAGCCTCAGCCCATGTCTGCGCATCTTTAGCCACAGCATTCCTAGACCTCCACGTAGAGGGTGCTGGCAGCAGATGGACTTCCTCACCAACGGAATCTGTCTCCTCCACAAGAGGTTGAAGAGAAGCCGTTCCAGCTTGGCAAGGTGCAGATGGGGGCAAGGCACAACGGTCAGGCTGTAGCGATGTTTGCATTTGCCACCTCTGATCAACCTGTCAGTGACAGCTTGCTTATGGGTCATTTCTGGTTAAAACTGGCTACCCTGATCATCACCTCTTCCCAATTCTTGTCCACCTGGAGGTCTGGTCCGAATTAAACCCTGAACTACTTTACCGGTCCTCAGTCCAGCACCCAACGACGCTGTTTGACATCATGGACTTGCTTCTCGAGGAACCGAGCTGCAAGCCCACTGACTTTTCCGGGTTACGTTTCGCTCTCATCAACCTTTCATATTCCTCCAATAAGGTACCGACGACCTCAATTTCCTAGTTGTCCGACACCATTACGGTGATGTCGTCCACATAAGCCAACATATCTTTCCACCTCCCAGTTCAGACTTGTAATAGCTCCAGCTTCCACAATAAAGGCTCGAGAGTCAATACGTACAGAAAGGAGGGGAGAGGGCATGCTTGACAGACTGATCTGGTGATCTGACACGGTTCTGAAAATTGCACATTAACTTTGACCACCAAATAGAGGCCGCTGTGCATTGCAGTGATCCAGATTCTAAGACAGGGCCGAAACCAGCTGCCTTGAGGACAGTTGACCCTAATGAATGTATCCAGTCCAAATATTTTTCAGTGCCATTTTTTATCATTTCAAGTCCACCGGAGGGGCGCGTGCTCTGCGAAACGAGGGAACCAAAGCTGTTCAATTGGCCCACTTGGCAGAGGCGCAGCGTGGTAATAAAACCACAATTCAGTCTTTGACGGACCAAGATGGACACAAGCTGAGCATTCCAGGTGGATGTGTGAGGCTTTTTGCCAGCACTTTGTTCAGTTGTTCGGGAGAAGTGGCGAGTCAGAAATGGTATCCGACTTCAGTCCTTAACTCTATGGCTTGCTACGCCTCTCGATGGCTGCCACTGAACACTGCCAAAGGTCGATAACTTCAGCTGAAATTCAGGATGCCCTTGTCGGCTACACGAGGAAAAAATCACCCGGTTTGGATGGTCTGCCCTACAAGCTTTATTTAAATAGGCCAGACTTGTTCTCCGATCTCCTCGAAGCACTCTACTGCGACTGGCAGCAGAATGGTAGCATTCCCAATTTGTGAGCCGGGGTGTGGTGACGCTGATGAGGAAAGATGAGAACAAGAGGGACACATTAGATAACTTCAGGCCCATAACTCTGCTCAACACAGAGTTTAAGATTTTGGCCGGATACCTGGAAAGCCAGTGCTACAAGAGATACAGAAAATAATGCTGACTGGTACTGTCCATGTCCTAAAAAGGGCATTATCAATTTAAAATCTGTGCATGCACATTTATTGTTGTTTGTGCCCTTGTGACATCATTTGTGTGATGATTGTAAAATGCGTGTATTATCAAATTTTGCCTCAGGTGCCAGGTTGACACTTGACATGATTTGGAAAGAAGCAGAACTCAAAGGAAGTTTTAAATCATCATAATAATGATAATGCTTTGCTATTGTTCCTCATGTCTAGAAATCTTCAAGATGGAAAACAACAACCAGTGTCTGAGAGTCAGTGATTGTGGGTTTATCTCGAAACCCTGCTGTTACATGGGACACAGATTGACATTCAACTGGGTCCATCGTCAAAATCTCCCAGCCGTCCTTCCTTAGCGACTACTGATTAATGTCTTTAGGTTTTATATGAAGAGTAACATCAGGGTGAAGAAAGGAGTTCTGCTTTCAAAGAAAATGTTGTAACGTGAGTAAAATACGTGAGAATGGCCTGAGTGAATGGGCCTGCTCTAAGCGTGTAACAGTATATTAAGGCAGGAAACCTGGAAAAGATCATTGGCTCCAGCAGTCAGGTTGACTGTGGCTTTTGTGGTCTTCTCTATGAGGAACCCATGAAAATCTCCCTCCTATGGGGGAATTTATTTTGTTTCTATTTTGTTGTTATTTCCTTTGTTTTTGTTTTATAGTTACTTTTACATGCAGAAACCCACATTATACTGTCCTGTGCTGTCTTTAATGTATTTTTATGTAAACCCTTTTTTGGTCAATAAAGAAAACACTTATCATTATTATTATTATAAGGCGGTGGATTGGCAGTATTGGTAGAGGGTCGGACGCCATGCTTTGACGCATGGAGTTACGACGCTTGCTATTCCGAGTACAAATCCCGCTTTCATCCTTACGGAGTCGGTAAAATAAAGTACTAGTAATGCACTGGGATAATTGCAGGCCTTGTGCCAAAACTAGAAACAATTATTATTATTACTATTATTATGAGGGAGGTGGATTTACAGTATCGGTAGAGGGTCGGACGCCATGCTTTCCAGCATAGTTACGTCCCTTTACGATCTGAGTTCAAATCCCACCGAGGTTGACTTTGCCTTTCATCCCTACGGGGTCGATAAAATAAAGTACCAGTAATGCACTGGGTAATTGCTGGCCTTGTGCCTAAAGTAGAAACAATTATTACTATTATTATTATTCTTTGAGTTTCAGTCATTGATTTGATTTAACTGGAAAGTTTCTTGAAATGAATACCAAGCCGTTACCTGCAGCCTCAGATATTCTGGACGTATCGGAGGGTTCTTGCTGTTTCCAGCAAGCATGCCTTTTGAAGTGTTCCGAAAAGCGGGGCAGGACTAATTTTCTTTAACCATCCTTGGAATCTCTTTGAGATAGTACCTAGGGCACCTATGAGAATCGGGACGACTCTGACTTCATGGCAGTTCCAAATCTTTTTACCTCCCACTTTAAGTCCTGGTATCGGTTAACTTTCTCTCTCTCCTTTTCTTGCACTCTCGTGTCAAATGGGCAGGCTACATCTACAACCAGGCACGATCTTTTTTCCTTGTCCAAAACCACCAGGTCAGGCCTATTGTGTTCCAGTTTCTTGTCTCTCTGTATCCTAAAATCCCATAGCACCTTCACCTGATCGTTTTCTATCGCCGACTCTGGCTTATGCTCATACCACTTCTCAGAATGTGGTAAATTGTTTACTTTGCATAGGTGCCAGTGGTCACCCTGCCCATCACATCATGTCTCCAGCCTTTATAGTGGGTCTGGGCTAGGTTTTTACACTCGGATACAATGTGAGCCACAGTCTCCTCTCTCTCTCTCCACAGATCCTACACAGTGGGCTAGCCTCCTCCTCGTAAATATCATGTTTCACTCACTTCATTCTGAGGGCCTGCTCTTGCGCAGCCATTAGCATTCCTTCTATAGCCTTTTTAAGGTTTCCTGTTTTTAACCAATTCCATGTCTGTGGATCTCTAAATTCAGTTTTCTCAAAGAAGGTACTATGAAGGGATTTTTCATGAAGGTTGCTCTTCCTCCTTGTTGTTATTTCCTCCTTGGACATCCCCTGGTCTGTTGTCCTCTGCTTCAGTACAATTTTGAGCATTGGCTCCCTATTGTCACTCACGGATTTGTGCAGGTTTTCTTTCTCCATGTAAATACAGTCCTCTATGCAGATAAGACCTCTTCCACATTCATATCTCTTTAAGTAGAGTCTATCGACATCCCTACTCTTGTGGAGCATGTTGTAGATAGTCAATAGCTTCCCAGTCTTCCTATCCATTTCTTTTTGTCCAGCAACATTCCATTTTAGAATTCCCGCACTGTACCTAATAATAGACAGCTCGGAAATTCACTGCACTTTTGACATTCCTACTATTTAGATGTGATTTTAATACGCGACTTACTCTCCTAAGGTACTCAGATCTTATCGATTCCTTCATTTCTTTGTTCTTGATGTCATCTGCCTCCAGAATAGCTAAATATTTGTATCCTTCTTCAGTATCAATTTCCTTTATCATCTCACCTGTTGGTACCTGGATTCCGTTGCTTCTGCTCAATTTACCTCTCATCATCACTAGGAATCCACACTTATTAATACCAAATTCCATACATATATCATTGCGGAAAATACGGACAGTGTCAACAAGTACAACCAACTCCTTCTCACTCTTCCCAAAGAGTTTAAGATCGTCCATGAAGAGAAGGTGGTTGATGGCAAGCAACCTTTTCCCAAATTGTATCCTGCTCTCACTTTTCCTTGAATATTGGTCAGGGGCATCAGGGAAAGCACAAACAACAGAGGGGACAAACTATCTCCCTGAAAGATACCTCTCTTGATCTTCACGCCTCCCAAGGATTCTAAACCCGATGTTAACTCTGTTTCCCAGGACTTCATACATTTGCTCAACAACTGTCTGACGTTATCTGCCACCTTGAAGATCTGTAGGCTTTTGGTTATCCAATAATGAGGTACGATGTCGAATGCCTTTTTGTAATCTATCCATCCCATGGCAAGACCAATGTGTCTCGCCTTGCAATTCCTCATTACCATCTTATCAATAAGTAACTGGTCTTTTGTACCACGGGACTTTTTTTCGCATCTTTTCTATTCGTCCGGTAACAAAGTTGTTTATGTGGAGGTGATGTTAGATTTCCTCAGGCACAATGCTTGATAACAGTTTCCACATTACGGACAGACATGTGAGAGGTCTATAGTTGGTAACATCATTACCCTTGATTCGGTCTTTCATTATCAGAACTGTGGTACCTTTTGTCAACCACTCTGGTACCTCACCGGACATCAAGCAGTCATTGAACATGGTTGACAGTTTCGGGTGGAGGGATGTTATATTTTTAATCCAATACCCCTGCACACCATCTGGGCCTGGTTATTTCCAATTGGTTAGTTTTTTGGCCTGCCCCTTAAGAGTTTCAACTGTGATACTCAAATCAGTTTGTTGGTGTTCCTGTTCACTAATCTCCTTCTGTACTGTCTCAATCCACACTGCCTGGTCATTATGTTTAACATCCTGCTCCCATATTCCTCTCCAGAATGTTTTAGTTTGTTCCGCCTCAGGGATCAAGTCGTTGCCTCTTTCTTTTCCTTCAAGCTATCCAAACAGCATCTTCTGGTTGTTGTCGAACATGCTGTTCTGTCTATACTGACTGACTCTGTTCTCGTATCGCCTGATTTTTGCACTCTTTGCTACAATGCGTTGCTTCAGTTCCTCTATAATAATATTTAGCTTTTTCCTCCTAGTTTTGTACTTTATTTCCAGTCTATTTTTAGTGTCTATGTTTTTTATTGTCCCATTAAGTAGGGACTCAAGCTTTCCAATGTCATTTCTCATTTCCCTGATTTGACCACTCAGTTGTTTCTTCCACCAAGGCTCTGATCTTTCTTGTTTGTTGTTTCCTCTCGCTTTTATACCAAGCAGTTTCCTCACCGTATTTACTGTTGCTTTGAGGATATTGTTGCACTGGTGAAGGCTCCTCGCCTCAAGGTATGGGATGACTTTGTTTACCTTAGCTGTTGTTTCTTTTAACTTTTTCCTGTCAACAAATCTTAGGTTCATAGGTTTCCCCCTATCCTAGTTCAATTCCTCTACCACTAAGTTTAGGATATCAACCAAATCTTGTCCTAGCCCGTCAGCATTCATCTCCTCAGTGGCCGTAACTCTGTTCCAGGTATTATTTATCTCAGCATTCAGATCATTGTCTGCTTCGGGTGGTTCCTCCGTTTTCTCGACCTCCTCACCTTGATTTCCCACTGGCTCGTTTGCCTGGCATACTCCACACTCCATTTCCAACCTAATCTCTCTGCTCAGTTCCTCTAGTTCCAGCTCGCTTATCCACCCATTAGATATTATTACCCGAGCCTGCCGGCCAATTTTTGTTCATCTAATTTATATAGACCAATCTCGTTCCAGATGTTATGCATCCGTTTCCTATAGCCTTTCTCCTTGGGGTTACTCTTCAGGTAACATTGCATAACAGTTCTATTCAATTCTTTCGTCCAGTTGGTTCTTGTCCCTTTCCTTCTTCTTCTTCCTCCGACACCAGCAGTATTTTTTTGACAGCCAGGTCCCTGCTGCTGAGCCAGGGAGCACCTGTTGGGTGAGAGTCTGTCACATGACATTCTAGTCTCCATTTCACCGTTATTTGAACTGTTTAGGTTCGACATTTAAACACTCTTATCGAGGATTGGCGAATGTATGGTTACATAACCACCGGTGAATTACTTGTCTCCGGTGGTTTCGTCACTCCACGTGACTTGTGTGTGGCATTATCACGCTGTAGAAGAACCCAAATAAACAAACATACAAACATGCAGAAAAAACCCTAAAAATGAATAAGCATAAGTTTCATTGTAATGTAGTGTTTGAATGTCTGACTTAGTTTTTCCCTTCCCTTCTCTGTCCGTCCGTTTCTTTTTCTCTTCATTTTTATTTCCTTTACGTTTTTCGTTGTTGCTCTGCTGCTTTGATTTTTATTTTTGTTTTTTTTTATTTTGACCGGGTCATCAATTCAGACTATTTATATATTTTGATGCCTTGCTCTTTTAGTGAGAATTTTACAATGTAGCAGGGGCTAGCGGGAGAGAAAAGCGGTGGTAGTGACAATGAGGCAGCGGTGGCGATGGCGGCAGCAACTAGCAGAAGGCAGTTGGAGAGAATAGCGGCGGTAGCGGTAATGAAGCAGCGACGGTGGCGATGTGGTCGTATTACTGTAGCGATGGTGTTGAAGATGGAGTAGAAATTTGAGTCGACTTGACCAGAGTTTTCATCGTGGCAGTGGTGGCGGCACTGGTGCTGAAATTATCTTTAGTGAAATTATCATTAGTCGCGTATATGTGTTGACATATTTTTCTTAATATTGGAATTAAACATTTTGTTAAAACTAAAACTCGATTTTTCTTTTTTTTTTCTTTTATTTTGACCGGGTCCTCAATTCAGTCTATTTATATATTTTGATGTTTTCCTCTTTTAGTGAGAATTCTAAAAAGTAGCAGGGGATAGCAGGAGAGAATAGCGGCGGTAGTGATATTGAGGCAGCGGCGGCGGTGGTGGTGGCGGTGCTGTGCCAGTAGCAACTAGCAGGAGGTAGTGGGAGAGAGTAGCGGCGGTAGCGATAATGAAGCGGTGGTGGTGGTGATGTGGTCGTATTACTGTAGTGATGGTGTTGAAGTTGGAGTAGAAATTTGAGTCGACTTGATCAGAGATTTCATCGTGGCAGTGGTGGAGGTATTGTTGGAGAAATTATCTTTAGTGAAATTATCTTTAGTCGCGTATATGTGTTGACATATTTTCTTAATATTGGAATTAAACATTTTGTTATAACTAAAACTTGAGGCAATAGCAATAGTAATTATTATTATTATGCTGAGATTGGTGGTGGTGGTGGTGGTGAAATTGACGTCATCTGGCTGTTGTGTTTAGTGTACACAGAGGGGTGATGGTGTAGGTGGTGTATCTAGCTTCTGATGTTGGTGAAATTGCTGTTATTTGGCTGTTCTATTTAGTGTAGACAGGGGGGTTTTCTTCCATTTATAACCATTTTCTTTTTTGAATATAAAATGTATAATACAAAATTGAATATTTGAGCGATATAACAATATATTATGGATCCGAATTTTTTGGGACTCAAGCCGGATGTTTTATGCAACATTTGTACTAAGAATTGTTATTTCACAATTGATTTAAATATGTTAAAAAATCAAAACTTACGGGAGGGATTTCTCGACCTTCTATCCACTATGTGTGTCTTCTTCCCTTATTATTATTATTATTATTATTATTATTATTATTATTATTATTATTGGCGACTTACGTAGGAAAACGTTTTACCATGAGCTCCTAAATGTTTGTAGTTGTTTTGAATTGCCAGTTATGGAAATCTTTTGTTGTTAACTCTTTATAAGTTCATATATATTGCTTTCTGAAAAGGACACTCAATAAAATTGGGGCCTTGAGCCCAAATTTAAACTTTATATTGTCAAACAAACAATTTAAAAAAAAAAAAAAAGCATGGACGGTTACACCTCCCCAAATTAAGCCAGCCGTCATGTGACAACGGCTATAACATAGACATTGCTTACACCACCACCATTGTGAACCTTGCTACCATTGGCAAAACCGATATCGTTTTCGCTAACAGCAGCAGCATCACCAGCAATAGCAGTCACCAAAGTTTGTCCTGTGCAGACGTAGACTTTCTACCTTTACCAATGTCTACAGGTGTTAAAGCCGCCATCTCCACCACCACAATGTTGAGGAGTACAGCCAACACCAATGATACCACCACCAACACCACTGATACCACCACCGCCACCACCAGACAGAAACAACTGAAACAAAAAAATTATCTCGTGATAACAAAATGCATTCTCCCACAATGTCGACAGTCACGTTGAACGCCACTGACACCACCACCACAGCAACAATGTATACACAAAATTATAATAACAAAAATAGCATTAAGAATAACAACAACAACCACAGCGCAAAACCAAAAGCGGTGAACAAGAACGAAACAATTGAGGTAAACCAGGAACAACCGAATGAGGCCAGGCGAATGTTGAAGAAAAATGGTGATAGGTTCAGTCTGACTCCTCCATCAAACAGCATGCAACATCGGCAGCTATGTAAGGTATCATACCGTAGAATTAGCCCATATGGAGACATATTGTGACGAGAATGTGGGGTGGAAAATTATCAGTAAAAAAAAAAGAAACCAGAAAAGAATGAACATTCTTCCTTTGCCTTCCAGAAAAATGGACAGCGAAACAAATAAACAAAAAAAAACAAGAAAGTTAAGACAGTGACACCGCCACCACCCCCACAAACATCGCCAGCCCCATCACCACAAACACCAACACCATCGCCATCATCAACCCTAACACCACCATCAACAACACCATGAAAAACACCAAGAACCAAAACAGAAACAACCCCACAACAAACATAAATGCAACAAAACGACCAAACCGAAACTTAATAATAAACATTTATTGCACTACATCCAACACAACACCAGCATCACAAAGAAAAACTACACCAAAATTTCACAACACCCACACACATTCAAATCACGCGTAGCACACAGAAAACATTCTCAACCCTAAAAGGAAAATTCCCCAAGGACATCGGAGATTTCTGGCAAACACTTTCTAGGATGATATATAAAGATATCCTACCGGAGAGGGCCACCAACAGTCAGAAGGACAGAAAAACCATCTTTCCTCCAACAAGAACTGAGGTAAGTGATCTTTGCTACCCTTTGCCACTCTTTTTCAACATGACCATAACCAGAATAGGCAGTAAAAATGCACGTGGCCTGGGGTCGTCATGGAAGCAGGGTCACCTGCACAACAACCTCAGGTCAATGATCATCAATGGGGTGGCCATCAGTGAGACCATAATTTCTGCGGCACAAGCCTTCACACCCATCTTCAGCGGTTACGATATGTATGCACCTCCAAGCCGGAGAGGGTCAGGCGGTGGAGTCGCTGTGTTGTTTTGGAGAGGCCTGGATCTCATGATACAGACCATCTTCCTGGACCCAGGATGTAAGTCACTGGTGCTGGATGTGACCAGCAACAAAGGCTATGCGCTTAGGCTAGTGGCTGTTTATGCCCCGACAAGGGAAGGACGGCTTGATTTCTTCAGGTGTATGGAAACCTTCCTAGGAACGTCTCACACTTTAATGTAAGTGGGCGATTAGAATGGAATCTTGGATGCATGCTGGGATTGTGGGTTAGCGGATAGAAGAGGAGTGTGTAAAAGACTCGCAAACCTGCTCAAACGTTTTCAACTGTTTGACAGTTACAAACTGGATTTCCCGAATGTGCCAATTTGGACATGGACAAACTGCATTGGATCATCCAGATTGTATCTAGATAGAGTATTTTGTAAGGAAATAGATAGTTCTAGCATAGGATGTCCGCCATTCAAGATAGTCAACTACACAGATCACAATTTGTGATATGTGTGGTTGACTTACATAGGCTTCATCGAGAGGGGCTCAGTTACTGGAAGCTAAATGCATTGCTGACAATGCGCAAAGCCTATAGAAATCGAGTTAGCAAAGTAGTTAAGCAGGCGTTGGCAGGAGCAGTCATCAACATGGTGGTTCACCCTAAAAAGGGCGATTAGAATATAATCCATTAGGTTCAGTAAGGCGTTAGCAATAGAGAAAAATAGAGCAGAACGAGATTTACTTAGAAATCTAGAGGCATTTATTAAAGGCATCGTGGCCGATGTGCTTGCGGTGAAATTGGCACTCCAGCAATTCTTCAACGCAAAGCACGATGGCTCTATTGTCGGTAGCAGGGTGCGTGTTCTCAGAGACATGGGGACAAAAGCTGTTCAATGGGCCTAAGTGGCAAAGGCGCACCGTGGCAGCAAATCTACGATCTGGTGTTTAGAGGACCATGATGAGTGCATGTTATTTGAATCTAGACAAATGTGTGCGGCTTTTCAGTGGCACTTTGCTCCGCTATTCGGAAGCAATGGTAGGTCGTATTACAGGATAGACTTTAGCGCCTACTTCAAAGGACTACCGTGGTTCTTGGTCACTGAGGCGGAGTGTTGCAAAAAGCCATTAACAACTGCTGAAGTATGGATGGCATTGACTGATTGCCCGATGGGTAAATCACCTGGTTTTGGATGGTCTACCTTACGAGCTTTACGTACATATGCCAGGCTTGTTTGGCAGCCTTTTGGTGTATGTCTGTTGCAACTGGCAGGAGAACGGGAGAATTCCCAGCTCCGTGAGCTGAAGCGCAGCAGCGCTGCTGAGAAAGAATCGAACAAGTGGGAAAGCATAGATAATTTCAGGCCCATATATCTGCTAAATGCAGAGTTCAAGATTTTAGGTAAGGTGCTAGCAAAAGGTTGGCACTTGTTGTCGGTTGTCTGGTGGGAGAAGCGCAGAGATACACCATCCCAGACAGATCCATCCACGACAACCTCTACCTCGTGCGATGCACCATGGTTAGGAAGCTAATGAACCTGGCACGGGTTGGTCCTTGATAAATCAGTCGAAAGCTTTTGATAGAGTCGACCATCGGTATCTGTTGGCAGTCTTAAGGGCAGCCGGCTTTGGGCCCATCTTCAGAGGCTGAATCATTGCCATGCACAGTGACATCTGCTCTGTGGTGAGAGTGAACGGTCACCTTTCGGAACCGTTCCACATCATGCACTTGGTCTGCCAAGAAGGTCCCCTTTAGTCCCTGTTGTACGTATTGACTCTCAAGCCACTACTACAGAAATGTTGGGATGTGGGAGAACCATGTCAGCATATGTGAACAACGTCACCGTAGTAGTGTCAAGCGCCAACATATTGAGGTGATCACTAAGAGATTACGAGGCGGTGACAGGAGCAAAATGAACCAGGATAATTGGTGGGCCTGCGGCTTGGCATATGGAGAGGTGCTGGAAGGACGATTCGGTTAAATTGCTTGGATCTGGTTCGGCCCGGTCCATCAGACCGACAAAAGATTCTTTGTTTTTTTTTTCAAATAATTATATTTAGTTCCTTTTATCAAATAGAATAGCCAGGGAAAATATCCAGGGATACCTGTTGCATGAATATATAACAAGGTATAGAATCACTGCTAACATAGTTGATACAGTGAGTCACAAATTGTTAAGTTATGCTTATAGAATTGAGATAACATCATTAATCCTAATGATTAACTTCAGTTAAGAAAAGCAGGGATGACAAGAATTAAATATATTAGAGGCCAGAAGAAATTTCAGTTTCATGTTATAAAGGATTATGAAAAGCATTTAAGAAAAAAGATGTGAATGATGATTATACTGATGTTGATCATGATAAAGATAACGTTAAACACTCATTGTATGAACAGTGATATTTCGTCTACCATCATTCACTAAATCTTTCACCTGTGTCTCTCTCTTTCTTTCTGTGCACTAAGATTAGTATTTATTCACACAAATTTATCATAGGGGACAACCTACTATGCTTGCAACAGCCTCAAGTATGTTGTGAAATTACTATTCATATCATATTCAAATCAGTAAATTACATTTAGTAGTAATTTTTTTATTCGAAATTGTAGTCCCCAGTCAAATGTACCACTACCTTTAAAATTCAAAAAAATATTATAGCTAAATATTACTATTACTGAAAACTAATTAGTCAACATGACATCAGTTTATAGTCAAAGATTAATTTCATCTCTTTTCAATACCTTACTATTCCTTTGGCTGCACATTTGATCTGATTTGAATAAAACTGTATCCATTGGCTTTCTTCTTCTTACCATTATTAATTGTTTCTACTTATGGCACAAGGCCAGCAAATAACCAGTGCATTACTGGTACTTTATTTTATCGACCCCGTAAGGATGAAAGGCAAAGTTAACCTCGGCGGGATTTGAACTCAGTCCGTGAAGGGACGTAACTGTGCTGCAAAGCATAGCGTCCGACCTCTACCGATACTGCCAATTCACTGCCCTTCTTACCATTATTAATATACTCCCAACATAATGTCTACCACTGGTAAACTCTCTCTCTCATAAGTTTTAGGTTCCCTCATACTGTGCAAAATATAATGTTACAGTGAAACTAATACATCTTGGAAATTGTCTCTGCTATCTCTTGTCCACTTTATATTCCTACCCTTGACCATTATTACATATTTTGCTTGTTTGTGTAGGAGTGTTAGTGTTTAAGAATGAACAATAATATAGAAATATTTTACCATTATGGAAAACTATATTTACAAAATGATTTATATATCCTTCGAAGCTGATTTCACCACAGATTATCTGATGGCAACATATTTGTATCTAGAAAGCTTAACTTAGCTAATAAAAAAATTATTTTCCATTATATCTCTGTCCATGTGTCAATGTCATTTATTACAATTACTACATTTGGTTTCCTCAGAAGCCTACTCCAACAAACATGCTGCTAGACTCTGACAATATCCATCAATTACATTTTAAGTAAAACTCTTTGGATGTTAAGATAACCATATAAGTTATAAGATAACGTTTTTCTTAATGATGGTTATGTGTAAAATAAAACAAACAAGCGCAAGTTGAAGCCAGTCTACAGAATTCTTTATGTCCCCAGTGAGATTTTTTTTATCACTGTCACATTTACAAACATTGACTTGAAGCCTATCAGACTTTCTCTACTATATCAAGTGATGCTTCCTTTTCCATCATGACCAGCAGCACACTATTTCTCTCTATAACCACTTTCACTTCATGTCTACATGTAATCATATTTGATTCTTTCTTTTACACACATTTTCAACTTATCCCAACATGGCAAAGCTACTCAACAAAATCTAATCTCAGTCTGTGTCTTTGTAAGCCAAGTTTATGGCTTCTATTATCACCAAAATATCCTATCTAGAAAAGCAATTAATTTGAAATAAGACCAACATATATAATGTAAAAAAAAACAAATGCCAATAAATACACCTCCAAGTGGTCACTCGATCTGTTTAGAAATAACAGCTACATCCCACCCTAACCATTTATTTATCATATTGCTAATTAAAGTCATGGCATAGAATTTTTAAAATACATTTGAAAATAAAACAGAATTTAAAGGAATTTAGTAATATAACAATCTTTCTCAATATCACTCTAATTTTTTAACATAACTTGACAAAGATACTCACACAAAATTATGATAGAAGTTATACACTAGGGAAATATACAGATATGTATTATAGAGGTTATGCAGATTTACACGCAGTTTGGTATCATATATGGTAAATCACAATCTACCATATTTGATAATGAGAAGGAGCCTCAAATATGTGGTCAGCAAATTAATTACTCTTCTAGAGCCCTCCGCAGAACAATTTTCGTGACTAATATTTCCCTAAAAAGTTGGTAATTTGTATCTCACCCCTTCCATTCTCTTGCCTGTAATACGTTTCTTGGTTTGGATTAAAAAATGTTTTTTTTTAATTTTTGTTGAATATATACTATTTCTTTAAATGTGATAAAACTTTGAATTTGGTTTTTATGTTCCCTGTTCAATATTTATAGCAATGTTTATTGCAATTTATCTATTAAATACAATAAAATTAAAACAAAAATTGAATTTATCAAAAGTGAAAATAGAAAAAACAGGAATTTACCTAAAGTAAAAAGGAATTAATAAAAATTTGAAACAAAAAAAATTGTCCTACTACATTTTGTACTAATTCATGTATCCCACTTACTATTAGGAGCATATTCATTTTGGTGAAAAATAAATAGATATATACCAGTCTATAAGCTATATTGCAAACTAGGATTATAACTAGTGGAAATCATGTACCACCCATTCATCTCATTCATAGCTTATTATGCCTCTCCCCAGGCATAATGACCTGTTTGAATCCTTGAGTTTGAGACTCCTTCATTAGATAATGTATTTTTTATTCATCCCCCACAAAATAGGTAATACAGTTCTAGACAGCCCTAAAACATGGGACAGCCATCAAAAGTCTACACAATCAGTTTTGGGCTGGGACTTAACAACAATAAAATCTAGAAGACTAGGAAATCATATTTGTATTGACACTCTAACTTATCACATTGACTCCCACAAAGAATGAGATCTGGAGATTAATATTTCTTACAAAACAACACTTGCAACTTGCTCAAACAAACTTACAATAAATAGCAACTGAATTTCTTTCAAACTTCTCTCTATCATCCAATAAATATGATAACCAAGGCATGGATATAATATGCACTAAAAGAAGATAGAGCAGTCATGATTGAAATGCTAGTCAACTCATGAAACATTGGCTGGCATAATCTTATATCTGGAATAATAACTCAATGTGCATTGTATCTAATCATTTGATTGAATACTTGTGTGTCCTAGCCTGCTCATTTAAAACTAGAATTGCACATCATCATTATTTAACATCTGTTTTTGTCAAATAATAACCATCAACATAAACAACTATTATTGCCATTATTAAACAATTAACTATGGTGATTATAATGTTGCAGCAGCTATAGGTGTTGATTTGGTGACAGTAAGTCTTCTTCTGCAAAAGTGTAATTTATTTATCCAGTAAATTCAGTTTCTATATTAGCTAACAAAGAAACCTCTATATTGTCGCAACCTGATAAAACAGCAGCTAATTTTCTAAAAGTAGGAATGGATATATTTGATAATGTAAGCCAAGTTATTCAAAATGACGTGTTGGTCATGTTTGCAAAGTCTTTGATCATATATCAGTTAGATTATTGCTGACTTAACTCTTTAGCATTCACATTACTCTATATATACTATTATATTTTCATGGTAAATGCTTTATCTCACATAATATCGAATCTATGAGATTTTGAAAATATTTATTTTGAGAACAATACCATAACATCAGTATGAATAGCTGGTTACAGCCACTTTCAACAGAAAAAGGTAGAGAATTATGGCCGGTCTTGGTCGGTTTGAACATTAAAGGGGTAAGCCTAAACAACAACTCAAGCTTATACTAACAAACATTGACCTCTACTAACAATTTAGGTTAATTTCATTTTAAGAGAACCCTTTGATTTAACTATCTTTATTCATAAATGAACTCTTTTATTAATAGAATGATTTATGTTTATCTCATATGTCTCTTTTCTTATGTTACTACATAATCCTTTCATTGCCACATTTCTAATGAAGTAATATTGTTGCCACTATAAAATGCATCCAGTCTACCCTGTAAGTTGGTAGTGCTAATGTCACAAGAGAGTTTATCTGAGGTCATTTGATCTGCTAAAAATATCTGTCAATTCTCCATCAAATTACATCTATGAACTTGAAAGAAGAATAACACATTGGATAATGTAGTTCTGAAGCTATTATGTCTGAATAGAAAAAAAGGGCTGGTTAAATTTGAATTTTCTTTAATTATAGGTCTACTTAGCCAATGAAGATTTGCACTAGGCCAAAACAACAACAGTAACAGTAACAACAACTCATATTAAGCAGTAAATGCTTTTTTTAATAATGGAATTACACAAAATTGAAGTTAGAAATAAATGTGTAATTGAGAAATGTTATCATAAAACAGACATACATTATGTATATAGTTTTCTATATAACCAAATGAAAAATATATTTGTATATATATATATATATATATATATATATATATAGAGAGAGAGAGAGAGAGAGAGATAGAGAGATAGAGAGAAAGAGCCATATATTGAATAAGAAACACGGTATATTGTATGTATACCAAATACACATTCTATAGAGGAATATGTACACAGGTGGAATCATAAGAAAAACCTTATAGTGCTATTTCATGCCTGGAGGGTGTAGCTCAAAATCAATCTATGTAAATGATCATCGAAAAATCAATCAATATAATCGATCTGTAGTGCCCTACATTTCGCGGGCTCACATACATTCTCAGCCAATCAGTGCCAGGAGAAGAGGATGTATCCCTACGCGTTCTGAGGGAGAAATAGCCCGCGAAGATTTGAGGAATCTCACACTTGCAGCTTGACCATGCTAAGGTAAACACGACTTGTTCTTTTGCTCTGTAAGCACAAACAATATGTAACGACAAAACATTACTACGGCCTGGCCAAACGCCTCAGCCAGTCGACCGTATTTTCTATTGTAATCTTAATTGAATTATTTCATTTCTCTCGGCACGCCAGCTTAATTCACTTCTTAACCTTTCTTAATAAATAATGTAAAAACAAGCTAAAGTCGTTGTCGATATTCTTATCATATCTTTCTACCAAACCTGGTTCCTCGTGGCGACATTACAACACTTTCTAAAATATACTTCTCTGCTAAAGATCATTGAAGACAAACTATCGATTATGATTAAACCATATGTGACACAGGTACTCATCAGAGGTTTGTCTCACCATTCTAATGGAAATATAGTATGAAGATGGTAAATTAGACTTACCAATATCTACAGCTGTGTCCAACACGATGGTCATGCATGGTGAAATCACGTTAAACCCAAGGAAATTAGATACCACTGCTAGAAATAGGAGCAGGGTTTATAGCCCCCAAGTTCAACAAGTTGAGAGATTTGGAGCCGTTAAATACAAATAATGAATCAAAACATATCAAATATGTTTAGAATTTTGTGTTTCTCTGGCGTAGAGGACATATCACTGATTCAAGATTAAACTATAAAATAAATATTCTCAGCTACACTTACCACACACTCTTATGCATTACAAACCATATATATATATATATATATATATATATATATATATATAAATATTTCACACCAAGAACTCTGCAGTGAATAATCAATTTAAATACTTTGATATTTGACTTTTCTCTAACAGTGGTCTCTATTCATCTAAACTTGTTAAATTATCTCATATGTGTACTGTTTCAACTTAAAACTATTTGATTTGTGTAGTCTCTTCACACCTCATTGAAAGCCTTTCAGGACTCATTAGAATTTGCTGAACATTTTCTCTGTACACGTCTGTACAATCTTCTTTGTTTTCATTTACCAAATTTGATCATCATGATTTCAAAATGACAATCAACCACATGACAGACACGAAGATTTATTGCATCTGGGGGGCTAGGAAGATCTGTAGATATTTAACAGCAGTACTTTGGACAAATTAATATAACAGGAATAAGCGCTACAATAGTTGTCTTTAATAAAAAGTGTCCATATTCTAACCCCTGGTTAATTTCTAGCAGAGTATACTCTCTTGCAGGTATCTAGTCAAGACCTTCCATGTGAAAAATAAATAGATTGTGTGCATAGCCATAATGATGCTTTGCACATTGATTGGTTTTGGGGTATGTTCAAAATCTACAATAGTTATCTATCATGTTGTACATTACTCTTGTTTCTATTTTAAAACAATTAATGAGATTAAACTCTCTTTAGGAAAAATAACTCAATACTGAGTCAACATGATATTCTGTACATGGCCATCTCACAGACTAATTAAAATTACTAAATATCCAACAACTCACACTCCATCAGAAGAACATACAGATTATATGGTTCACTATACTTTAACAAAAGAAAGAACCCTCTTGTCTACAGACTAGAGGATCTGGAAAGTTTAAAATGACTGTCCCTCTTTTCCAGATTAAACATTCTAAACCACAAAGTGTTGACGAAATGTAAATTGCATTAGCTAAAGTGGAGGTGGTATAGAGTTTAAGAAAGATAGCAGGCGTATAATTCTCAAAGTCGATGAATTTTTATATCTGGCAAATAGTAGGATGGTCTACTTTAAATAAAATGTTCTATTGTAAACAGAATCACTATTATCACCACACTCATGACAAATAGCAACCAGCCTGGATTTTACCCAATCGGCCTTAGATTTATCTAATTGTGCCGCATGGTTCTAGATTAGATGCAAAGAAGGCATGTGTGGAATAATGTACCTGTGGTTTAAGTCTTGTCATTCAATCTGTTCGATCAGTACTTAATTCAGCTACACAATAGGATTCACCTCATCATTACAATCAAATCAATATAATCTTTATGGTTTTCTTTTTTTGTGGAAGCCTCCATTATATAATATATCATCTTGTTTCCTTTTCCTCTAAACTTATATCCACTTCATCAGTATTATATCCATTTAATGTCCATCTTTATTTTCAATAGTTTCGTGTTTCTCTTTGTATGTTTCTGCTCCCCTACTTAAATACTTTAAAACTGTATTTTCTCCATATCACTATTCTTAATGCACATCACATTCTCTTTGGAATTTACAATGTGCAGTTTTCCTTTCTAATGGCAATTCTAATCTAAAACAACCTTAAAGACTCTTGCTATATTTCCCACTGCAATATTCAGTTGTATCAATCACTCTAAAAGACAATTGTGCCAGTTTGGCATGTCGTAAAATCCAAATTCAAAGAATTAGGTTAAGTAAAACTTAAGTATTTCATATGCTTAAAAGATATACATGATTCCTGTTGATATATACAGATAAATCAGTCAACTGTCAAATATCTGAAGCAATAAAAAAAAAACCTTGTGACTGACAAAACAATATTCTATACTTTACCTTTAGAGACTCTCATATCATCCTTACCTAAGTGAATTATAAATGAGAGTGCATTAGTCCTATTTACCAAATGTACAAGCGTTTAAACTTGGTTTTATAGACCTGAGCTTGTATATTACCCCTTTGAGTGTAGCGTTATCATATATAGTTTAATGGTGTATGAGTGCTAGCTAGTAAAAGTAACCTAAGGAATATAGATTTGAACTAAAAGGCTGTATCAGAAGAATCCCTATATATATATATATATATATATATATATATATATATATATATCATCATCATCATCATCATCATCATCATTTTACATCCGCTTCTCCCTGCTTGCAAGGGTTGGACGGGAACTGATTCTGGCTTGATTTCTACAGCTGGATGCCCTTCCTAACACCAACCTCATTTACAGTGAGTGCTGGGTGCTTTTTTTCTGTGGCGCCTACACGTCCACTTTACAGTGTGGGCTGGGTGCTTTTTTGGCGTGGCACCTCTACGACCACGCTGCAGTGGAAATGATAGGGACCCCAGTCCAATCATCTCATTTCTACAGCTGATTAAACTGGAGCAATGTGAAATAAAGTGTTTTGCTCAAGGAAACAACACATCACCCATTCATATATATATTGTTATATATATATATACATACATACATTATATATATATATATATGTATATATATATCATCATCGTTTAACGTCTATTTTCCACGCTATATATACATATATATATGTATCAGTCGAGAGATATCCACACTGTTATCCTTCTCTTCTCCACTTTTTGCCCGACCTCACCTTGAATACCGTTGTCCACTGTGGTCAGCCCACACGAAATAATGTATCATGAAAGTTGAAGCACCCCAAGTTCGATTACAAAAAAGATAAATAGCATGATAGGCATTGACTATTGGAGTCAATTAGAAAAGCTCAACCTTTATTCTCTCCAACGTCGCTGTGAGCGCTACATTATCTGCATGATGTGGAAAATATTCCATCAGCTTTGCCCAAATGATGTTGGCATCACCTTTAAAATACACCCACGGCTTGGGCTCCGTGCTATCCGCCCATGACAAAAATATCACTCGCATCTCATAACAACAATACGGCACAATTATTTGACCTCAATTGGCCCTGCTCTCTTTAACATTACACCAAAAACACATCAGAACAGAAACAGACCCCATCAAGTTTAAGAAATCCCGGATAAGCCTTCTACACCTGGATATGCCTCCGTAAACAATAACTCTCTGCTCGAGTGGGCCATGGTGCCCAAACTCTGATTTGTTAGATTTAGCCAGGTGGTGCTATTAAGTTAGACATGGCCTGGACCAATACTGGCTGAAACCTATCAAAGTTATCAAAGTTATATATATATATATATATACATATGTATGTGTGTATATATACATATGTGTGTGTGTAAAATTAATTATTTTAAGTATTACAACAGTACGTGAAATCAGTGTTTAAAATAGTTTTCCTTATCATTAAACTAATGAAAGCTAATTATCTCATACATTATTAAATACATAACAAACATACAGCCAACACGTTCCAGGCCTGGAGCAATGATATATTGATGCTGTATGGGCTTCACAAAACCAATTCAAATGTCACCAGCTTATGTTCTGAATGCGTTGAAGTAGCTGAGTGTAGCTGCCATCAAGGTGCTTTTGTTGTTTGGATGAAAGCATCCATGCTTCACTTCCATATATTAAGATTACTTGGAAGAGTCTGATATTGGTGTGATTGGAAAGATTTGAGTGCCAAACTGGATCCATCTTGTTGCAAGCTGACCATGCTTGGGCTTTTCTGGTGGCAGAACCTTCCCAGAGTCTATGATCCAGGAACCAAAATACTTTAAATTCTTGACTTGCTTGATATCACTGCTGTTGATTGCTTTGATGTTGTTGCCGGTACAGTTTGATATGTACTCTGTTTTACCCTCATTGAGATGGAGGCCAACAAGGGAGGCTGCTTCTTGGAGAGCTGTGAAAAGTTGTTGTGCATCTTTTAGGCGATCTACAAGAAGCACAATGTCATCCACAAAGTCAAGGTCAGTGAGATGTTTAGAGTGGTGCCTAGAGCTCATGCGAGATTTGATGGTTAAACCTTTATTATTGATTTTTTCAATTGAGAGTCTCAGCGCGTAGTCTAGTGCAATAATAAAGAGAAATGGGGCAAGAGTGTCACTTGCAGCACTTCTGCTGAGATGTCAAAGAACTCTGTTGCACCATCAGGAGTGATGATAGTAGCACTTGTGCTGAGATTCAGAGCCTTAATTGCTTCCACAAGTCTTGCTGGGATGCCATACAAGGGTAGAATTTCAAACAAATGTCTCTGTTTATGCTGTCAAAGGCTTTTCTAACTTCCACAAAAAACTAGAGCCATTTGTCTGTTGGAGTTTCTCATCTCTTCCACTACTCTTCTCAAGGCAAAAATCTGTGCAAGTGTAGATCTACCACGCGTAAAACCATTTTAGTTAATGTGAAGGATTGGATCAACATACGGAACTATATGGTTGAGTATTAGCTTGTTATAGATCTTGGCAGCATTGGGCATAAATGATATTGCCCGGTAGTTTTGGGGGGATGCGAAGTCACCCTTTTTGGGGACAGGAACTATGCCTGCTTTTAGCCAACTTGTTGGAGGAGATTTGTTGCTTAATATGTCATTGCAGATTGAGAATAGTACTGAAGTAAGGTTTGGGTCTTTCAAAATCATACTGGGTATGTTGTCAAGACTGGTCGATACCACAGACTTTCGGAGATCACCTTCTACAGGCGATGGTTCGCCCATTAGACTCTTGAAGTGGTCAGTCCAGCTCTTTTTCCTAGCTTCTTGAGATCCTCCTTTGATGGTGGGTGAAGGCTTCACTTTTCTGCCAGTGAATTGATTAGAGCCCATGTGGTTGCGTACTATTTGTTTATGTGAAAGGTCTTAAATTTGTTTACTTTTCCTTCTACATATTCTGCAAGAGCAGTTAGTACACCTCAGCGAGGTATTTTTTGCATTGGGTCATTTCGCTTTTCAGTAAACTAGTTGGATTTGTGTTGTACTGAGAAGAAAGATTTTGCAATTTTTCGTGCAGTGACGATACTAAGATATGTGAACTCAATTTCGTGAGCTTCCTTTTGGTCTTTTTGAGTAAGCTGGAAAGAGCAACTTCCTCATTTGCAACAATTAGGTTGGAGTATTTAGTCTCAATGGAATCATAAGTGTAAGATAGCTAGAAAACCTATTGTAGACACTAATTGCCTACTAGCTGGGGAGCTCCTTATTTGATTACACTAACCTCCAGTAAATTTGTTTCTTAGGATCAGTGAGGACTTTCGTAAGAGCATGAAGAGTAACTGTAGAAGAGACAATCCTGTGATCAAATCCCATGTTGAAGAAGGGGGAATATGTTTCAGAGTCAAGTACAGTATTTTGACATTTTTTCCAAAATAATATATAACCCAATTGAGCTCTACTACCATCCGGCTGTTTCGACAGCTAGATCTGAAATATATATATATATATACATATATAGTAGTGTAGTTAATACAAAGCACTGTGTGATATGTAGTAAATGACCGATTAAAAACTGATTGTCAAGGGAGTATGAGAGACTTAAAAATCGATCGGATAGTTTGGAGGCAGATTTAAGTTAAAATTTAACTTTGTTATCATGGCAATTTAACATTCTTCAGACGCATTGTTTTGGTTTTCAAAATCTAAATTTCTGTTTATATATATATAATAATAAATATAATAATAATAATAATAATAATAATAATAATAACTGAGAAATGGTATGAGCATAGGCCAGAGGCGGTGATGGAGAACAGTCAGGTGAAGGTGCTGTGGGATTTTAGGATACAGACGGACAAAAAACTGGAACACAATAGACCTGACCTGGTGGTTGTGGACAAAGAAAAAAGATCGTGCCTGATTGTGGATGTGGCCTGCCCGTTCGACACGAGAGTGCAAGAGAAGGAGAGGGAGAAAATTAACCGATACCAGGACCTAAAGTGGGAGGTGAAAAGGATTTGGAACTGCCATGAAGTCAAAGTGATCCCGATTGTCATAGGCGCACTGGGGACTATCTCCAAAGGTTTCCAGGGATGGTTAAAGAAAATCGGCCCCTTCACGCTTTTTGGAACGCTTCAAAAGGCATGCTTGCTTGGAACGGCAAGAACCCTCCGATACGTCCTGAATATCTGAGGCTGCAGGTAGTGGCTTGATATTCAATCCAACGGACTTTCCAGTTAACCAACATCAATGACTGAGATTCAGGGAATAACAATAACAATAATAATAATAATAATGATTTCTTTATTAACCACAAGGGTTTACATAAAGTAGACATTAAGGACAGTGCAGGACAATGCAGGAGGTACAAATGGGCATTTCTGCGTGTAAAAAACAAAAACAGAGGATGTAACAAAAAATAACAATGAAAAATTCCCCAATAGAGGGGAGACTTCGGAGGGACATTTGTGGAGAAAGCCTAGTAAAAAGCCACAATGACCCTGACCACCAAGGCAAGTGCCCTCTCCCAGTTTTCCACCTTTAATTTACAGATACGTACTCAGAGTAGGCCCATTCACTCGGGCCATTCTTGCTTCTCTCACCCATCTTTCAACAAAATGCTGGGAAGAGAGCACTTCCCTCTCTACTCTGATTTTCCTTTTCAAATGAAATTTGAAAAAGTCAATCAGAGCATCACCGAAGAGGTAAGTGCTCGTCTTCAGCCCTTTCAAACGTGTCCACCATACTATCTCTTTCGCCATGGCCACCAGACAGATAAAAACTGTCTGCCCTTCCCGGCTAAAGGAGGAGGGCGGGGCAATCCTCACAATGGACTCAGATGATAGCCGGATCCGTCCTAAACGCGACAGCAGGTGTTCGACATAAACCCATAAGTCAGCAATTTTCGGACACTGGACGAGTGCGTGCAGGACGGTTTCGTCGCCCTGCTCGCATCTCGGACATGCCCGGCTGACGGCACCTCCATGCCTGTAGAGTTTATCCCGAACTGGCAAGGCTTCTCGGTAGCACTGCCAGGCCAGAGATTTCTGGAAGTTGTCCATAGGTCCCGGCCCGAAAGTTCTTCTGAAGAGATTGGCTAGTTGATTTTCGTCGACGCCTAGAGTTTCCCCAAGTACGACGTCGCGCTTCCTCTCCACTAATCCTCTATAGAACACCGAGGTGGAGTTTCCACCGATCACATTGCCCGATTGGTCGAGGGCTGTGAGCGCCTGAAGACATTCCAGTCTCCAGGCGCTCCCCCTCGGTCTTCGCTTGACCCAGGACTGCAGCTCCGTCAAGGAAACGAGCTGGGGAAATACCTGTCTAGCAAACGGCGACTACACCTGATCACCGTCGAGGAAGAGGTGGAGATGTCGTAGCCTGAGCGCGTGCCTGCGCATCATCAGCCACGGCATGCCCAGCCCTCTACGTAGCGGGTGTTGACAACAGATGGACCGCCTGACCATCGGAGCGCGTCCCTTCCACAAAAAGCGAAAGAGCAAACGCTCCAGCGCAGTCAGGCGAGGCTTAGGAGAAGGCACGACGGTCAGGCGGTAGCAGATGACGGACGCGATGTACGCGTTAGCCACCTCCGCTCGACCTTTCAGGGATAGCTTCCTCTCGGCCCATTTCTGGGTGAGAGAAGCCACCCTGCTCGTCACCTCGTCCCAGTTTTTGTCCGTCTGGAGGTCCGGACCGAACCAGACCCCTAGCAATTTAACCGGTCCGTCCGTCCAGCGTCCGATGACGCTGTTGGACGGCATGGACCTGCCTCTCCAGGTGCCGAGCTGCAGGCCCACCGACTTTTCCTGGTTGATCAGTGCTCCTGTCACCGCTTCGTATTCTCTTAGTGTAGTGCCGATCGCCTCGATGTGTTTGGCGCTCGACACCACTACGGTGACATCGTCCGCATATGCTGACACTGATCTTCCGCATCCTAGTTCGCGCGGGACTCCCCTCAACGTCTCCAGTTTGTGCAGTAATGGCTCGTGAGTCAATGCGTACAAGAGGGACGAGAGGGGACATCCTTGGCGGACCGAGCGCATGATGTTGAACGGTTCCGACAGGTGACCGTTCACTCTCACCACAGAGCAGATGTCGCTGTGCATGGCAGCGATCCAGCCTCTGAAGACGGGCCCAAAGCCAGCCGCCCTTAGGACGGCCGCTAGGTAACGATGGTCGACCCTATCGAAAGCTTTCGACTGATCTAAATTGATCAAGGACCCACCCGTGCCAGGTTCCTTAGCTACCCTCTCTATGATGTATCGCATGAGGTGGAGGTTGTCGTGGATGG
The DNA here is from genome assembly GCA_964016885.1 of Eledone cirrhosa. Lineage (NCBI taxonomy): Eukaryota > Metazoa > Mollusca > Cephalopoda > Octopoda > Eledonidae > Eledone > Eledone cirrhosa. Next base: position 153,947,401 of record OZ024743.1, read on the forward strand.
ATCTGTCGGGAATGGCACATGTCTGCGCCTCTCCCACCAGACCACCAACGACAAGCGCCAACCTCTTTGCTAGCACCTTGGCCAAAATCTTGAACTCTGTGTTTAGCAGAGTTATGGGCCGGAAATTATCTATGTTATCCCCCTTGTTCGGATCCTTTCTCAGCAGTGCCACCGCTCCTCGGCTCACAGAACTGGGAATTCTCCCGTTCTGTTGCCAGTTGCAGTAGACGTCCGCCAAGAGGCCTCTGAACAAGTCTGGCATCTGTACGTAAAGTTCATAGGGCAGACCATCCAAACCAGGCGATTTACCCCTTGTGCAGCCAGTCATTGCCTCCCTTACTTCAGCGGCTGTTATCGGCTTTTCGCAACACCTCGCCTCAGTGGCCGAGAGCCGCGGCAGTCCATGGAGGTAGACACTAAATCCATCCCTCTACCCGGCCCACCGCTTCCCCCGAACAGCTGAGCGAAGTGTCGCTGAAAAGCTTCACACATTTGCCCGGGATCGAGTAGCATGCGCCCGTCGTGGTCCACCAAAGACCGGATCGTGGCTTTGTTGCCACGACGCGCCTCCGCCACTCGGGCCCATTGAACGGCTTTCGTCCCCTCGTCTCTGAGAGCACACACCCTTGCTCTGAAAACGCAGCCTTCGTGCCTTGCATTGAAAAATTGGTCAAGGGCCAATTTCGCCGCAAGCACGTCGGTCGCAATGCCTTTGCTAAGCGCCTCGTCTAATTTTCTAACTAGTTCTCCCTCTGCTCTATTTTTCTCTATTGCTAAAGCCTTACTAAACCTAATCGATTCTATTCTAATCGTTCTTTTCAGAGCAAACCACCACTTGTTGTTGACGATGGCCCCCGTCAACGCCCGCTTAACTAGTTCGCTAATCCGGTCTCTGTAGGCCTTGGACGCTGGTAAGGACGCGTTTAGCTTCCAGTAGCCGGGTCCTCGTCTATGAAGCCTATCTAAGTCAAGCACATAGATCACGAATTTGTGGTCCGTGTAGCTGACTATCTTGAATTGTGGACAGCCTATGCTAGACCTATCTATTTCCCTACAAAATACTCTATCTAGATATGATCTGGATGACCCTATGCTGTTTGTCCAAGTCCACATTGGCACATTCGGGAAATCCAATCGGTACCTGTCAGACAGTTCAAAACGCCTGAGCAGGTTGGTGAGGCTCTTGCACCCTCCACCCCTATCCGCTAATCCCACACAGTCCCAGCGTGCATCTAAGATCCCGTTCCAGTCGCCCACTAACACTAAAGAGCGGGACGTTCCAAGAAAGGTCTCCAGACGCCGGAAGAAATCAGGCCGCCCTGCTCCTGTCGGGGCATAGACGGCCACTAGCCTGAAAGCTTGCCCGTCTCCGCTGGTCACGTCCAGCACCACCAGCTTACCCTCTGGGTCCAGGAAGATGGCCCGTATGGCGAGATCCAAACCTCTCCGAAAAAGCACAGCAACTCCTCCACCCGATCCAGGACGGCTGGGAGATGCGTACACATCGTAGCCGCCGAAGATCGGTGCGAAGGCCCGTGCTTCGGAGATTCTGGTCTCGCTGATGGCCACTACAACTATGTTTAGTGACCTGATGTCGTTGAGCAGGTGACCCTGCTTCCACGACGACCCCAATCCACGCGCATTTATGCTGCCTATTCTGAGTGAGGTCATGTTTAAAATAGAGTGGAAAAGATGGGAAAGACCACTTACCGTACTTTTGGTAGAGGAGGGATGGTTTTTACATCCCTTTTCACTTGATCGTCTGGTGAAGGGACCGTTGAATCGTCCCTTCGGCTGGTCGTCGGCTCTTCTAAGAGAATGTCTGAATATACTCTTCGATTGATGGTTCCTCCTAGGTCCCTGAAATCACCAACTGCGTTGGGGAATTTCGTTTTAATGTTTGTGTATTGTTTCTGTGCTATTTTTAGCAGTCTTATGTTAGTTGGCGTTTTGATTGGTGCTGGTATTATGTAGTCCTGTTGTGAAATGTCTGTGTGTTCAATTATGTAAGTCATTAGTTTCTTGTTGTGTGTATTTATTGCCGTGCATTTGTTTTTCTGGGGGTGGGGTGTGGTTCTGCTATTTTCTTGTCGTTGTTGCTGGGTGTGTGTGTTTTGTTGTTGTGTTTGCGATGTTGGTGCTTGTGGTGGTGGTGTTGAAGGTGTTGTTGGCGGTGGGGTTGTCGCCGGTGGTGATAGTGGTGCTAGTGTGGGTGGTGATGGTGTTGGTGGTGTTGCTGCTGTGGGTCTCTTTGCAGTAGACTTTACCCTTTTCTCATTTCTTTCCTCCCTTTTCAAAGGCGACGATGCGCTGCTTCTGCGTTTGTGCCTTCTTACGACCTTTTGCCATCCCTCTCCCACCTCACACTCCATGTCTGATTCTGTGAGGTCGGGGAGGGGTACCAGCTCCACTCTTTCACTTGTTGTTGTTGGTGATATTTGCACTGGAGTCTCTGTTGCAGCTGCATTTGGTATTGCTGTTGTTGTTGTTAATATTTCCACTGCTGCTGCTGTTTTTGATTTCCGTGGAGTGGGTATGGGTGCCACGGGCCTATCGTTCCTGATTGCCGCTTGTCCTGTTGCTGGTAGCCGTGGAGCCGGATTCGGAAGGAGGGGAGTTTTCTCCTTTCTCAGGGTCTTCTCGTTGCAGAAGGCCCTGAGGTGAGTCTTCGATCCACAGCGAAAGCATTTCGGGCGTTTGCCCTCAACACTTATGGGCAGTTGAGTGCCGTTATCGAAGTCTATCACATCCGGGATAGCTTCGATGCACTCCTGGTTGGTTTGGATTAGCATCTCAATGGAGGTGCCGACCCAATCTTCTCTTACTCTTTTCTGTACTTGCAGTACAGTTGTTTTGTCCTCGATTCCGACGAGGACAGACGCGGCCAGCCAAGAAGGGGCCATTCCGGCGGGGGACGTGGGTCAGTTTGACCCTCACAATTTTTTGCCCGCAGTAGGAGGGCACCAACACCATTTCCTCGCTCCTTAGGGTCACTACTGATTGGGCCTTTGCCTCCTGGGGTGTGGCAAAAAGTACGTCTACGGTGGCATATTTTTTGCCTCGGGTGATGTGCGTTTTCCGCTGCCACACAGACCCCAAGGCTTTTTGTATCTGAGCCTCTGTGGCTCTTTCCACCCTACGGGATTTTGTACTTACTGTACGGTACGTGACCGTACAGTGCTGTTGGGTTTCGAAAAATTTTTCCGCTGCCTTGCAGATTGCTCGGTGTCCATTCTTTGTCACCATCTTCTTCGCTTGCTCTAATTCCTCATTTGTTATGAGGATTGTTTCCAAGATTTTCGCAATGCCTGCAAATGAGATTGGTTTTTCTTTGCTGCTATTGTTGTTGTTGTCGTCAGAGCTGCTGGTATTTTTGTTGTTGCTGCAAGTACTACGACTACTGCCTCCGCCGCTGTTGCTGTGGTTGTTGTTGGTGTTGCTGCTGCTAATGCTGTTGTTGTTTATGCTGCTGGTGATGCTGTTGCGGCTGCTACTGTTGTTTTCATTGTCACTGTTGTTGTTGTTATTACGGCTGCTACTGCTATTATTCCTGACGTCAGACGAATGAACTGGGTTTTCGTATTTCCCGCACACCTGTTTCGTCGCTGTCGTCGTCGTCGTGGAGAAACCTTGCACGCTTTGCACGAGACTTTTCTTTTCTTTCGTCACTTGCGAAAGAGAAGGGAGGGAGAGAGACACATTTAAAGAAGGGAGGGAGAGAGACAATCTTCTCTCTGCTGTAGTGATGATTGAGGAAGAAGAAGACGGAATGAGTGGGAGTGACGTATGACATTTCTTTTTCGTAGCCATGTTGTTTTTTGTTTAAAATGAATATTGGGTACAAAACCCCAATAACTGGTTATTTAACCCCGAAGGGCCAAATAACGGACAGAAAGACCCCTCTCACGAGGAGGAGGGTGTCTTTATCAACAATTTGGTTCAAGTTTTAAACAATTTACAATTGTTTTAACGGTTAAAAATTACTATACCTTACAGAGCCGAGCCTCCGTCAACCATGGCATTCAATAATAATAATAATAATGATACCTAATAATGATACTTATCGCAAATCCCAGGAAACCCGCGTATAGGAGAAATACAAAAGATAGTACTAATGGGAACTGCCCATATACTAAGGAAGATTCTGTCAATATAAGTACATCACAAGTCTAAAGTCTAAAGATGCATGTGTGAGTATGTATGTTCTTTCTTGAACATGGCGGACCTTGTTGTCTCTTGAGGTCACTGGTTGTGACTTGGTGATAACTCGTATGAAGATAGCAAGATAAATGCAACTGTAATAATAATAATAATAATAATAATAATTTTGGATCAGGAATGTTAGAGTCGAAAAGGAGAAAAATGACTAAATAGCTAAATAGCTAAAGATAATTTCACCACCAACACCACCACCACTACCACGATGAAAAATCTGGTCAAGTCCCCTCAACCGCTATTTCTACTCCAACTTCAACACCATCACCACAGTACTACTATCACATCACCACCACAACTGCCTCATTATCGCTACCGCCGCTATTCTCTCCCACTGCCTCCTGCTAGGTGCTGCTAGCACAGTACCGCCACCACCACCCCACCACTGCCTCATTATCACTACCGCCGCTATTCTCTCCCGCTACCCCCTGCTACATCGTAGTGTCCCCACTAAAAGAGGAAGGCATCAAAATATATAAATAGACTGAATTGATGACCCGGTCAAAATAAAAAAAAAACAAAAATAAAAATCAAAGCAGCACAGCAACAACGAAAAACGTAAAGAAAAGAAAAATGAAGAGAAGAACAAACAGACGGACAGAGAAGGGAAGGGAAAAACTAAGTCAGACATTCAAACATTATATTACAATGAAACTTATGCTTATTCATTTTTTTTTGTTTTGCCTGTTTGTTTGTTTGTTTATTTATGTTCGTCTACAGCGTGATAATGCCACACAAAAATCACCGGGAGTGACGAAATCACCGGATGTGATGAAATCACCGGTGGTTATGTAACCATACATTCACCAATCCTCGATAAGAGTGTTTAAAAGTCGAACTTAAACAGTTCGAATAACGGTGAAATGGAGACTAGAATGTCATGTAACAGACTCTCACCCAACAGGTGCTCCCTGGCTCAGCAGCAGGGACCTGGCTTTCAACCAAATACTGCTGGTGTCGGACGAAGAAGAAGAAGGAAAGGGACCAGAACCAACTGGACGAAAGAATTGAATAGAACTGTTATGCAATGTTACCTGAAGAGTAACCCCAAGGAGAAAGACTAGTGGAAACGGATGCATAACATCTGTAACGAGATTGGTCTATTTAAATTAGATGAACAAAAATTGGCCGGGCAGGCTCGGGTAAGAAGAACTAATGGGTGGATAAACGAGCTGGAACTGGAGGAACTGAGCAGAAAGATTAGCTTGGAGATGAGGAGGGGAGTATGCCAGGCAAACGAGCCAGGGGGAAATGAAGGTGAAAAGGTCGAGGGAACGGAGGAACCACCCGAAGCAGACAATGATCTGAATGCTGAGATAAATAATACCTGGAACAGAGATACGGCCACTGAGGAGATGAATGCTGACGGGCTAGGCCAAGATTTGGTTGATATCCTAAACATAGTGGTAGATGAATTGAACAATGATAGTGGGAAACCTATGAACCTAAGATTTGTAGACAGGAAAAAGTTAAAAGAAACAACAGCTAAGGTAAACAAAGTCATCCCATACCTTGAGGCGAGGAGCCTTCACCAGTGCAACACTATCCTCAAAGTAACAGCAAATACGGTGAGGAAACTACTTGGTATACAAGCGAGAGGAAACAACAGACAAGAAAGATCAGAGCCTTGGTGGAAGAAACAACTGAGTGGTCAAATCAGGGAAATGAGAAATGACATTGGAAATGACATTGGAAAGCTGAATGGGACACTAAAAAATATAGACACTAAAAATAGACTGGAAATAAAGTACAAAACTAGGAGGAAAAAGCTAAATATTATCATAGAGGACTTTAGCAACGCATTGTAGCAAATAGTGCAAAAATCAGGCGATACGAGAACAGAGTCAGTCAGTATAGACAGAACTGCATGTTCGACAACAACCAGAAGATGCTGTTTGGACAGCTTGAAGGGAAAGAAAGAGGCAACGACTTGATCCCTGAGGCGGAACAAGCTAAAATATTCTGGAGAGGAATATGGGAGCAGGATGTTAAACATAATGACCAGGCAGTGGGGATTGAGACAGTACAGAAGGAGATCAGTGAGCAGGCACACCAACAAACTGATTTGATTATCACAGTTGAAACTCTTAAGGGGCGCAGTTCTGATAATGAAAGACCGAATCAAGGGTAATGATGTTACCTATCACATGTCTGTCCGTAATGTGGAAACTGTTGACAAGCATTATGTCTGAGGAAATCTACCATCACCTCCACACAAACAACTTGTTACCGGACGAACAGAAAGGATGCGGAAAGAAGTCACGTGGTACAAAGGACCAGTTACTTATTGATAAGATGGTAATGAGGAAACTCTTAAGGGGCAGGCCAAAAAACTAACCAACTGGAAATCACCAGGCCCAGATGGTGTGCAGGGATATTGGATTAAAAATATAACATCCCTTCACCCGAAACTGACAACCATGTTCAATGAATGCTTGATGTCAGGTGAGGTACCAGAGTGGTTGACAAAAGGTACCACAGTTCTGATAATTAAAGACCGAATCAAGGGTAATGATGTTACCAACTATAGACCTATCACATGTCTGTCCGTAATGTTGAAACTGTTGACAAGCATTATGTCTGAGGAAATCTACCATCACCTCCACACAAACAACTTGTTACCGGACGGACAGAAAGGATGCCGAAAGAAGTCACGTGGTACAAAGGACCAGTTACTTATTGATAAGATGGTAATGAGGAATTGCAAGAGGAGACACACTGGTCTTGCCATGGGATGGGTAGACTACAAAAAGGCATTTAACATGGTGCCTCATTCTTGGATCACCAAAAGCCTGGAGATAACATCAGGCAGTTGTTGGGCAAAAGTATGAATTCCTGGAAAACAGAGTTAACATCAACTGGAGAATCCTTGGGAAGCGTGAAGATCAAGAGAGGTATCTTCCAGGGAGATAGTCTGTCCCCTCTGTTGTTTGTCCTTGCCCTGATGCCCCTGATCAGTGTACTGCGAAAAGTGAGAGCAGGATACAGGTTGGGAAAGGGAGGGCTTACCATCAATCACCTCCTCTTCATCGACGATCTTAAGCTCTTCGAGAAGAGTGAGAAGGGGTTGGATGTGCTTGTTGACACTGTCCGTATTTTCAGCAATGATATATGTATGAAAATATTAGTAAGTGTGGGGTTATTGTGATGAGGAGGGGTAAGTTGAGCAGAAGTAACGGAATCCAGATACCAACAGGTGAGATGATAAAAGAAATTGACTCTGAGGAGGGATACAAGTATTAGGGTGTTCTGGAGGCTGATGTCATCAAGAACAAAAAAAATGAAGGAATTGATAAGAACTGAATACATTCGGAGAGTAAGGCGCGTATTAAAGTCACATCTGAACAGTAGGAATGCCATAAGTGCAGTAAATTCCCGAGCTGTGTCTATTATTAGGTACAATGCGGGAATTCTGAGATGGAATGTTGCTGAACAAAAAGAAATGGATAGGAAGACTAGGAAGCTGTTGACTATCTACAATATGTTCCACAAGAGGAGTGATGTCGATAGACTCTACGTAAGGAAATCTGAGGGTGGAAGATGTCTTATCAGCGTAGAGGACTGTGTTCAGATGGAGAAAAACAACCTACACAAATACGTGACTGGTAGTAAGGAGCCAATGCTCAGAACTGTACTGAAGGAGGGGACAATAGGCCAGGGGATGTCCAAGGAGGAAATAACATCAAGGAGAAAGAGCAGCCTTCAGGAAAAATCCCTTCATAGTACCTTCTTTGAGAAAACTGAATTTAGAGATCCACAGACATGGAACTGATTTAAAAGAGGAGACCTTAAAAAGGCTACAGAAGGAATGTTAATGGCTGCGCAGGAGCAGGCCCTCAAAACGAAGTCATTGAAACACCACATTTACAAGGAGGAGGCTAGCCCACTGTGCAGGATCTGTGGAGAGAGAGAGGAGAATGTCGCTCACATTGTATCCGAGTGTAAACACCTAGCCCAGACTCACTATAAGGGCTGGAGACATGATGTGATGGGCAGGGTGATCCACTGGCACCTATGCAAAGTAAACAATATACCACATTCTGAGAAGTGGTATGAGCATAAGCCAGAGTCGGTGATAGAAAACGATCAGGTGATGGTGCTGTGGGATTTTAGGATACAGACGGACAAGAAACTGGAACACAATAGACCTGACCTGGTGGTTTTGGACAAAGAAAACAAGATCGTGCCTGATTGTGGATGTGGCATGCCCATTCGACACGAGAGTACAAGAGAAGGAGAGGGAGAAAATTAACCGATATCAGGACTTAAAGTGGGAGGTAAAAAGGATTTGGAACTGCCATGAAGTCAAAGTGATCCCGATTGTCATAGGCGCACTAGGGACTATCTCAAAAAGTTTCCAGAGATGGTTTAAGAAAATTGGCCCCTTCACGCTTTTTGGAACGCTTCAAAAGGCATGCTTGCTGGGAACAGCAATAACCCTCCGATACGTCCTGAATATCTGAGGCCGCAGGTAGTGGCTTGATATTCATCTCAACAAACTTTCCAGTTAACTAACATCAATGACTGAGACTCAAAGAGCGATATTAATAATAATAATAATGATTTCTTTATTAACCACAAGGGTTTACATAAAGTAGACATTAAGGACAGTGCAGGACAATACAGGACGGTACAAATGGGCATTTCTGCGAGTAAAAAACAAAAACAGAGTATGTAACAAAAAAATAACAATGAACAATTCCTCAATAGGGGGGAGATTTCTGAGGGACATTTGTGGAGAAAGCCCAGTAAAAGGCCACAGTGACCCTGACCACAAAGGCAAGTGCCTCCTCCCAGTTTTCCACCTTTAATTTACAGATACGTACTCAGAGTAGGCCCATAAACTCGGGCCATTCTTGCTTCTCTCACCCATCTTTCAACAAAATGCTGGGAAGAGAGCACTTCCCTCTCTACCCTGACTTTCCTTTTCAAATGAAATTTGAAAAAGTTAATCAGGGCATCACCGAAGAGGTAAGTGCTCGTCTTCAGCCCTTTCAAACGTGTCCACCATACTATCTCTTTCGCCATGGCCACCGGACAGATAAAAACTGCCTGCCCTTCCCGGCTAAAAGAAGAGTGCGGGGCAACCCTCACGATGGTCTCAGATGATAGCCGAATCCGTCCTACACGCGACAGCAGATGTTCGACATAAACCCACAAGTCAGCAATTTTCGGACACTGGACAAGTGCGTGCAGGACGGTTTCGTCGCCATGCGCGCATCGGCTGACGGCAACTCAATGCCTGTAGAGTTTATCCCGAACTGGCAAGGCTCCTCGGTAGCACTGCCAGGCCAGAGATTTCTGGAAGTTGTCCATAGGTCCCGGCCCGAAAGTTCTTCCGAAGAGATTGGCTAGTTGATTTTCGTCGACGCCTAGAATTTCCCCAAGTACGTCGTCGCTCTTGCCCTCCACTAATCCTCTATAGAACGCCGAGGTGGAGTTTCCACCGATCACATTGCCCGATTGGTCGAGGGCTGTGAGCGCCTGAAGACATTCCAGTCTCCAGGCGCTCCCTCTCGGTCTTCGCTTGATCCAGGACTGCAGCTCCGTCAAGGAAACAAGCTGGGGAAATACGTGTCTAGCAAACGGCGACTACACCTGATCACCCTCGAGGAAGAAGTGGAGATGTCGTAGCCCGAGCGCGTGTATGCGCATCATCAGCCACGGCATGCCCAGCCCTCCACATAGCGGGTGTTGACAGCAGATGGACCGCCTGACCATCGGAGCGCGTCCGTTCCACAAAAAGCGAAAGAGCAAACGCCGCAGTCCAGTCAGGCGGGGCTTAGGACAAGGTACGACGGTCAGGCGGTAGCAGATGACAGACGCGATGTACGCGTTAGCCACCTCCTCTCGACCTTTCAGGGATAGCTTCCTCTCGGCCCATTTCTGGGCGAGAGAAGGCACCCTGCTAGTCACCTCGTCCCAGTTCTTGTCCGTCTGGAGGTCCGGACCGAACCAGACCCCTAGCAATTTAACCGGTCCGTCCGTCCAGCGTCCGATGACGCTGTTGGACGGCATGGACCTGCCTCTCCAGGTGCCGAGCTGCAGGCCCACTGACTTTTCCTGGTTGATCATTGCTCCTGTCACCGCTTCGTATTCTCTTAGTGTAGTGCCGACTGCCTCGATGTGTTTGGCGTTCGACACCACTACGGTGACATCGTCCGCATATGCTGACACGGATCTTCCGCATCCTAGTTCACGCGGGATGCTCCTCAACGTATCCAGTTTGTGCAGTAATGGCTCGAGAGTCAATACGTACAAGAGGGACGAGAGGGGACATCATTGGCGGACCGAGCGCATGATGTTGAACGGTTCCGAAAGGTGACCGTTCACTCTCACCACAGAGCAGATGTCGTTGTGCATTGCAGCGATCTAGCCTCTGAAGACGGGCCCAAAGCCAGCCGCCCTCAGAACTGCCGCTAGGTAACTATGGTCGACCCTATCGAAAGCTTTCGACTGATCTAAATTGATCAAGGACCCACCCGTGCCAGGTTCTCTGGCTACCCTCTTTACGATATATTGCATGAGGTGGAGGTTGTCGTGGATGGATCTGTCGGGAATGGCGCATGTCTACGCCTCTCCCACCAGACCACCAACGACAAGCGCCAACCTCTTTGCTAGCACCTTGGCCAAAATCTTGAACTCTGTGTTTAGCAGAGTTATGGGCCTAAAATTATCTATGTTATCCTCCTTGTTCGGATCCTTTCTCAGCAGTGCCACCGCTCCTCCGCTCACAGAACTGGGAATTCTCCCGTTCTGTTGCCAGTTGCAGTAGACGTCCGCCAAGAGGCCTCCGAACAAGTCTGGCATCTGTACGTAAAGTTCATAGGGCAGACCATCCAACCAGGCGATATACACCTTGTGCAGCCAGTCATTGCCTCCCTTACTTCAGCGGCTGTTATCGGCTTTTAGCAACACTCCGCCTCAGTGGCCGAGAGCCGCGGCAGTCCGTCGAGGTAGACACTAAAGTCTATCCCTCGACCCGGCCCGCCGCTGCCCCCGAAGTGTCGCTGAAAAGCTTCACACATTTGCCCGGGATTGAGTAGCATGCGCCCGTCGTGGTCCAGCAAAGACCGGATCGTGGCTTTGTTGCCACGACGTGCCTCCGCCACTCGGGCCCATTGAACGGCTTTCGTCCCCTCGTGTCTGAGAGCACGCACCCTAGCTCTGACAACGCAGCCTTCGTGCTTTGCATTGAAGAATTGGTCAAGGGCCAATTTCGCCGCAAGCACGTCGGTCGCACTGCCTAAGCGCCTCGTCTAATTTTCTAACTAGTTCTCCCTCTGCTCTATTTTTCTCTATTGCTAAAGCCTTACTAAACCTAATCGATTCTATTCTAATCGCTCTTTTCAGAGCAAACCACCACTTGTTGTTGACGATGGCCCCCGTCAACGCCCGCTTAACTAGTTCGCTAATCCGGTCTCTGTAGGCCAGGAAGATGGCCCGTATGGCGAGATCCAAACCTCTCCGAAAAAGCACAGCAACTCCTCTCCCTAATCCAGGACGGCTGGGAGATGCGTAAACATCGTAGCCGCCGAAGATCGGTGCGAAGGCCCGTGCTTCCGAGATTCTGGTCTCGCTGATGGCCACTACATCTATGTTTAGTGACCTGAGGTCGTTGAGCAGGTGACCCTGCTTCCATGACGACCCCAAGCCACGTGCATTTATGCTGCCTATTCTGAGTGAGGTCATGTTTAAAATAGAGTGGAAAAGATGGGAAAGACCACTTACCGTACTTTTCCTAGAGGTGGGATGGTTTTTCCATCCCTTTTCACTTGATCGTCTGGTGAAGGGACCGTTGAATCGTCCCTTCGGCTGGTCGTCGGCTCTTCTATGAGTATGACCGAATATACTCTTCGGTTGATAGTCCCTCCTAGGTCTCTGAAATCACCAACTGCGTTGGGGAATTTCGTTTTAATGTTTGTGTATTGTTTCTGTGCTATTTTTAGCAGTCTTATGTTAGTTGGCGTTTTGATTGGTGCTGGTATTATGTAGTCGTGTTGTGAAATGTCTGTGTGTTCAATTATGTAAGTCATTAGTTTCTTGTTGTGTGTATTTATTGCCGTACATTTGTTTTTCTGGGGATGGGGTGTGGCTCTGCTATTTTCTTGTCGTTGTTGCTGGGTGTGTGTGTTTTGTTGTTGTGTTTGCGATGTTGGTGCTTGTGGTGGTGGTGTTGAAGGTGTTGTTGTTGTTTGCGGTGAGGTTGTCGCCGGTGGTGATAGTGGTGCTAGTGTGGGTGGTGATGGTGTTGGTGGTGTTGCTGCTGTGAGTCTCTTTGCAGTAGCCTTTACCCTTTTTTCATTTCTTTCCTCCCTTTTCGAAGGCGACGATGCGCTGCTTCTGCGTTTGTGCCTTCTTACGACCTTTTGCCATCCCTCTCCCACCTTACACTCCATGTCTGATTCTGTGAGGTCGGGGAGGGGTACCAGCTCCACTCTTTCATTTGTTGTTATTGGTGATGTTTGCACTGGAGTCTCTGTTGCAGCTGCATTTGGTATTGCTGTTGTAGTTGTTAATACTTCCACTGCTGCTGCTGTTTTTGATTTCCGTGGCGTGGGTATGGGTACCACGGAGCTATCGTTCCTGGTTGCCGCTTGTTCTGTTGCTGGTAGCCGTGGAGCCGGTTTCGGAAGGAGGGGGGGTTTTCTCCTTTCTCAGGTTCTTCTCGTTGCAGGAGGCCCTGAGGTGAGTCTTCGATCCGCAGCGAAAGCATTTCGGGCGTTTGCCCTCAACACTTATGGGCAGTTGAGTGCCGTTACCGAAGTCTATCACATCCGGGATAGCTTCGATGCACTCCTGGTTGGTTTGGATTAACATCTCAATGGAGGTGCCGACGCTATCTTCTCTTACTTTTTTCTGTACTTGCAGTACAGTAGTTTTGTCCTCGATTCCAACTAGGACAGACGCGGCCAGCCAAGAAGGTGCCATACCGGGGGTTGGGCGTGGGTCAGTTTGACCCTCACAATTTTTTGCCCGCAGTAGGAGGGCACCAACACCATTTCCTCGCTCCTTAGGGTCACTACTGATTGAGCCTTTGTCACCTGGGGTGTGGCGAAAAGTACGTCTACGGTGGCATATTTCTTGCCTCGGGTGATGTGCGTTTTCCGCTGCCACACAGACCCCAAGGCGTTTTGTATTTGAGCCTCTGTGGCTCATTCAAACCTACGGGATTTTGTACTTACTGTACGGCACGTGATCGTACAGTGCTGTTGGGTTTCGAAAAATGTTTCGGCTGCCTTGCAGATTGCTCGGTGTCCAGTTTTTGTCACCATCTTCTTCGCTTCCCCTAATTCCTCATTTGTTATGGGGATGGTTTCCAGGTTCTTTGCGATACCTGCAAACGAGATTGGTCTTTCTTTGCTGCTGTTGTTGTTGTTGTTGTCGTCAGAGCTGCTGTTACTTTTGTTGTTGCTGCAGGTACTACGACTACTGCCGCCGCCGCTGTTGCTGTGGTTGTTGTTGTTGTTGCTGCTGCTGCTGTTGTTGTTGCTGCTAATGCTGTTGTTGTTTATGCTACTGCTGCTGTTGTTGTTTATGCTGCTGCTGCTGTTGTTTTCCTTGTCACTGTTGCTGCTGTTATTACGGCTGCAACTGCTATTATTCCTGACGTCAGACGAATGAAATAGGTTTTCGTATTTCCCGCACACCTTTTTCGTTGTTGTCGTCGTCGTCGTGGAGAAATCTTGCTCGCTTTGCACGTGATTTTTCTTTTCTGGCGTCGCTTGCGAAAGAGAAGGGAGGGAGAGATACACATTTAGAGAAGGGAGGGAGAGAGACAATCTTCTCTCTGCTGTAGTGACGATTGAGGAAGTAGAAGACGGAATGAGTGTGAGTGACCTATGAAAATTCTTTTTCGTAGCCATGTTTTTTTTTTTGTTTAAAATAAATATTGGGCACAAAACCCCAATAAGCGGTTATTTAACCCCGAAGGGCTAAATAACGGGCAGAAAGACCCCTCTCACGAGGAGGAGGGTGTTTTTGTCTACAAGTTGGTTAAAGTTTTAAACAATTTACGATTGTTATAGCGGTCAAAATTTACAATACCTTACAGAGCCGAGCCTCCGTCAACCATAGCGTTCAATTTTAATAATAATAATAATAAAAATAGTAACTGTAGAATATCTGAAGATAGGGAAGAAACAATCAACCACATAGTCTCTGGATGCCGACCACTAGCGAAAAAGGAATATATCCATATAGGCATGATATATTTAGAATCATCATACACTGGAAATATGCCACTGTAATGAAATACCAACAGAAAAAAGATGGTATAAACACACAGCAGAAAATGTCAGACAATGACAAAGCAACCATTTTCTGGGATATACCAATACATACAGACAGAGAGATCAAGGCCAACTGACCAGATATTATAGTCAAAGACCACAAAGAAAAAAGTGCCTTCCAATAGATATATCTATCTGCACAGATGAGAATATATCTTCCAAGGAAAGAGAGAACATATCCAAATATAAATATCTAGAGATAGAAATAACTCGAATGCGGAAAATGAAAACAGAAACAATACCTATAATAATAGGTGCTCTAGGAATGATATAAAAAACACACAGACAAATACATAGCCCAAACCCCAGGACTTACAAATATATACAGCATACAACAGATAGCATTACTAGGCACTGTACACATATTACAAAAAGTACTATCAATACAATAGAAGCAACATCAACAAAAACTACAATGATCATACCCAAGGCATATAGAACTATGCTCAGTAAAGCAGAAATGATGCGCAATAAAAATAATAATAATATAAATAATAATAATAATAGGCAGTGTGGATTGAGACAGTACAAAAAGGAGATTAGTGAACAAGCACACCGACAACCTGATTTGAGTTGAAACTCTTAAAGGGCAGGCAAAAAAACTAACCAACTGGAAATCACCAGGCCCAGATGGTGTGTAGGGGTATTGGATTACAAATATAACATCCCTCCACCCAAAACTGACAACGATGTTCAAAGACTGCTTGATGTCGGGTGAGGTACCAGAGTAGTTGAATCAAGGGTAATGATGTTACCAACTATAGACCTATCACATGTCGGTCCGTGATGTGGAAACTGTTAACAAGCTTTGTGTCTGAGGAAATCTACCATCATCTCCACATAAACAACTTGTTACCGGACAAACAGAAAGGATGCCGAAAGAAGTCCCGTGGTACAAAATACCAGTTACTTATTGATAAAATGGTAATGAGGAATTGCAAGAGGAGACACACTGGTCTTGCCATGGGATGGATAGATTACAAAAAGGCATTCGACATGGTACCTCATTCTTGGATAACCAAAAGCCTAGAGATCTTCAAGGTGGCAGATAATATCTGACTTTTGTTGAGCAAAAGTATGAAGTCCTGGGTAACAGGTGGAGAATCCTTGGGAAGCGTGAAGATCAAGAGAGGTATTTTCCAGGCAGATAGTTTGTCCCCTTTGCTGTTTGCGCTTGCCCTGATACCCCTGACAGTTATATTGCGAAAAGTGAGAGCAGGATACAAGTTGGGAAAAGGAGAGCTTACCATCAACCACCTCCTCTTCATGGACGAACTTAAACTCTTTGAGAAGAGTGAGAAGGAGTTGGATGTACTTGTTGACACTGTCCATCTTTTCAGCAATGATATATGTATGGAATTTGGTATTATAAGTGTGGAGTCCTAGTGATGAAGAGAGGTAAATTGAGCAGAAGCAACGGAATCCAGGTACCAACAGGTAGACGATAAAGAAAATTGACACTGAAGAAGGATACAAATATTTAGGTGTTTTGGAGGCAGATGGCATCAACAACAAAAAAATGAAGGAATTGATAAGATCTGAGTACATTAGGAGAGTAAGGCGCGTATTAAAATCACATCTAAATAGTAGGAATGTCATAAGTGCAGTGATAAGTGCAGATTGTCATAAGTGCAGTGTGTCTATTATTAGGTACAGTGTGGGAATCCTGAAATGGCTTGTTGCTGAACAAACAAAATGGATAGGAAGACTAGGAAGCTATTGACTATCTAAAGCATGTTCCACAAGAGGTGTGATGTCGATAGACTCTACTTAAAGAGATCTGAATGTGGAAGAGGTCTTATCAGCATAGAGGACTGTGTTCAGATGGAGAAAAACAACCTGCACAAATACGTGAGTGACAATAGGGAGCTAATGCTCAACATTATACTGAAGGAGAAGTCAATAGACCAGGAGATATCCAAGGAGGAAATAACAACGAGGAGGAAGAGCAACCTTCATGAAAGATCCCTTCATAGTACCTTCTTTGAGAAAACTGAATTTAGAGATCCACAGACATGGAACTGGTTAAAAAGAGGAGACCTTAAAAAGTTTACAGAACGAAGCGGGTGAAACACCATATTTACAAGGAGGAGGCTAGCCCACTGTGTAGGATCTGTGGAGAGAGAGAGAGGAGACGGTGGCTCACATTATATCCGAGTTTAAACACCTAGGCCAGAATCACTATAAAGGCTGGAGACATGATGTGATAGGCAGGGTCATCGACTGGCATCTATGCAAATAAACAATTTACCACATTCTGAGAAGTGGTATGAGCATAAGCCAGAGTCAGTGATAGAAAACGATCAGGTGAAGGTGCTATGGGATTTGGGGATACCGACGGACAAGCAATTAGAACACAATAGGCCTGACCTGGTGGTTGTGCACAAGGAAAAAAGATCGTGCCTGATTGTAGATGTAGCCTGCCCATTTGACACGAGAGTACAAGAAAAGGAGAGGGAGAAAATTAAACGATACCAGGACTTAAAGTGGGAGGTAAAAAGATTTGGAACTGCCATGACTCAAGGTCGTCCCGATTGTCATAGGCGCACTAGGTACTATATCAAAGAGTTTCCAAGGATGGCTAAACAAGATTAGTCCAGCCTCGCTCTTTGGAACACTTCAAAAGGCATGCTTGCTGGAAACAGCAAGGACCCTCCGATACGTCCTGAATATCTGAGGCTGCAGGTAGCGGCTTGATATTCATTTGAACAAACTTTCCAGTTAAGTAACATCAATGACTGAGACTCAAAGTCCAATAGTATTAATAATAATAATAATAATGATTTCCTTATTGGCCACAAGGGCTAACATGATGAAAAAACATTACAGACGGCACAGGACGATACAAAGTAAAAAGGTTATAACAAGACAGAACGTTTAAAAACAAATTAAGAAATTTCAAACAACAAAATTCCCCGAAAAGGGGGAAGCCTCGGAGGGTCACTGATGGCGAAATCCACACAAAAGACCACGGCCACCCTGATCATCAGGGCAAGATCCCTCTCTTAGTCTACAGGCGCCTGCTCAGAGTTCACTCGGACCAGACTCACCACGTACACCAACATTTCAACAAACTTACTAGAAGACAGTACTTGCCACTCCACCCTGATTTTCCTCTTTCCAGTGAAACTTGAAAAAGTTAATCAGGGATTGGCCGAAGAGGAAAGTGTCCGTGTTCAACCCTTTCAACCTTGTCCACCACACAATCTCTTTCGCAATGGCCACCAGGCAGATGAAAAACTGCCTTCCCTTCCTCCTCTTTAAAAGAGGATGGCGGGATATCTGCACAATAGACTCAGTCGATAACCGGGTCCGTCCTACACGCGACAACAACTGTTCGACATAGCTCCACAAGTCAGCAATCCTCGGGCACTTAACGAATGCATGCAGGACAGTTTCGTCGCCCTGCGCGTATTCTGACAGGATCGGCTGACAGCACATATGTGTGTGTAGAGCTTATCCCGAACCGGCAACGCTCCCCGGTAGCACTGCCAGGCCAGGGATTTCTGGAAGTTGTCCATAGGCCCCGGGCTGAAAGTTCTCTTGAAGAGAGCGAACAGCTGATCGTCTTTGACGCCCATGGTCTCTCCAAGAGCCTCGTCGCTCTTCCCCCCACTAGACCTCTATAGAATGCCGAGGTGGATGTTCCACCGATATCAGTGCCTAGGTGGTAGAGGTCGGTGAGCGCTTGGAGACATTCCAGCTTCCAAGCGCTATCCATCTGCCTTTTCCTGATCCAGGACTGCAGCTCCGTTAAGGAGACGAGCTGGAGAAAAGCGCGTCTAGCAAATGGTGAACACACCTGTTCACCGTCATGTTTGCGCATCATCAGCCGCGGCATACCAAGTCCTCCACGCAACGGGTGCTGACAGCAGATCGATCATTCCACCATGGGAGCACGCCCATTCCACAAAATGCGGAAGAGGAGGCGTTTCATTTTGGTCTAAGTTGGGCTGGGGCAAGTTATCAGTGTGAGGCAGTATCAGATGGCGGACGCGATGTACGTATTCGCCACCTCCGCCCGACCTGTCAGGAATAGCGCTGATGCTGTCCTGGTCAGTTTGGATGAGCATCTCTATTCCAATACCGGAACAGTCTTCTCTCCATAACTTCTGTACCTGCAGAATGGTTGTGCTATACTTGATGCCCGCAAGAACAGACACGACGACTCAAGGCACGGGTACGTAGGATTGACCCTGGGTTACCCTGACCTTTGCAATTTTTTTCCCGCAGTAAAACGGGACTAACGTTATGTTAGCACTTCATAGGGTCCTCAGTGCGTGCGATTTTGCTTCCTGGGTGGTAGCAAAAAGGACGTCCACAGTAGCATATTTCTTGCCACGGATGATGTGGGTTTTCCGTGCCCACACAGTTTCCAAGGCCTTCTGGTGCCTCCGAGGCTCTCTCCATATGACGCGATTTCATGGCAATTGTGCGGTACGACACTGTGCATCGCTCTTGTTCCTCCAGGAAGTCGGTTGGGGGTTTCAAATATACTGAAAATTCAGTACTGGTTACCATGTGTCTTGCGACCGCCATCTTCTCCTCTGTGACCAGGACCGTTTCTACGTTGCGAGCCACCGTCGCAAAAGAGATGGTCCCTTTTTTAGTGGCATCATTGTTGCCGCCGCTACAGCTGCTACTGCTCTGGTTGTTGGTGGCGCTGTTGTTGCTACTGCTACAAACGGTGTTGTTGGTGTTGCTGCTGCTGCTGCTATTGCTACCACGGGAGATATTGTTAAAACTGCCGCTGCTGCTGCTACCTCCTTTGTTATCAAATGCACCAGCAGCAGCCGCTTCACGATCGCCGCTTAATGAAGAAGAGCAAGAAATGGCCTTTATCTGACTTTCATTATGTGACGATGAAGAAGAGAAAAGGAAAGAGATACTCCACGCTGAGAGCTGGGTGAAGAAAGACAAGGTTGAGAAGGATACCTTACTGAAGGAATAATTTTTTATGTGGAGACATGGTAGAGATACAGATTTTTTGAATAACGCCATTTTTTTTTTTTTTTGTGGGCGTATTTGCTAAATGTTCAAAATGGAATTTAGCCCCGAAGGGCTTAATACCGATTAATTTCGACCACTTCAAGAGAAGCGGGGTGTTTTTAAACACAAAACAATGTACATGTTTACAATAAGTTCGCAATAAAGACAACATTTCCTGCGACGTGTATTCCCCCACAATAATAATAATAAATGTATGCATAGTATATTTGGCAATATACTGTATGTTTAATAATTTTGGGCGGAAGAGGGCAGTACTTAGCTCTGATGATTGCCAACAGCACGCAACAGACTGTTAGCTTCTCTGCCTTCTTTCGCCGAAAAGAAGTGACATAGTCACTACTTTAAAAATGATAACGTAAGGTCTTCAAAATGTTTTTGATTAAACATACGGTATATTGCCAAATATACTATGCATACATTCATGTATACATCGCTATTTAAGAGCACCAATCCTAATAAATAATAATAATGTTATTGATGTTGTTATGGTACAGATAGACTGTAAATAAAGCATAAACAATAAATAATAGTAAAACATCAAGGATAAGAAACAAATAAGGGAATAATAAAAGAAGAAAACAAATTATATATAGACATATGTACAACTATCTACTATATAAATAGCAATTTCTGTCTGTCGGTGTATCTGTGTATATATGTATAACCACTTGGCGCCTACACCAGTATTCCGATCCTGATGAAACTTTATATACTTGTTAAGCTAATATTCAGAAACAGGACTGGCCAATTGGATCTCAATAAAAATCAATAATGGAATCCCTGGGGACATCATTACAAAGGAGGAGTAAGGAGAAGACTCTTCAGTGAGAATGGGGGTAGAGGAGATACTACTTCTGTATATTAAGCCCTTCCTCCCACTACTCCCCTTCCTCCTCCCACTACTAGGTCCATCAAAACGAGGCAACAACTTATTAGAAGTATACATAAAGACATTTCAAATAAAGCAGACGACAGTGAACCTTCTTGATCGTTCCCAATTCTGAAGAGAAGGAGAGAGAGAGTATGAGAGAGAGAATTATGAGAGAAAAAAGAGTGAGAGGGGTTGAGAAAGAAAGAAAGAAAGAGAGTAATGGGGATTGGGGAAGGAAGAAAATGATAGCAGTGTCCGATAACTTTAACTTTTATTTATATATTCTTTACACACTGTTTAACTCTCCCGCTTCCTCAACCTTACGTCTCTTTCTCTCTCTCTTTCACACAAGACGCACCGTGAATGTGTGTGTTGTGTGTGTTGTGTGTGTCCGGGGAAGTTATAATGTCTGTACACAACCACACACACAAACACGCATATCTCTCTCTCTCTCTCTCTCTCTCTCTCTCTCTCTCTCTCTCTCTCTCTCTCTCTCTATCTCTCTCTCTCTCTCTATCTCTCTCTCTCTCACTCCTCCTCTCTCTCTCTCTCCCTCTATAAATATATATATATATATATATATATATATATATATATATGTATATATATTACTTCAAAATATTAATAAATATAGACATTCATGTGATCAAATATATTTTATTATATATATTCCAGAGGTACTGAGCTGTTTCATCAGTACGTCCTCGTCAGATAAAATAAATTGATGTCTGACATACCTCAACTGTGCTGATAGTTCAATTTCAGTTTTGGCAGTTCTGGAATTGAATCATCAGCACAGTTGCGGTATGTCAGACATCAATTTATTTTATCTGATGAGGACGTACTGATGAAACAGCTCAGTACCTCTGAAATATATATAATAAAATATATTTGATCACATGAATGTCTACATTTATTAATATTTTGAAGTAATATTAATAACTCCAGAAAACACCTACTAGTTGAGTGCTTCTAATCTATTGTAAAATTATATTCATTGATTAATCAATGAACCTGGTTAAACTTTTGGTTATATATATATATATATATATATATATATATATATATATATATATATATATATGTGTGTGTGTGTGTGTGTGTGTACGAGGGAAACAGATATAACAACACAATCAGTACAGTATATGGAAGGTATATATTAGGTTAACGCTTGATATAGCAGGAATAGGGTATTAACGTTTCGGACGCTAGTTCTTCATCAGAAGAAAGAATGAGAAATAAAATAGATTTAGGGGACGTGCGGGATGGAATTGGAAAAAATGTATTTAGATAAAAACTAGCTGACTTACCCAGCTTCGCCAGGGTAAACCGATGATAAGAGAAGACAGGTAAAAGAGAACATGACTGTATTGGATGTTTGTCTGATTACAGTATGAGGCAAGTCTGGGGTGTCTGTGTGATACAAAAAACAGTAAAAAAAAATCTTCCAGATATACCAGATTTTTCGTTGTACCGTTTGTGCATAGTATATGAACAATTCTAGGTGCTCCCACCTAAAATAGTGACCTCTAGGAGATGGTTCAGCTTCTGCCTGACTGTAAAACGTGTATCATTGCATAGACATGGTTGTTCCACGTTTCTCAAAAGGATAATGGAAGTTCCAATCTTTTATATTATATGTAGATATAGATATAGATAATTAATATAAAAGATGATGCTCAGCCAGTTCTACTTCAATCATCGCAGCACGCCGTCGCTGCTTGGTTCCAGTGTTTCGTTGGGTTTGTTCAGCCAGCTCCTCTTCATTCATGGCGGCACGTCTCCGCCTCTGACGTTCGGCGTTCCGATGGCCCTGTTCGGCCCGTTTTTCTTCATTTTTGGCTGCACGCCGTTGCCGCTGTAGTTCACTTTTTGATAAAGTCGAATTGCTTTTATTATCATTATTCATTTCGAGCAATTGTCAAAAAATGACACAATAATAAATATAAAAGATGTCCGTCGATGTAAAAAAAGGTCCCTATTTACTCCCTTCACAACTCTGTGTATGTTAGACTGACAGACAGGCACACTGACAGATAAATTGCGTGGCGATTGTAGAACGCCGCACGTACACACACATACACGCATGGAAACGCGCACACGCACGCAAACTTACACACGCACACACTAACACATGTTTAGAGGTTTTACTTTCTGTAGAATGCTGCACGCACGCACACACACATAAACATACGTGCACGTACATACACACGCACACATGGTAGTTATTGCTTTCCTTCCCCTTTTATTTCCACACACATCACACACACATATGTCTCTACACTGACACATATACATAGTGTATCCAACACAGCGTTCACTTTGGCTCTCTGTTTCTTACTCTCCCCTCCCACTCCCTCATTGGCATTATGCATATTAATTTAAGTTTGGCGTCTTTGAGGCGGGCGGAGGCGTTTGAAACCTATGAACCAATGATAATCGAGAATTATAACACACGGAATACAGACATTGTTGAAATTAATGTATAGATATAACAGGTCCATTCCTGTTGACATCTCTTGCAAAACTGTTAGTGCTGGCGTTCTGTGTATGATTTTTTTTTAGAAAAGTGGATGATGGAGGGCATCTACCTGAAATGGAAAAAAAAACGTTTTTAAAAAGAGCTATATTTGAGCACGTGCGTAAGCATGTGTTGTGTGTGTGTGTGTGTGTGTGTGTGTGTGTGTGTGTGTGTGTGTGTGTGTGTGTGTGTGTGTGTGTGTTATTATAGGTCCATACGTAGCTAAGAATAAATGTGTGTGCATATAAGTACGAAGCTATGAGCAACAGTATATTAATATAAGGGTGTGTATCGGCATGTATTAATTGAAAGAGAAGCTGCTGATGATCAAGCGAAAGCGATAGGAATCTAAGGGTGTGATAATGGGGTATTAGAGAAATTGGGGAGGTTAGTTGAGTCCAAGAAGGGCATACGATCCAAGGCGGTGAATCAGACTTTGATCAGTCCAGGTGCGCTAGACCTGTGATACATGATGTAAAAGGACATCCAGGACTGAAACATGTAGGGAAGAATGACCAGGAGAACAGAATTGACGGGCGACAGGAGTATCCAATATATATATATATATATATATATATATATATATATATATATATATATATATATATATATATATAACTGACGATGTGTGTTTGTGTGTATGTCCGTACGCTCATAAGTTCTACGTTTTGCAACATATTTTCTTCAAATTTGATACGAGCATGCGTTATGTTTCCAAAAGTGTTGCGGACTCATAAAGGTTTCAAGTTTTTGTCTAATGCGGCCCGCCCCTAGGCGGATGACGGCTGTCTCTGGATCACCCCCGTTCCGCGGTGGCAAACCCCTCGTCTGGGATGCCACTTGCAGCGACACTTCCTCCAGCCTCAACCTGGTGCAGTCTGCAACTAACCCAGGTACTACTGCACGTCGGGCTGAAGTGGCCAAACTCTCCAAGTACCGATGGCTCTCCGACAGGGTCGCGGTCGTGCCCTTGGCAGTGGAGACTTCTGGTGTCCTTGGCCCTAGGGCTACCTCCCTATTCACCACCATAGACGCTGAGCTGGTGTGAGCCTCGCGAGTTGGAATGGCTCTTCCAGCGCATCTCCCTTACCATCCTCCGGGGAAACGCCTTCTCCATCCTGTCCACCGGGTCTGTGGGGAGGCCAGCACGTGAGACCTCATTTGCACCATACGGATTAATAAGCAAAGTTATAAACCATTGCAAATAAACCTATTTAATACTTAAACACTTCGAGGTTATCACGTCACATGTGAGAAACGTAAATAATTGTTGGTTATCATTTTACTCATCTTAGTGTGTTACGTCCTCTTTCCTTAGATAATGCCTCCAAGGAAGAGATCCACCATTGTTCGAAAAACGGCGAAAGCTGAGAGAGGGAAAAGAAAAAAAGCAAATGAATCGTCAATAGATGCTGCAATTAGACGATCGCAAGATGCTGAACGTAAAGCTACTGCAAGAGCGTTAGAAACTACGAGCAGCATTGTATTTAAGATATATGTTACTTAAGTAGTCCGGATAGTCATGGGCACTTTACCTTTTTCAGATATTGATTATAGGGTCTCCCGGGGCAGATAACTCCCTTTAACCGCTTCCTTGAAGTCGGCAGAAGCACTGCTGTGCAATGCAACAAAACGTCATAACTTCTGGAGTTCGCAACCGATTTTCACCAAACATTTCACATGGGCCACGTATGTTCTACAGATGAATTTGAATACTCAGAATTGGCACATATTGTGTAGGGACGCCTGGAGCAAGAACCCCTTTTTGAAAAAAGCCGATGATTTTGTACAAGTGTAGTTTTCGAAGCAGCACTGAAGTATTGACATGAATACTATGCATGACTGCTATTTAACACCCGAGAAATGCCGGGTACCTCTGCTAGTAAGAAATAAAGAAATATATATAAAGTATTAAAAGGGCCAAAGTAGAACCAAAAACCAAAGGAAATAAATAAATGATAAAATTTAAAAAATAATAATAATGTAAAGAGAGAGAATGGAATATAATAAGTAAATAGGTAAAATGAAGTGAACCGAGATGGAATCTAGATGCCAGTGCAGCAGACAATTTCTGGCCATTTTTAATCTTGCTTTAATTACCATGTTTGTTATAGCTATGTCTTCTTGCAGTTTTCAGGAACTATAGATAGAAAAAGGAACATAGGGGCAATAGGGAGAGGTAAGGAAGAGAGAAAGAAGGGAATATATATGGATGAAGAAATAAGATTAATAAAGTAAATAATTTTATGGGGGAAGGGAGTACATTGTGAATGTGTCAAAATAATAATTATGTATTACTGGCTGGCACATCTAGATGTGACTGTGGACAAGTCTACTACCAAGCCCTTTTGGAGGAAAAACCCAGCATTCGCAAACCCCCGCCACAACTCCAATCTCAAGAAGTCTTCTTGTGAACGTGACCTGAGCATTACTATCAATTGCAATTTTCGTTGGACAAAGCATATCTCTAAAATTGTCAAGAAGGCCGAGGGTGCCTTAGAATCACTCAGTAAGATCTTTGTCAGCTGCTCTCCAGCAATTAATTAAAAGCTGTATATAGCTATGCTGCACCCGCACTTAGAATTTGCATCACCAGAGTGGAAACCCTATCTTGCACAGAATATTGATCTCCTGGAGTGTGCAACCAAACAAATAGCTTCCATCAGGCATCTACCATAATCTGAATGCCTTGCTTCTCTGGACATAGATATAGTAAAGCTCCGGCGTCTGACTTGGTAGACACTCATAAGATTATTAACCATCTTGCCAACTGCAAAGCTGAGTACCTTTCAGATTTCCATGTGTCCAATACCCGTGGTCATACTTACAAAATCAGAAAACAGTACAGCTCCCATGACTTTCAGAAACATATTTTTATGCTCAGAGTTGCTGAAGCATAGAACAAACTACCTGCACCGGCTGTTAGCTGTTGGTTCACTGTATTCTTCAAAATATCCATGTTTCTTGAAATTCGCCAAGACTACACCTGGTATTCCCCCTCCATACACACGCATGCATGTGAGTCTGTGTGTGCATCTGTGTGTATATCATGGCTTATACACTGTTCACTCTCCTGACATTTGTACATTATTCTATGTACCATACATGTAACTTTAATGAGTTGTAGTCCATCTTAGGACTGTACACAATATTTTTCATAATAATAATTAATATTATGCTAAATTAAACTAACCTGATAGGTAAGGTATGGAGAGTTCAAATTAAGTATGATAGTAAAAAGCTAAGGGGTAATGTACTGGGATTAAGTTATGCATAATAGAGTGAACGAAGAAGAAGTATACAGAAATTTCAATTATGTAAAGTACACTAAATGTAGAGGTACGATATGGAAAATTAATTATGTGTAAAGAGTAAACTGATAGGTAACAAATGAAAATTCTAATTAAGAACAGCCGAAAAAACTTAGAGGTAATATACTGAAAATAGAATAATATATAGAACATAGGATAAACTGAGAGGCCATACAGAAATGGGAATTCATTTAGTATGCTGTGCACTGAAGAACGAATAAATATCCTGCGGAGTTTATGTAATATTACCTGGCTAAATACAAGATCTGATTTCTATAATCGCTGACCCCACTCAGTCAAGTACTTATTACGTAACTACTAAGACCCAGACTAATTTCAGCCGCCGGGGTCCCAACCTATTTGTATCTTGAACGATATCAATCGTCTCCGTCTCATTAGTCGAACTTGAGTTGTCCCCCTAGTTGATGAAATTGGGCATGACCGACGTTCTTCATATAGCCTTCACTTTTTCAGATATAACCCCTTCAGTCGAATTTTAAGATTCACAAGGTGAAACGCGTGTTCTTGAACATATTTTATTAACTGTTATGCAACTAACTTTTATATATATAATAAGAGGTTGACCTGACTAGCATAAGGTTTCCCTGCTAGTAACGGTGGCATCTCAGCGTTACCAATAGGTAAGGTTATGTATAAATCCCAGAGTAGACAGAAAGCTATTTGCCTTTATACAATACACGTAAATGGGTACCGTAAATGGGTACCAGTACTCAAGTTTCAGCCAAACTTAATGCAGCAAGAAAACGTACAGCATCCACGGTCTGCAGTTATTGTGCAATAATGCACAATCAGTGCATGTGGCTTCATGAGTGGTTCTCACCTAATCAATAGGCAATCGGTTGACATAATTCGATTCCAGTCCGTGTTATCTATGGCAGTAAATGCGACAGGTGACACAGTAGTACAGTGGCAACAGAAATCCCTACGCTTCATCAAAACACGGTCAACTGATTGGACACTGGTTTTGACACGATGACTAGGAGTCGAGATTCTACGCATTGGCCCCTCCATAAGTACTCAACCAACCAATCTCAAGTCAAATCAAAACACAAATTATCAATATATATATATATATATATATATATATATATATATATATATATATATATATATATATATATATATATGTATGTGTGTGTGTGTGTGTTTGTGTGTGTGTGTACATATGCGTGTGTTTGTGTATGTGTGCAGATATATATTATATTGTATAACAGATTGTATCTATAGCTATAATATATATCAGTATGGGTATATTGATTTGCTAAGTGTTTGTTTTTTAAATGCTTTTTCAATATTATATTGTACTACATAATATATTTAGAGATTACAGAATATAGCTATATATTTTACCCAGCACTTAGTATAGAGATATGTAGACACCAAGGTCATTTATGAAATCCTAAGACATGATTTGAGAGTACAAAAAACCATAACAAATATTGCAAGTCAATCTATCTGATGATCTAGTGACAACCAATTAACTGCCAAAATGCACCCCTCCACACATATATAGATATATGAATGTGTTAGCAGCTATTTTCTGGAACTGTTAATGTAGTGAAATGCATGTTCTTGCATTTGGATAGTGATTGAATATTGTTGCAACACACAGAACATATATCTTACAACAACTTTACAAGATTTGATTTTATAGGACAAACATTCAGTAATTATAAGATTTATTTGGTTATTATAAATTTTCTAGAAGGCGTTGTCACTATTTCCACTGCTATAAGCTCATAAACGTTTGAATAAAAAATTGGAATTTAGAATTTTTCCACACACTTATTTGAGTTGTTACGATGTGATTTCGAAATCCGAGCTCATGAACTCATTTTATTCCATACACACAGGTTTGTCATATGCATAAAAAGAATATTTATTTAAGAACATGTATATTCCATCTGTAGTGTAAACAGTGATTGAAGGGTTAGCATCAGGAAAGTCATCTGACTGGAAAACATTATCTCAAACTATCCCATCTGAACCAAGAAAGACCAGCCAAGCTCATAGATGATATCCAACCATCTTGCTCGGGTCTAACCCTGGGTCTCCTGCTGGTTGGTTTTGCCTGTTAATCTGTCCAGCGATTCTTTCCTGAGACATTGTAACCACATGCCCATAGTATCAGAGCTGTGATATCTCAACTTAGAGAAGTAGTGACTCTCTGATTACTGAGCAATGTACTCTCTCGGGTAATGTTATTCAGAAGACCCTTCAGAGAAACTGCATTTTCGCTACTTGTATTCACGATTGTATTCTTTCAGTCATTATCCAAGATTCATGACCAGGGTTGGCACGAATACCGAATTAAAGATAGTAAGTTTGGTTTTTACACATCTTCTTCAGATTAATGCGCATTACTCTACCAGTTCCTGTAATACCTGTACTTAATTCAGCCTCCTGTCTTCATCACTCATGAACAGAGCCCCGAGATACTTCAATTTTTCCACCTGCTTCATGGAACTCCATTCACATGTAAGTGCACTGTGCAGACTTCCTTGAGAGGAGAACTGATTTTCATTCCAGCCATGCAGCACCCAGCATCATACCTATCAAGTTCATGTTGGAGATCACCATCAGTCAAGTTAAGTAACACCATGTCATCTGCAAATTCCAGGTGACTGATTTTACATCTCTCAGTCATGATACCACTTCCACCCTGGTTGCCAGGTCAATCATGTTCATGAAAATGATAAACAGGAGAGGCGACAATATGCATCCTTGGCCGAGTCCAACCCCTACATTGAATTGTTTCAATTTAGTACCATTTATCTGAACACAAATACTTGGCATTCATATAGAGACAACAGGGCAGCAAGAAGCTAACCATCGATCCTGTACTCCTGAAAAACTGTCCACAGCAAGTCCTGAAGAGTGCAGTCATATGCCTTGCCAAGGTCTACAAAACAAGAATATAACTCTTGGCAATAATCCCATGATTTCTCAAAGACCCTCTAGTGTGAATATTTGGTCAGCTGTTCTGTTCATCAGCTAACTTGAGCTCAACAATCTCTCTACATCTCTTTGCCAGACACTTAGCATAGACTTTACTGGGGTGGCTTAACAAGGAGATCCCTCTTTAGTTGGAACAATCTCACTCATCTCCCTTTTAGAAAATTGTGATTATCACTCCTGATAGCAATTGCTTAGGTGCCTTTCCAGAGTTCCAGCACACATGAGTTAGCAAGAGAATACCTTCTATATTTAAGGCTTTTAACATCTCAGGCCGGATTTCATCTTCCCCAGCAGCCTTGTCATATTGAAGAGAGAAATGTGGATGCATTCAGGATAGCAGTTGTGAAGGAGGACTTCTTATTGTGAAGTCAGCTGATGGTCTGCCAGAACATTTTATTTGCTGCTCTGAAGTCGGATTCCAGTTTAATCCCAAAGCCCTCCCATGTCTTAACTTTGGACACCTTTAATGTCTCTGCTGCAATTCTTCATGCCTACTTGTACCGCAACTATAAGAAAGAGATCTTATCCAAGCCAAGTTTTATAAGTCAACTTATTCGCTCATATGGCATCGTTGACCTCTTGATTGACCTAAGGGGTCTCCTGCCATCTGGCACCAACACCAAGCCTCTTTTTCTCACAGCATTTAACAGCTGAAACAGAAAATGCTGAGCTGAATAATCTCCACTCTGTCTTAACGTCCTCATTTTGCTCAGGCACTTCTCTGAATTTGAATGCAATAGTATTTGCATATCCTGTCTTGACTTCCTTATCCACCAATGATTCCCACTTTATCCTGTAGGTCACTCTGAACCTACCAGTTTTGTGGGCTTCTTTGGCTTTAGGCAGTCTCAAATTGCAGATATCTAGATGGTGATCAGTTGACAGTTCAGTTCCTCCCTTAACATGAATATCCAGCACAGAATCGAAGTGATCAGAGACAATAACAAAATCAATTATTGATCTCTGTCGCTGATTCCCTTTATACCATGTGTATTTATGTCCTGGAAGAATGTGTTCATAATAGTGAGTCCATGGCTAGAACAGAAATCAAGTAAGGCCTCTCCATTCGTATTTATATAGGATTCTTTCCAATCACCCTTTCCATCTCAGATAGTCAGTGCCAACATGTGCATTGAAGTCTCTCATTAGGATATAAGTCCCAGTCTTAACTACATCTAAAACTGCAGATACTTCTTCAAAGAAGGACCTGTATTCCGACTCATTGTTTGGTGCATAAAGTTGCACCACCCACAGAGACCTTTCTTTCAGCCTAAACTTCAAGTGTCAAATCCTCCCTCCTAATGGGATCCAGTTCATCATATATACTGACAGGGGTTTGTGAATAACCCCACTCCTGCCTGTGTAGTCATTTCTGGTGCCACACCTGGATAGTGGAGTTTCCATCCTCCATCCAAATTTACAGTACCAGAGCGATGGAACTTGGTTGAGGAAACTGAACTATATCTAACCGGTAGCATCTAGCCTCCTCCACAATTTCCTGGTCCTTACCTGCAAAGGTTGTGATGTTCCAGGTTCCAATTGTCAAGGTTTGCTCCCTTTGTGTATCCATCCCATGCCTCTCAGGACAGATTGCAGGCTCACTTCAAATTTTTGAATGATATATTCAGACTGCAATATATTTTTTGAACAGTCCCCTCTATCTAAGGTTTGAAGTCGTCTCTTGTTAATCAATGCAATGGACAATATGATATGGTTCTCCCTCATACCTCTCACCATACTGTAGTTTTGGCAGTCTTATTCATGCCAGTCACCAATATGGTTCTTTCTGAAACCTGTAAAGTTATACTCATACATCAACCTGAAAACATGAAAAGAATTTTGCTCGACATTTTTATTTTTTCTAATTGTTGATTATTGTCCTATATAGAAACAATAATTATACAATAACTTATGCAATAACTTCAACATTTTATTCATTTAATCATTTTCCTTTCCTTGGTTCAAATTTCTTTCAATTTGTTGCAATTTATCCCCTATCCAACACCCATTTCCATCCTAGAAACACATTATTTTGAGTGGCTAAATTACCTAGGAGTTCGTTTAGTATTTATTATTTTAATTGATAACTTATATTTAGGTGTAACTCTACAATCATTTCTATATATTTATTTCCCTTTTTGCCCCTGTAAATAACAGATTTATTCATATTTATTTAATGGGTAAGATTTAGTTTACTTCATTTAGTAATCTTCCGTTTACTCTCTAGTCAATCATTCAGGTTTATACCTGGACTTAATACTTTATATCTACTTATCTTTGATAATGATGTTGAGGTTGCATCACTCTTTCATTTTGTACACACCCATCCATACATATCAAATAATATATATATCTATGTTAGAACACAGCATATATCAGAAAACCTGCATAAAACAAAGAATATTACCTTTATGCATTTAAGATATGTTGTTACTCCTCATATGAAGACACCCAACCTTCTGATTCTGTACACAGAGCAATATTTCTAAAGCTATGCAATTCATGTCAAGCAGGCTGTAGAATATAACTGAAATGGTTTGTCTAAGTTGTATGATATGTATATTATTGGTGATAAATTAGATAATAATGTTTCAAATACTTAGTTTTCTTGCTAAATATTTAAAACAAAAGCAGATATATAAACTAATATGATACAAAAGCAGCATTACAACATTAAAAAATATATTTGAATTTGAGGAATAATAATGTTGGACTACTCAAATCTCAAAACTAACATAAATCTGAAAAGCAAATGGAAAAGTACTAAAAAAACAATATAAGTTCTATTACAACAATGAGCAAACATGATTAAAATAATTACACATTTTATTGCTAGGAAATTGAACAATTTATATTTTTCTTTATCAAAATACTTGAACACCTAAGAGAATTAGAAACATATGATACATTTTACATCTTGTATGTGTTTGCTTTAGTTTAGTATTATCCAGATCAGACATATGTAAAGGACAACATTTATCATATTTCATTGGAGTTGCTAAGTAAAACAAAATAAAAACAGTAATCGTTGCAGAAGATTTGCAGAATATATAAAGTAGAATTATATATGTGTTGAAAGATGGATGCATAGAATACAAACAAGAATAATGAAGGAATAAATAAGAATAAAGAAATTTTGTATATCACAGATTGGAAAATGAATAGAAATCTGAAAAGAAAAAGGCTAATATTTAAACTATATCATCTTAAACATAAACTCTTAAAGTTTGGGAGAGATAAAGAAAGGATTTAGACACACAATCTAACAAAGCACAGAAGAATTTATCAAACAAAGATGGGCTAGATTAAGAAAAACAAAATTCTGAGAATCATGATTCACTTCAATAAATGAAAATTACTTATATACCACATCATGCATCTTCATTAAGGTCTTATGACTCTGCAACTTAAGTAATTTGAAATATAAACTTCATGAAACCTATCCTAGAATAAGGACAAATGAATCAAATTCATGAGTTACCAATTATTGGTAGTGTCTGTGAGTGGAGAAAGAGAAAACCACATGGTAAGGGATGGGGTAAATCAGGTTACCATCCTGCTGGTGATGTGCAATGACCCAACTGAACATTACAAGGCCATCAGTGACTAAACTGGCAACCCCACCATGCTTGCTTGCTGAAGCAGCTAACGCTCTATTTGGACAACCAATGGGATGAAAAACAAAATTTGTAAAAGGGTGGATAAAATCAACAGACCCATCAGCAATCAAAATAGCATCAATATATACTTCTACATATTTTTGTGTACATTAGGTTAGGACTAACTCCATTTCAGAAAGATAGTGAAATGCTTCTAGTGACCATGTAAAATCCAGTACTACCCATAACCAAGTGCATGTGATAAATTACTTATGGAGCAACCAGCAAAGCAAAACATGCCTCAACTGAGGCCAGACAGCCCTATTTTCAGTTTTGATTGACAACTTGCCTAGAGATAAATAATTGTTTCTACCATTGGCACAAGTTCAGTAATTTGAAGGGAAGAGGAAATTCAATTATATTGATTCCATTGCATTATTGCTGCTTATTTTCTCAAACTCATAAGGGTGAAATACAAAACTCTCCTAGGTAGGATTTGAACTCAGAACTGAAAGAGCTGTAACTATAGTTTGCAAAGCATATCTGATGCTCTACCAATAATACCAATCCACTGCCCACAATAATGTTAATTCAGACAACAGCATAAATGAAACTGGAGTTTCTTACAGGGTAGGGGATAGCTTCGAAGCAACCCTTTGTCAATTCAGGAAATCCTAACAATACTAGGATAAGCTGGATAGAGGAGATGAGTAGGATAGCCAAGAAATGCTACATTAAGAACGATCTAATAAAAAGAGAATTTAGAAAACAAGTGCTTAACATTTGGAATCAAATAGGAATGTTTGAAAAAAAAACAGCAATGAAGAAAAATAGATATATAACAGAAGTTAAATTGGGGGAATTAGCTACAATGATAGAGATTGATGTACATGATGTACTTGAAAAGCATGGCAATATGGACATATGGTGTAGTGGTTGAGGTGTAAAAAAATGAATAAAATGATGGAACATAACAATAAGATGGCGATTGAGGAATGAAAGATTGAGGAATGAACAGATGATGTAGTGCAGTGCACAGTTTGAATACAATACTAAATGAGTTAACTAAACCCAAAACTGAAAAATCTATAAACCTAAGGTTCATATATAGATAAACATAGAAGGAAAAACATTAAAAATGTATAGGATATTTGGCTATATTGAGACATGTGGTCTGTTACAATGTAATACGTTATATAGATCAGCTCATAGTCATATAGAAGAGAACATATATGGAGAAAACAAGACTCTTATGGAAGAGAAGAACAGTAATATGTTACCCAATCTGCTACACTCATATATTTACATCGACTGCATTTGGTCCAAAATAAAATCTTTGGACCAGTCAAGTGTTGAAAAAACACAATAAACCTTTGCGTTACTTACTGAAAAGTTGATAATTGTGGATGGATACATTACAAGAAGGCATAGTGCATCGTTCCTCATTCTTGGATAACTAAGTATCTGGAAATACTCAATGTGGTGGACAACATCATACTGGTCTTAACCCTTTAGCATTTACATTACTCTATATTTACTATTTTATTTTCATGGTAAACACTTTATCTCACATAATTATTTCACACACTATCGAATCTATGGGATTTTGATATTGTTTACTTTGAGAATATTACCTTAACATCAGTATGATGGGCAGTTTGAACAGAAAGAGGTGAGAGAATTTTGGCCAGATATGCCCAGTTTAAATGCTAAATGGTTAAGTAATAGCATGAAGACCTGGGAGACAGAGCTATTATCAGGTATAGTGTGGTAATTCTTAAACAAGCAAGAAAAAAAAAACTTGATAGAAAGACAAGGGAATTAATGACTACCTACAGTATGTTTCATAAGAAGGGTGAAGTTTAAAAACTGCATTTATCAGCCTGGAGTACTATGTTCAAAGAATGGAGATGTGCTGTTTACACAAATATGTGTCTGAGAAGCATGAGCCAATGCTGAAGGCTGTATTGAAGGAAGGATAATAGATCATGGGTGTCCAAGAAAGGGAGTGCTTAAGGAAAGAGCACATTAAAAAAGCTACAAAGGGAATGCTACTGTTTGCGCAGGTGTAAGACCTTAGAACAAAGTGCATAAAACATCATATTGAGAAGGATTAGGCTAGCCTGCTCAGTAGGATATGCTCAAAAAGAATAGGCAAGAACTCCAGATAACAGGAAAAAAGACATCGTAATTGGTGACAATGTCTGAGGCATTCAACCACAAAAGGGACAACCATAGGCTTTTCTGCTCAGGAAAAATGAAGGAAGAGGATTGTTAAGGGTATAATCTAGGATGGTATATAACTAATAGTACAGAACCCCAGTTGATTAGTGTAACTGTTTCTTTTGGAATAGAGACTGCAGGCTGCGTGGATAAGAATGAATATCAAAGAACAAAAATCAGTTGGAATAATACAAATAAATGAATGGACAGTTTACCAAAGTTATGTTTAACAGCATAAACAACCAATGGGCATGGGAATGTTTATAACAATCAGATTTAAAGGTTGACACTTAGGTATTAATGTGTACAGCACAAGAACAAGCACTTAAAATAAAGTATGTGAAATGCCACATTGACAGGAATGCAGAATGACCCTTTTGTCGACATTATGGAAAGAAATAAGTTAAAAGCATTTACTGCGTGAGTGAATGCACTCAAATTGCACACAATATTGCACACATCATTTATTGGAAACTGTGAGGAAAATATGCTTTAGTTATACACATTCACACACACTACACAAACATACCATACAGGCATATACACACACCAATACATTCATTTGTTGAATATTGGCAGAGTTCTTACAGCATTGGGTTAAATGCCCTATGATAGTTGTTCCACATCTATGTACTCTCATTTGAAATCTCACCATAGTCAGCTTTGCTTTTCCTTTATATAAAATACCAGTTTGATGTTCTAACAATTCTACCAATCTACTTAGATTGGTGGAATAATTAGAGCATCAGGCATGATGATTTAGGTATCTGTTCCAGCTCTGTGCATTTGAATTCATATCTTGCCTCACCTCCTTCATTGTGGCATCACAGGACCGTGGTTCCTATTATTAAACCATGAAAGGAAACCTTTGAAAGATCAGCTACATTCATGCAGATGTAAGTTATAACAACAGGCTATATACATATACTAGAGAGAGAAAGAGATAGAGAGATGAGGAGAGCGAGTGAGAGATGGGGGAGTGAGTGAGTGAGATAGATAGATAGGGAGGTAGAGATAGTGAGATATATAGATAGAGAATGCTAAAAAACACATCTAAGAAACAAATGGGACAAATTGAGTGAGAGAATGAGACAGGTAAAAAATGAAGCACTAGTAGAGAGGGAAGGAAAGTGGTCATGTCGATAATTAAAGTGATAGACACACAAAGAAACATGCTCATGTGTGAACGCAGAAGGAGGATGGGTGAAATAAAGAGAGGAAGAAAGGGGAGTGTGAGAATGGGAACAAGGATTTCTTGAGCTGGGTTCTGGAAAAACCTGTGGCTTGCATCATCTATTACTATTATGTGGCAGATTATTTGAAAGTAAACATGTGGCGTACCAGTATTTTAGAAGATATGTGCTGTTAATTGTAATAGACAATTGTATTTGAATACACAAATATATAGCTTACTGCAGTTGCTATGCAATTATTATACACATACGCCTATAATTTCATTGCTGTTAAAGCAATAGTCTCTTGCATAGGACATGATTTTATCACACAACATCACCCTACCCACATTCAACACTCGCTTCCTGCTTACATACTCATAATACGTATATACTCTCACAGCGACACAGATAAGTGGAGAAAAAGAATGCTGTCGTTGTATAGGTATAGTCTCCAGGGGACGCGCTTACACACACAGATTTAACGCAAATGTATATAAGGTTTTCATAGTAACTTCCACTTGAATAATAAGTACTTAATATTGATGTAAATACAATAATTGTCGATACATCGGCCGGACTATTGAAAATCAAGCTAATATCAGGCGATAATTCTCAATCGCTTTCTGTTTAAGCAACAATAAATGTTAAGTAGTTGTTAAAAATAGTTCACAGCTTTGGTGTTAAATAGTTTTGTGTCTTTCTAATGCATGCATACAGAAGATAAAAGTTTGGGGCATAATTATAAGTTTCATTAAACAATAAATCCTACTCTGTTTACATCTTCAATGGATAAATTGTTAAAAATCAATAACACAAATGATAATAAGCAGATCCCAAGCAATATGGAGGAAAGAGGCATTACCTAGTTTGGGCCTTCAGCATGTTCATTTTCAAAAGCTACATAAACAATGTGAACAAAGTAAAAAGAAAAGAAAATATGATGAAACTTGTATTGTTTAAAGTTTCACCTAAACTTGCTATAAGACTGAACCAAGTGGACTGTATGTTTAATGTCGAAAGGTGTTAATTAATAACAGCTTTAAACTGACTAACCTAAAGTGGCATTTAGAGACAACACTTTTGAATTACAAAACCGAAGTGAAAAACGTTTTAAAAGAAAGTGTTTGGAATTGAATCTAAGAACAACTACGTTTTCCGTCTTTTGTATTGGAAAACAAACATGCTTGCTTGCTTCATATCACCACTTTTATCGACTACCAGAAACAATAGCATCAAAAAACAATTGCATAACAATTAATAAAACCTGTGCAAAATATTTGGTGAAAAATATAGTTTTAAAAAATGGCAACAATAAAATTAATGCACCACTACACAATTTCAAGTCATATTCCTTAAATACGAAATAATTGTAATACTGAGCTAATAAGATGGATTAAAATTAACAAGGATGAGTGAATAAATGTTGCTGGTTTTGAAATTTAGCTAGTTTTTGTACACTATATTTATAAATGTGTTATTGGCGAATACTTATTAATCTGTCAGATTTTGGAGAGACGTACTAGAGTAGAAATAATATTTGATGAAATTTATTCGCTTAGGGAAACAAAAGACACTTTGCGAAATCTGATGGACCAGCAGGGAAATATTTTAGTTCTGGCAAGAATAAAATGTAAAGATAAATTAGGGTGTGAAAACATCTCTTGTTTTAATCAGCAGTGAAACGTACGACTCAGGATATGAAATTAATAATAAACGCTGTTGTAAAATCTGTAAATTTTATCACTTTAAGATTACTAAATGCAAGTATCTTAATTTTATTAGGTAGTAAAATGTGGAGTCGTCTGTATGCAACTGAAGTATGCTGGATATTTAGCAACAAATTGTTGGTACGGTTTTCTTACCTGAACATTATTTTCAACTTTCAGTTAAGTTCAGATATGCTTGATAGAAAGCATGCCACATCTTTCTAACTTAAATTATGCTAATCTTGCAATGCATGTTACTAATGTAAAATGTTTCAAACTAAGGGGACTACACAACTGAAGATAATATAACTAACGATAAATCTTAATACATGCACTTTTCAATCAAACCAAATTTCCCATTAAAATTATAATGATTCAATATTGCAACATTAATTATAGTTAAATCAACAACAATATTTTCTGACTGAAAAGCGAAATTTGTATTCAAAACGCATTTGTAGACTTATTAAATTTAAGTATTCTTCACCATGAGAAAAGAACAGCAAATAGACATAGCATCAGGTGTAAAAAAAATTGAATTTACAAAAGTTTGAATTTTATTATTTATTGAGTATCCTACTCCAAGGGCAAACAATTTAAAAGTGTCAACGTGATTTACAATGCCATATTTATGTGAAATACGTTTTTCACTAAATTTATTTGCCAAAAATGTTGTTTCGAATAACATCCATAGTCTCAAACTTATGTTTGTTTAGAGCTGTAAACTACCATCTGGTTATAGCTATCAAAATAAGTTATTAGTCTCATAAAAAAAAACACACATGATTAGAAGAATTAACAGTTTTCATATCATTAGACAGCTTCATTAGGAAGCAATTACTATATATAGGAGATTTAAGTATTTAATCAATTAAAGTGGATCGGCTTCAAAGACTGCTAATTCATTGACACAAGGGGTTTACAACAGGGGTTAATTGAATGATCCAATGCATTGCAAGCAATATTAGTGTTAACACTCAGAACTTTCCAAACGCACACACCACATTACATCCTTTATCTTTTCAAGCAGCAGTTTTGAGTTGATACAGGCAGTGTTGGTATGTAATCAGAGTCATGTTGTAAAAGTACTACTTAACCGAGTTCTCAGCTATTACATGTTTATATGCCTATTGAGTTAAGCAACACGAAAAGGCAAAGGTAACCAAATTAAATGTTGTGCAATATAGCAACTATATGGCCCTTCCACAGATATAGAGCTCTCTTACCACTTGTTGAAACTAAGGTTACACACAAATACACACATACACATACATTCACACACACACGCACACACACACACCACACACACTCACACACACACACACATATATATACAGCAAATGTAATATATATATTTTAAATATACTTATATAAATAAATTTTGAGATGAAAAGTAAGTTAGAAAGGAAAGAATTAAAAAAAATCATAAAAATATATTTGAGAATGAAACAAGTTATATCTCATAAAATGAAAGCAAATAATGAATGTATCGTTGAAATATAACAGATCATAGTTTTGCTTCAATACATTTGAGATAAAACTTTTATCCCATTAGGGAAAGCAAGAGATAAAAAAACAAAACTACAGAAATATGTGATAAAGGATTACCAGAAAAAGAACAAAAGAATATATGTTGTTTCTTACACTTTTGAGAAATATAAGAATTAGATATTTAAATATATATTTAAAACAATGGTAATAAACACAATATTTTAAAACAAAATAAAGACAGAATAAAAGAAACATGTATAAGGAATGTTAAATATATATGATAGAACTAAATATTCCAATACAAAATGTAACAAATTCATATTATGTAATAAAGAAACAAATGTCAACAAAAAGAATCGTAATATAATAAAATGAGAAAACTTTACATTAAAAGAAGCTTGACAGCATAAATAAAATAAATGTATCAATATTTATAGTTTTTGTGTTCAAGTTGTCTCTGTTAAAAGCTCTCAAAACACAATATTATCACAGATCAAAATATTTACAAATGTTTTCTTGTAAACAAAATGTAACCAAACAATACATACACACACACACACACATATATATATACTGTGTTGGTCAAAATCTCCATGTGTATTTTAAGCGCAAATAAGACGAGTTTATAAAGAAAGCGATTCGTTCAGTCAATGACATCATTTCTGTTTCGTTCTTGTTCCAGTATCTTTCGCCGTCCTGTGGGCAGATCCATTATTACCTGCCCAAATTATTTACTGCCTTCACTGGCAAAAACACTTCCAGGTGAATTTTCCCAACTTTTTCAGAGTTGAAGGTCTATCCATTTAATGAAATTTGAAGAGACCGAAACAAGGGTAAATCTGAAGACGCAAGGTCGAGAGATGTTGTGACAAAACTTCCCAGCCGAGTCCCAGCAACTTCTGCTACGTCTGCAAATAAATTCGTGGTCTGGAATAAGAGCTGGGCGCTGCATTTAATCTGTCCAGATGATCAAAGTATACATCCGAATTGATGGTTCTCTCCGTGGGAAGAAGCTCGTATATGACAACACCCTTCCAATCCCATCTCATTAGAAGCATAACAATCTGTGGGTTAAGTAATGCTTTGGAGGTTGTTTGTGGTGGTTCATCGAATTTTTCCCGTGATTGATTGCACTTCATATTGTTATGGACGATCCAGTCTGTGTCCCCTGTCACCATTCTATTTAAACAATGGATCGTTTTCTTCACTTTCCCTCAAAGAATCACTGATGGAAACCCGTGGGTGATTTTAGCCTTATTCAATTGTAAGACCCAACCATCGAGCCTGCTGACGTAACCAAGGTAATGCACATAGGTTTTAACGCATGATTTGGACATTTGGAGAATATCTGCGATCATCCTGGTCGTATTTCGGGGTTTGATGTTGATTATCCCGTTAATTCTGTTGTTATTCTCAGATGGCCGTCATGAGCGAAGTGCACCTTGAACTGAAAAATTTCTCGATCGAAATCTTGATAATCAAGTTATTGAGTTATATGTGTGCATGTGGATATGTTTTCTATCTCTACATGTGTACATGCACTACATACATGTATGTATTTATGTGTGTATGTACGTATCGATGTATGCATATATGTACGTAAATATTGGTGACATCATCTCAGGGCCAATCAAATTCTAAAATGCTATTAGGCAAGGATGATCTCATATCTTATACACTTTTCTCCTTCTATTTCTCTGTGGTTCTCATTGATACCTTTAGTGACTGAAATGAATGCACCTCCACAAGGAGAGGTTTTTAATCTCAGACGTCAAATATAGCTAAAGCAAAGGCAAACACGTGGTGAAATGCATTCTGTCTTTGTACATTTCATTTTTATTGTTAATGTAGTGGAACTATTTAGGACTACATTAAGATGATGAGGTGTGATATATGAGATATCTAACTGTTTTGGGAAATAACATGTTAATAACAGAAATGTTAGCTATTTAACTAACACACGGAATTGATGAATATTTTGAAAAGTAATCGTTTGCCTGGTATTGACGTGGTTGTTGTTTGCCTCGATGTCAATTGTGATTCATCAGCTATTTCGTTACAGTTATGATATCTATAACTACGTGATGTTTCTTGTTCATATTTCGGATGGTAGTGTGTTTTCCAAGAAATTTGCCTGCTGTTGTAGCCGGGAGAGCAACCATAAGAAGCTCGCTCTTTTGTTCGACCTCTTTTTTCTCATGACATATGTATACATGTAGATATGTGTGTCTATGTATGGAGGTATGTAATAGTTTAATCGATCATCTCAACCATAGGGCATATTACAAACTATAATTGTGGAATCACTAAATTATTAAACAGAGATATCGACGTACACATATATGCATATGTATCATTTAACTATTAGTGCCGGAATCATGTCTTAACTCTATGAGTTATAAATATTAATGTGATAATATATATATTATATTCCTCCTTGTTCTCCGGCCTAGGTTTTGTTTCTCAGTATCACCAGCAAAATCATCGCCATCATCATCATCATCATCATCATCATCATCATCATCATCATTAAGAATCAAAAGAATCGGGTTTGTCACAACCACTATGAGAGTACTGGTTTATTGACTATTATTTCTCTTTTATTTTTCTTTCAGCCATTTATCTCCAATATATGTCTATGTTATTTAGGTACAAACATTCGCTGTCAATAGATCGAGGTAATGCTTGGATACAACCTGGAATGTGGTTATAATCACAAAATTAGCCTGTAGATCGCAAAGGATGTTCGCGAATGAATGGTAGAAATGGAAGGTGAGCTACTAACATACAACACTGAAAATCGTGACTGAATGGTGTTCATATAACATTGAGTGTATATATATATATATGTGTATATGGATGTCAAACACTATAAAATGTATGTCATGATCTTGTTTCTAAATATGAGCCTTGTCTGTGTGTTTATGTAATATATATATATATATATATATATATATATATATATATATATATATATATATATATGCACACGCACACAATATATATTTGTATGTGTATATATATATATATATATATATATATATATATATATATATGTGTGTGTGTGTGTATGTTTGTCTTTATGTGTGTTTTCGTGTGAGTGTTTGCGTGTGTGTGTATTCGTGTGATTTCCATTTTACGTATGATTTCCATGAAAACTAATTACTAGTTCTTGATAAGAGCCAATATTTCGTAGTGGACATTCTATATGTGTTTACTGTTCAGAATAACTTCATGATACTGCAAAAATTAAGACGGTTATAGCAGTTGCTGAAGCCATGACATTGAATAGTTCCCAACAAACAATACATACCTGACAGATAATTGATGTCGTAAAGTATTTGTGCAATGGATAAATGTTAATGTGCATGTTGTTATAAAAGGCATAGCAGTGTATGTGGGCGCATATTTCCAGTATATATATATATATAAAACTGAGAAACATCAATCTGTAGACGGAAAAGTAAATATTTCAAGAAACGTTACAACAGAAGGAAAACAGGAAGATGATACATTGGTTCGTGAAGACATTTTCCGGTGATGGACGAAAAATATGCGATGAAAATTACGTCATTGTGTGGATGGAGAAGAACAATTTTTTGCAAAGAAACACACACGCACACAGACACACACGCATATATATATATATATATATATATATATATATATATATATATATATATATATATATATGCATGCGTGCACACATACATCACACATGGAATATATATATTCACGCACATATTTAAGATAACAATAGAATGCCGGACTGGAAAATTTTATTTCCGCGAAAGCACTATACAATTGTCAATGGTCCAACTCTATTTTACAGCAAGACTAGGTGATTTCATCAGGAGTTATTTGCAGAATGATGTAACTGAATAACGTTGGACTCAAACAGAATGGAAGATAGTAGATAGAAATAAATTGAAGATAGAAAATTCGATTCGTAGACAGCCTGTTAATATGGCGATATATCGAATGCAAACGCTCCCCAAATGACACTTGATGCCAGTTTTCTGGACTGGTATGCGTGGTGGAGGAGGTAGGGATTGTCAAATGGAAACAGAGATATATCTATCTTAGAGAATGCTATTCCTTAATAATACTCGGGGCTTCATTGCAGCATAGATCAATAGGTATTAATCTATTGACCGTCGGTCAGACAAGTCAGTCGACCATGACAGTATTTAAAGGGGAAGAGAGCCATGCAAAATTACAGAAATTTCAAAAATGATAATAATATCGCCTAGAATAGAATAGAAGTTTTAAATAGATATAACAAGATACAAACAATTATAAAGGTTGTAAGGTTGCATGAATAATTAGAATTATAAGATTAAGGAATTTCCAAAGACAATAAAGTTTACTTTCATTTACAAACATTATGTGCTAGATTTGTGTTAAATAAAAGCAGTTATCTTTTTTACTTCTAACGGCCAGGATTTACGAAAATACATTATTGGAAGAATATGGGTTTGTCAAGCTTTATAAATGTGCCCTTGCGTTGAAAGCTAAATTTGGTGTGATTTATTTTCCACGGTCTGGTAGTCAGCTTATCATTGCTAGGTCCAAATTAAATATTTTACTAGTGACCGAGTATATTCAAAAAGAAGGGGAAATTGATTAATTAATTAATCAATTCCAAACACTTAAGGTCTATTATAAAAGTTAGTCTAAACAACGCATTACTCAAAGGACTGCACGCTTCCGGTCGATGGATTAACGCAGCTCCCCAACGTCAACATACCGACGCAAATGATATGATGATAGATATATAGGTATTATATTACATACTCTAGCTTGATAATATAAATGTATAATTGAAGGTATATCTGTAGTTCAAGTTAATTTAAATTAAATCTGGAGCTATCTTTTTAATCTAGGGGCGGCCATTGAATCTAGGGGCCATTGAATACTGAATAACATATTGTCTATGGTGTAGTACGATAGAATATATACAATCAAATGCTACGAGGTGAGATATAGAAAGTATATGACATGATAAAATATGATAACAAAGAAAAAAATATATATAGAGAGAGAGAGCGAGAGAGGGATTGGGTTCGTACGTGTTCGTTAAGCGGTAATTGTTTCACAATTTTACTTGTTGATCAATTAATGCTTTTGTACACGGATCCTAGCACTCAACGTAGTATTATTTCCAGCTTGTTGATATAAACCTGCAGGTCTCTGTACACCTGAGATTTTGTATAAGAATGAAGAGTAAAGCAGTATTCTGGAATCTTAAACTCAATTTATTTCCAACGCCATTTCTATTTTGTACATTTCAATAGCATCAATTACGTAATTGATACGATCTAGTCAAATAGCCATTATGTAATTATTCTTACTCCGATATATTCAGGGTGCGTATATTCGATGACACCTCACGTCCAGCAAACCAATGCATCTTATTAAAGGACTCCGTATATAACCTCACTTGATAGTATGCGTTTCACAGATGGTGTGAGTTGTAGTTTATTGACACAGGTTTAAATACAATTTTGGCAAATCTAATACAGAATCGGTTGTAAAACCCAGAATATCTGTGGGTGTGTAAATATGGATAAATATATAGCTAGATAT
This sequence comes from Eledone cirrhosa, assembly GCA_964016885.1. Classification (NCBI taxonomy): domain Eukaryota; kingdom Metazoa; phylum Mollusca; class Cephalopoda; order Octopoda; family Eledonidae; genus Eledone; species Eledone cirrhosa. Next base: position 153,992,383 of record OZ024743.1, read on the forward strand.
CAGGTATGCTGTAAAACCACGTCACTGGAGTGCTATTAGCTGAAGTTCACAGCAATGCAATGTTAGCAGCGAGAACAACAACAATAATAACATTAGCAGCAACAAGTGCTACAACAACATTAACACATTGATGATGGATAAGAATGACAAATATTTGGATGGATAAGTATGAGAAATATTTGAAATATTTGATCTTATAATAGTTCAAATACCTCTCTTTTTCCACCTGGACCACGTACATGTGATTAGAAGGTCTCCTAAGAATCATTTGTACTGTTTTTACCGGTAAAACTAACTGGTAGAATACCTTGAGTTAGTCCCCGGGTCAGATGGTTAGATTGCATCCATGAGCTTGGCTGGTCCCACTTGGGGATCCAGCTAGAGCATTTTGAGCCGGTTGCTTCTGACAGGACTTGCTGGAAGGCGTACTTGAGCACTCAGCTCCACGATGCTCCCAGTAGTGTTCGACAATGAAGAAGAAGAAGAAGAAGAAGAAGAAGAAGAAGAAGAAGAAGAAGAAGAAGAAAAAGAAGAAGAAGAAGAAGAAGAAGAAGAAGAAGAAGAAGAAGAAGAAGAAGAAGAAGAAGAAGGAGAAGAAGAAGAGATTTTTATCAGCGGACAATCGGACTCGCGCATACAGAGGGAACAAAATCTCATCGTCACTTTAAAAATATTCACATCTATCCAGTGTCTTCCATGCTCCAACCCAATTTGTTTAGTCCGCATACCCCTACAGTACCATTAGATTTTCCAGCTCAACACACTATTAATGTGTACACCCACACACATGTGTCACTCATAGTATCACCCACACATAGAACATCTCTTAATTTTAGTGGAAACATATATCGAAATAAAAGACATCCGAATTTTACTATTTCTTTATTTTAGTTTTAAAGGTATTTATCAAAGCAGAAGACATTACAAGTGCTGTATTTTTTTCATATTATATCACAATTTGTAATGAAGGAGGAAAGAATAATTAATAGCCAGAAATGTGAGACGGGTAGTCAGAACAACAGACGAAATGCAACAACGTCACAGTCGCTGGGTTTCCATTTCTAACACTCACTCAGCCTTCTTCCTGCTATATTTACCATTTCAATTTTTCTCTTAAATTCTCCCAGTAGAGAAACATTTATACAAGCTGTGGAAAGTGAAGGTACTAAAAATCATACACATTTTTAACAACAGATATACATTTCAGAAGTTTTGTTTATTAACAGTTTAGTCTAAAACGCCTTTTTTGATTAGAACAATTTTCATAAAATTTTACAAGAAAAGAAAAAGTAATCATCGAGAGTGAAGTTGAATTTGTCATATTAATGATGTTATCAATTTACATACAGGTTTTGCTTTCTTACGGGAAATGGGGATGTGGCTGCCCATGCCACAAACGTTTTCACCAACTCAGCTCAGTGACGCAGTACATTACTTGACAGCCTTCCCGAGAGCCCGCCTGTCTCTTCGTCGGCGACTAATTCATTCTATCCGGCTCAAGATTCCAACAAGGTAACCTGCTTCGGCTTGCTCTATTTACACATGTTATCGATGACATTATTAGAATAGGGGATGATCTATATTTAAATGCTTGGGGTATTGATGATATTCATGTGGGAGGACCCTCAGGTAAGGTCCTAGTTTCTGCAAAGACTGATTAAGCGTTGGAGCCTCCATGTCAACTGTTGCAAATGCGAACTCTGAATCCACAACCACACGGAAACCTAACAATAACCTACAGTAACTCTGTTTACTGCATTATGCTCCTCCTTCGTGGTTGCTAACTCATCACCATGGCGCTCTCTGGGAGCCGCAAAGTTTTACCTAACTTTGGAGCCTATCCCTCTCCAAAATGGCAATAGTTGAGTAACACTAAAACAGTGATGTAATTGAGCCTCATGAAGATTAATTGTATTTAGGAATTACCTATCAATTAAGTTACTGTATGTGTCGACAGTCAGTCTCTCGAATAGAGTCTCGTCTCTTGTCATCACTTCTAAATTTTGTTGACATAATCGTCATTGATCTTAAATCCCTGGTCAATGTAAGAGTCCCGTAAGTAGGCTGGTGGGCCTAAACGATTTGGAATTCTAGGTCTACGTAAATGCTCACTTCATTATTTTTGTCCACCCATGCTTGCTCCTTTCTAGTGGAAAAACACTCTCCTTTCTAAAGGACTAGATCTAACAGATAGGCTGATGAAGCGCTACCTCAGTGAAAGGAGCTGGATAGTGGATGGTCTGAACTGTATAGTGACGTGCCCTTAAAACCCCAGAAGGAATACGGACCCCAGTCGACTTGCATGGTAATACTGTAATTGAAGACAACCCAATAAGTGCCCCTTAAGAGGGATAGGGAAGTGCATGTTTAAGGACATCGTATACCATTGTGATATTAAAATGAATCTGGGTACTTATAAATACATTAGAGCCACATCTAATTTTTGGAAAACAGTGTATACCAACTCATTCAAAAGCCGGTTCTGTGGACATCAATATGTTCGAGATGATCCACCCGGCCATATCAAAGAGAAAGACATAATTGTGACCATTGTTCTGCTGAGTTATGACTGGTAAAGATTATGACAGATACTGATCTGTTAAATTCAAGGTACGACAGAAATTTTAACTGCCAGCTTAGTTCTCTAAAAACCTTTTCAAAATACAATCCATACTAAATAAGATTCGATTTTGTACCTCTGCGTATATTTTCCCGGTGATTCCAGTACCCCTACACATTCACTTAAACTGGTTTTATTGCAGATATATATCTCTTTATTTAAACCTATCAGCATTCTTCCCCTTTCTACATATCTGACTTGGCGCCATTATCCAGCCGAAATTATAAACTTCAAACACGCTATCTCCTTGTAATCTTTCCTTCCTTTGATCTCGTTCCATAAATTTTATAAATTACACTGTCTTCTTTCTCCTATCCTTGGAGCACTTTCAAATCCCTTATTATTAAATAACAACAATTTCTGAGCTATTACAAAGTACACTTCTCTATTTGGTACCACTCCTATTTCTTCTAATCACTTATTAACACATTCCATTGGCTACTCTAAAGTTTATATACTTGCTGCTCTTCAACTTGCACACTAGTGTAACCTGCGCATACGTGTATATTTGTATATTTATTTCAATTTACATTTACATGTATATTATCTGGTAAATTTGACCATAAATACACTGAAGATGTACCCGTTTACATATTTGATTTACTCTATACGCGTGACCTCATCCATAGGGCCTCAGTGTTTTTCCGAACCTCTCTGTTGGTAGGCAAATCTAAACTACACAGTGTGAGATAATGGGTTATGGATTATGTAATAATTCAGCTTTCGTAGGCGATTGGATAATTGCATTGAAACACGTGTTAGAGTCCTTATTATATAATGAATATTTCTTCGAATTTTATCCTATTTTATCTCGCTTTCCTATGCGTTTTCACTCGAGTAGAAGTGGATGAGATGATTTGTAGGTCATTTATTGTTGGAAATAGTTGAGTCATTCGCATCACATAATTCCATTTGCTTTGATTCCACTTCATTCTATGTACCGTATCGAAGCCTTTATACACATGGGATTCACCATCAACGAAATGCCTAACAAGCTATCATACGTTATCGATGTCATGAACAAGACTTTAATGGTGTTATTCCTAAAGATTTGAACATGAAAGTAGGCGGGCCGAGTGTTCAGTTAGCGTGTATTATTTGATGTGATGTTCTGTAGCTGCAAGATTATTTGATGATATGCGAAGAGGTTGTATACATCGCTAAATATTTACAACTGACCACTCCACTACCGTGTACAGCTCTAAAATAGAACATGTTGTGTATAACCATTTAGTGTCATCTAATGTATTTGTAACAATCATGATGCTGGTATTTTTCTATTGGCTGAATACTATTGCTATCACTAACTACTTTACAGCCAGGATTTTATTATGCCTACAGCAATACAGAGATTGTCTGTCAGGAATGAAGTGTTCACACTACCTTGTGTTAGTTGTAATTCAGAGTTACTCTTTCATAGTAATTTGGGTTGCTTTCATAGTAATTTGCGAAGCCCAATATTTTTATTCGGCTGTGGAGTCCATAGATTTCCCGTGAATAATTTCGTTTCAAGTCACAGATTTTCTAGTCCGGTTACATTTACTGTGACTGAAATATGTTTCGCTTCAAAGCACACAAGTCAGGATCGCGCAACTAATCACATAAGTGCTACCTCATTGTCATATATTGTCAGGATATTAGGAGTAATTGGAATAATGGCAGTCGGTCATACACACGAGCATATTTGGAGTGATATGATAGTTGGAGTAATTGTTGTAATGGCAGAAAGTCATACTTGTCTGGTTAAGGGGTGGAACTAGGTTTGGAACGAATTAGAATAATGGTGGCTCATAATATTTAGCAAGTTGTATGATGGGGCGCCAAAATATTGCTTAGCAAATGTGTTTTCTTGACTGTGCAGAGTGTCTGTTTTAAATAGATAAGTAAATAATTATTATCTTAATTAAATTTGTCTCTGAGATGCTATCCATATTTATCTGATATAACCTCAATTATCACAATAACATAGTAAATACAAAACAATATGAAATAATCGGACAAGCAGCCACCATTTGTCTTTCGTATCTCGGGAGATTTATGAAGAGTAAGAAAAGAAAACACTAGAGGAAGGGAGAGTGAGTGAGTGAGTGAGAGAGAGAGGGAGAGAGAGAGAGAGACAGAGAGAGATAGAGAGAGAGAGAGAGAGAGAGAGAGAGAGAGAGAGAGAGAGGGAGAGAGAAAGAGAGAGAGAGAGAGATAGGGAATTTGTAGTAGAGAGAAGATCGTCTAGTTTCATTAGATTAAATAAATAATTATAATTATTGGTTGAACTTAATTTTATACACAAGTAGACACGACGCCTTCTGAGCGATCTTCTGCTGGTACAATGTGTGTGTGTGTGTGTGTGTGTGTGTGTGTGTGGGTGTGTGTGTGTATGTGTGTGTGTGTGTGTGTGTGTGTGTGTGTGTGTGCGTATGTGTGTGTTTGTGTGTGTGTGGGGGGGGTATGTGTGTGTTGCAATGTATACAAATATATGAAAATGGAAAACAACAACTTTTTTTATGTGAATTATATGAACTTGCATCGGCGTATTTAATTTTGTGGTTTAATGAATTCAATGCAACGCTATTTATTCCATACAAAATGATCATAGTGTAGCGAATATTCCGGTTGTAACGGATAAGTGAATAGATGGAATTGTTGGTATGATGGTTTCAGTGCAAAGAATAATACCAAGATCGTGTTGTTACAAAGTTTATTTTATTATAACAATATTCAATTTGAATATTGAATGATAAAATTTATAACATGAAATATTCATACAATAATTTGGTGGCTCTTCGAGTCACGTAAATGCAAGTATCACAGAATACGATTATAAGATAATTTGTATTGTATCTGAAAGATACAATGTGACAGAAATGGTACGTATAAAAATGCAAGCAGTGTGAACTTACTGTGTGTGCGTATTACTATACTTTCTTGATTTATCAGTAGTAGTAATCACTCAGCCCGGCGTGTGAGAAAATAGTGGAGATACGTTTTTCATGAAGGGAGATTTGACAGAGTAGGTGAAATGTCCGTTCTTGTCCGTGGTAACACTTTTACTGCCGAGGCGTAAACAACACTTGTATTTATAAGGGTTGAAGTTAGAAGGATAGATATATCCTCTGACCTTTGGTTAGTATCTCCCAAGGGGTTGGCTTGCCAGGTGTAAACAACTCAGAAGGATGGATATATCCTCTGATCTATTTTCTGCCAGGCGTTAACAACCTCTGACCTGTGTTTAGCATCTCCCAAGGGGTTGGGGTCTGCCGGGCGTAAGCAACTAACCACGGCTTGTCACAGAGGCGGCGGGAAAGCTTAGATTCGGTTTCGAATCTTCGCCACCGTTATAATAGTTTTGCTGTTAAGCTGCGATGGGGTACAACCAAGCACCCGAAAGGATGTCCATTTTGACAAGCATATACATCACATGTTTGAAACAGCGCAACTCCACATCTCCGAGAAGATTCAAACTATCGACTTTCGAATAAAACATTGTTAAATTTGATTTTCCTATACTCGATTCTCGGTAGTGGTGCCACTGTGCAGGGATACAGTAATATTGAAAAAGTAAAATTACTTTTGTAATGGACATACAATACAAATTCATACCAACATTTTGATGTATATTTAATTTGATATATTGTTACGATAAATGGTGGTGAATTGGCACCCCTATTATGCTTAAACGCTGTCCTATTGCTGCTGCCAACTAAATAAAACTAGCCCTTTTTGCGTTATATCCAAATGAGCATTTGCAGCCGGTTTTCTCTTTGTTCTATGCAAATGAACATCTCTAGCAAATGTTCATAACACACAATGTTATACAGATTGTAGTCTATTTCCATGCACTAAAGATTGAGTAAGTACCACGGATGAAAGATTAACAAACCTCCAAAACCGTCAAAACGTATCGACAAACCTGTCATATATTCACAGAGTAAAATATAGTAAAATAAATTTCTTCGTTCCGAAAAGTTATTTTTATTTGATAGCGAGTCTAGCTATTTAGCTTTTTTGTATCGCTGTATACATATAAGCATGAGTATTTTGTATATCTGGAGATATACGGTATGGTAATAAATAATCACCCCGAAAGCCTTCAGCTATGAAGTTGGAAGCTGATGATGTAGCGCCATCTAGTGGATTTTAGCAGAAGCAACGGGTGGGTAACTGGTGAGGACGAACAACTATTTCTCCCCTGTTCATTATCAAGACAGTGTTCCCTTCCCTTGCTCTCTTCTGGGATTCAATATAGGCAATAACATATAGTTTTGACACCTATATATATGCATACATTAATCAGTAGACACTGAAGTTGAAGAACTCAGAGCTGTACGGGAAAGTTAGCTTGAAATTAACACAGAGGTGGCTGAGCTTAGCTGGACATGCTCGCCGACATTCAGAGTTGACACTGCAGTCAGTGCTCCCGTGGGAGACCCTAAAATGACACACTAGAAGAGGGAGACCGTGGCTAACATATGTTTATGCTCTAAGGACAAACACAGGTCACTTGGAGAAGCAGGACATGGCGGTCATGATGAAGAACAGATACCATGGAACTCGGGAATTTTACCCGCCCTATATATATATATATATATATATATATATATATATATATATATATATATATATATATATATATATATATATATATAAATGTGTGCTAGCAACCAAAGTGCGTGATAAAGTTATATTTGTATAAATGCAAAGCGTGTAACCGATACTGCACCAATATGTATATAAATATACATATATTCAATATGTAGACAGGCCGGCTCCTAGCTCTCTTTTTTTGAAATATCTTAATGAATTTCCGACACGAGCGCTGATTATATGCAAATTATTACGTCCATTTCACAATCATACTCAGGGTCATGGTTATATAAGCCAACCAAATATGATTCCATATAACTGTTTGAATAATATACACGCTTTCTTATGGGGCCCCTATTAGGTCCAAAATTCGATTAAAGCGGTTTATCATTATTTTCAATTTACAGGGAAATTTGTAATTCCTGGAATGTTTACATGCCTGCATATTAAGTGCAGTTATCTCGGTTACACACTTCATATTTATACACATATAACTTTATCATATATATACAAACAAAGGCTCCCATCGGTCACTAATGACCATGGTTTTGCACCTAAAATGTTTCCCACCAAGACACAAGCCTGGGCAGAGTGTGTTTGTAGAAGACATGCAGTTGCCCATGCATATCAGTCTCCCATCACCATGCCACTGATGTTGGCGATTGAAAGGCGATGGTCGATACAGCGTAGCACCAGAAACGGTGCAACTCATTTCTACAGCAACTCATTTCTAAAGCAATGTGAAATGAAGTGGCTTGCACAAGGACACAACGCATAACCCGGTCCGAGAATTGAACTCACAACTTCTTAATTGCAAGTCCATCACTCTAACCACTAAGCCATGCATATATATTTATATAGTCATATGAAGCCATTTAAACACATGGGAATTTGCATGTGTGTGTATGTGTGTGTGTGTGTGTCAGTGTGCGTGTGTGTGTGTGTTCTAGTTTTACAAGGTTTCATTTTTTCTGAAATTTTACTTTATGTTGTTAGCTTATAGAAGAATCTTTTCTGTACATTAAGCAATTTATCCATATAATGATAGCTGTCTACTGGATGTAGGTTACCCACTACCGAAAATTAAATAATATCCGTGTGTTCTTTTACTTCAATCATTACTGTAATTTAAGTTCTATTTTAATGTAATGTAGTTCTATTTTACTGTAATCATTTTAACAGCTGTAGTGTTGTGTCTTTACACAATTTCCGATTGGTGAAATTGTTTGAAGATTATAATGTCTTCTACTTCTTAAATGTATATAACTGTGTAACATCGAGGTTTTATATTCGTTGCGTCGTTTTATTTAGTTATGTCTTGAGCAGCATGAAACTCGCGTATGATTTGCATGTGTGTACTGTTCGTATGTCAGTTGTACGAATATAGACATTCAAGTATCAAAAAAATGACTAAATGGCTGATTGGGAAAATTGTACCTTACTCAAATACATATAATCTCCTTGTGTTTTTTTCTGTTTACGGCGCTGGTTCCTTCCTTTCTGAATTAGCAAGGACAGTTCCACCATCGAAATTCCAATCTGGTCTTCTTATAAACTTAAAATAGCAAAACTTCAAATAGCAAAAACATTTGAGTGACGGGTGGAGTGTGATGTAGACGACACACTTCATGGGTAAACATTTTCCTTTGGTCTATGTAAGGAAAATGTTGATGATCAGGAACTGATCATATTTCTATTAAGTTTGTACTCTTACTATATTTGTCAAAAGTTTCAAAGTCTTTGCAATGTTTGTAACGGAGAAGGATTATATGAAACTAACATTGTAAATAATAATCAAAGATTTCCAAATGATCAATATCAATTATGTGACTTTATTTAAGAAATTTCTCTAGTTTTCATCAGTTATATATCAACTTAATAGCGACAGATCGCTAATTCCTGTTTAATATGTTGTTTTCATAGTTGGAGCTATGTATGATATGTTGCTGAAGAACCTCAACAAATAGCATAAAGAAAACATGGACGAGTTAATTTTCCTATAAATATTCTATCTTCATTTATATATATCATTCAGGTCATGAAGATAGTTTTAAACATTCTTTGCTATTTATATGTAAAATAATATTTCAGTGTTGTCTGTTTGACCCTTTTCGCTCATATCTTATAGCTAAAGGATGATTAAGAGATATTTAAGAAAATGCGTTGTTACTCATTACTGCTGTTTTATGGATAGTATATAATTGATTGCAATCATACAAAAACACAAACACACTGATATACACATACACAACATGTCCACATATATGTTAATAAACATTTAGGAGTATTATATTCGTAGTTATGTATTGGTAATCCAAAAGGAAAATGACTGTCAATAATTATACATGCAGATGTAGTCTCAAGAGAATTTGAAATCCAATATTTAGGAAACGCATGTTAGAATTATTTAAAACGTCTATCAGAAAATAATGACTCTCTCTACAATAAGCAGACATTTCTAGGAAAAGTAGAAGCAGGATATATGTGTCATTCATATAGCTACATAGAGTAACACTTTAGTAAGGTTTTTACCAGGATTGCTACGAAATGTGTTTATATCATAAAGAGTTAATACAACAATTTCAATATCTCTAGAACCAATTGGAAAGACTCAGTTTTAGTTTCATCACTGAAATATTAAAAGTAACATACAAGTTTTAAATATGTTCAAAATTGATATCAGTAGAGCTTGAGACGCACAGCATTCATATAGCAGTCCTACGCAGAATACGAGTTTATGACTTTGTATTCTTAACGATATGAAATATGCATTTTCTGGAGTTTCAAACAACAGTTGGATTCGCTATGAAGAACATAGTGCCAAAACTTATACAAACGTATATGGCAGTAAACGACAGAATCATAGTGAATTCTTGGAGACATTCCCATCTATAATTATTGACGAATTCCCAACTACCAACTAACTCAAATAATATATTTGAAACAATTGCAGTATCCTGAAGATGGACATATATAAAAATAAGACATACGTTTATATTTTGATACTCAATCTTCCTTTCTGACGTGTGTTCTATATCATTGACATTGATTTCGTAATAATACACACTCGCTTTTACGTGAATAGGTGAAAGTTAGATTTAGGACTCATGAAACGTATTTGTGTGTGTATATTTGTATGTGAATAAGTATGTATGTGTATGTGATGGCGTGTAGCTTAGTGGTTACGGTGCTGCCCACAAATATATATGTATGTAGGTCTTTGCGTATCTCTCTCTCTCTCTCTCTCTCTCTCTCTGTATATATATATATATATATATATATATATATATATATATATATAAGGGATAAAGAGAGGAACAATATATATGTATATATGTATATATATATATATATATATATATATATATCCAATTTCTCTAATACCCCTGTCCAATCCTATCGCTTTCTATTTGCTCATAGCGTCGTACTTACATGCACACACACACTCTTTTACTCACATATACACACACATTTCTTCTTAGATTCATACGGACCTATAATAACACACAACCTCATGCTTACGCACGTGCTCAAGTATAGCTCTTTTTACGAAACGTTTTTTTTTCCATTTCAGGTAGACGCGCCCGATCATCCACTTTTCTAAAAAACAAATCATACACAAAACGCCAGCACCAACAGTTTCGCAAGATATGTCAACATGAATGGACCTATTATCTTTATCTAAAGACATTTAAAGTAGAGTGAGTAATAGGAAAAAGTATTACCCTGACGGCAGACTAAGTCCAGAAATAGCCCTCGAAACGGTTTGAGCTCTGCCGTCGGGGTCATACGTTTTCCTCTATATATATAAATATATATATATACATATATTGTACCTCTCTCTATTTCTTCCTTCTCTCTCTCTCATTTTATCTCTCATTCTATTTCTGGTTGTTCAGATAAAAAGAGATCGCAGACTAATCGAATGACTAAAATCAGTAAATGCTCCGATACCTTTTAATAGCTATTATTAATTTGCACTGGGTAATTGCTGGCCTTGTGCCTGAAGTAGAAACAATTATTAATTTGGTTTAAGGGCGGTGGATTGTCAGTATCGGTAGAGGGTCGGGCGCCATGCTTTCCAGCATAGTTACGTCCCATTACGATCTGAGTTCAAATACCGCCGAGGTTGACTTTGCCTTTCATCCTTACGGGTCGATAAAATAAAGTACCAGTAATGCACTGGATAATTGCTGGCCTTGTGCCTAACGTAGAAACAATTATTAATTTGGTTTATTGGCTGGTGGATTGGCAGTGTTAGCAGAGCGTTGGACCACATGCTTTGTGTCCCTTCTTTTCAGAGTTCAAATACTTCTGGGGTTAGCTTTGCCTTAAATTCTTATGGGGTGGATAAAATAAAGTTCCAGTAACACACAGGAGTTGATTTACTCGACTTTAAACCTCCACATAAGGAAATATATAAGACAAACGGAGATCTGCAGCTGCACCTCATCAGACACCTTGTTCACAGGACAGTATCGTGTGTGCGCGTATATATATATATTCATGTACGAATGCCTAAGTATTTGTGTTCTGATAAATGGTGGTAAATCGAAACCATTCAATGTGGGAGATTGACTCCTCCAAGGGTGCGTACTGTCACCTCTCCTGTTCATTCTTTACATGAACAGGATTGACATGTGCAGCCGGATTGGGAGTAGTATCATGACTGGCAGGAGTAAAATCAGCCAGCTGGAATTTGCAGACGAGATAGTTTTATTTAACACGACAGAAGGTGATCTCCGACATGCACTCGATAGAAAATGATGCCTCGTGTTGCATGGCTGGAATGAAAAACCAGTACCGCGAAAAGGGAGACACTCATCCTCTCAAAAAAGCCCGCGCAGTGCACTTTACATGTTAATAGAGTTCCACTGAAGCTTGTAGAGAAGTTCAAATATCTCGGGGCTGTGTTCACGAATGATGGAAGGCAGGAGGCTGAATTAAGTGCAAGAATTGCAGGATCCGTTTTTCCGAAGGGTCTTTAGAGTAAAGTTATTCGATAGAGTGTGTATCGCGGAGATGAGAGTCACTCCAGGTAGAGCCGTTACTTCTCAGATTTGAGAGATCACAGCTCCGATACTATGGACATGTGGTTAGAATGTTCTAGGAAAGAATCGCTGGACGGAATTTACAGACCAAACCAACTGGCAGAAGACCCAGGAGTAAACCCCGAGCAAGATGGTTGAATAACATCCATGAGTTTGGCTGATCTCGCTTGGGGATCCAACTGAGCCAGTTGGAGTAGGTTGTTTCAGATAGGACCTGCTGGAAGGAGTGTTTGAGAACTCTGCTTCAACGACACCCCCCAAGAAGAAGTGGGCGGAGAATAAGAGTAGGAAGATATATATATATATACATGGCAGAGTCATTAATATGTTGTATTGATAATATCTTAGTATTTGATCCGGTTCACTGTATTCTGAGTTCAAATCATGCCATAGTCAACTTTATGATAACATAATGCACCAGTTAAATACTGTGGTCTATATAATCGAGAATTGTGACCCTTATTTCTAAATCAGAAATTATTATTATGCTTGTGATTATTATTATGCGTGTGAAGGGCGGTGGATTGGCAGTATCGGTAGAGGGTCGGACGCCATGCTTTCCAGCATAGTTACGTCCCTTTACGATCTAAGTTCAAATCCCGCCGAGGTTGACTTTGCCTTTCATCCTTACGGGGTCGATAAAATAAAGAACCAGTAATGAACTGGGTATTTGCTGGCCTTGTGCCTAAAGTAGAAAGAATTATTATGCTTGTGATTATTATTACTATTAGTTCGCATGTAATCGTCCTAGTTAATTCATTCGAATATTCTCCTTAATTACGCTATATACACCTTTAACTTATTAGTGTGAAGACACCTTTTTTTTTTTTGTTCCATGTCAAATTACTTAAAATTCATTCTATTTAATTTATCCACGTAATGATTTCTCTATTCCTTCCTCTGGGACCATGATGTCTTACACGTTTGGGGTTCTGCACGGCTGGGAGTTTGAGTGGTCGGATAGAGCGTGACTCGGTTATTTCTTTGACAGGTTTGGGCTGTTACCGTTAGCCACTACTTACATACATGTATGAACAAATTCGTAAGCAAACATGCTTGAAGCTGAAATTCTACTTTACCTTCTCTCTTCCATCCCTTATATCTTTCTAAATTTTCTAAATTTTCTAAATTTTCAATATGATATTTGATTGACATATTTTAAAATGTTTATATCAGCATTCAGAGATTAGGAAATGTTAAAGCAAAAATTCTGCGCTTGGATTTATAAACTGTTTAAATAATAAATATTTGCTCCACAGTTCTATTCGCTCTCGCACACACACACACACACACATATATAGATTAATTGTTTCTACTTTTGGCACAAGGCCAGCAATTATCCCAGTTTATTACTAGTACTTATATATATTTATACACATACATATATATGTCATCTTTGGCGGCTCACTTTACTGAGGTGTCAGGTTTTAGCGGCGGTTGTTGTGAGTTTTTGCTTTTTGTTGATGGCCTGGTTGATTCATTCATTTTTAATAGTATTAGTGATGAAATGCGAAGTTGGCAAATGTGTAAGAGTAAAGATTCTGTACTTGGATTTATAAACTGTGTATATAATAAATATTTGCTCCACAGTTATATTTGCTTATACATATATATGTGTGTGTTTCTCTTTTTACTGTGTCACACACACACACACACACACACACACACACACACACACACACACACACACACACACACACACACACACACATACACACACACACACACACACACACACACATATATATATATATATATATATATATCTATCTCTATCTAAGGCGGATAAAATTCCCGAGATCCATGGACGAGTTCTCTCCAGCGGTCTCTGTCCCTCATTATCGCTGCCATATCCTGCATCTCCAACAGACCAGTGTCTGTCCTTAGGGCATCAACATATGTTAACCTTGGTCTTCCTCTTCTAGTATATATATATATATATATATAGAGAGAGAGAGAGATAAATGCAGAAACAGGTAATAGACAATAATTAAATATATAAATAGATAAATAAATGCCATTGTTAAATAATAAATAAATCAACTAATAACTTAACGCTTCACACAAAGTAAAATATTTCGTTTTAATAATTTTCTAACCCAGAAAAAAAAGAGAGAGAGGGACAAAAAAAGGACAACAATATATTTTTCTTCCTCATAATCGTCTCTTTCTCCCTGTTTTCATATATATATATATATATATATATATATATGCAAAGTTTTATTTAAATTGTTGGTTTACAACGAGTAAATATTTATAACTGATATAAAAGCACTCAACAAGTATTTGGAGTATATTTACGATATTAAATAAATGGAAACTATATTTATAAAACCATATCTATTTCACTATATATATTTCAGGGATATCATATTAAAAATATGGTATGCCTTCATCAGACAAAATACAATATAAACAGTCTTATAAATAGATAGATTTGACATACCTTACAACTTCAACTTCCATTTAAAAAGTTGATTTGGTATCAACTTTTTAAATGGAAGTTGAAGTTGTAAGGTATGTCAAATCTATCTATTTATAAGACTGTTTATATTGTATTTTGTCTGATGAAGGCATACCATATTTTTAATATGATATCCCTGAAATATATATAGTGAAATAGATATGGTTTTATAAATATAGTTTCCATTTATTTAATATCGTATATATATATATATATATATATATATATATATATATATATATATATATATATATATATATATATATATATATGTATATATATATTTATATATATATACACACATAAATGTCATCGAATAAGAGAAAGTGAGTAAGTGAAGTCGGTCTTAGTGAGTCGAGAGAACTATGCCATATTCAAGGAAGCAAGAAGTTCTATGGCTTGTTGTAGTGTGCAGTGATATTACTACGGGGAAGATGCTTTTCCCATATCATATGGATAAACATAAACAAATGAACAAGACACCGTCAACTTTAATGGGTTTTTTTGTAACATGATTTATTTCGAAATCATGTGCAGCAATGAACAGTGGAAAAAGAATATATGTATAGTTGTAGTGTGTCATGTGTGCAAAAGTAGTAACATTTAACTGACCTGACCTGTGTTGGTACATTTTTCTCAGCTAATGTTGACCCCAGGAAGGATGGCTAGTGAGAGTGTGTACTGTTTTTATTGCTACATCACTAACCGAAGGAAACAAGCGGCCTCACTGTTGCGAAGCAAGAGGCCGACTGATTTCTCCAACAGAAAATTGATTTATTGTTCTCCCTGCGCACAAGTGGCACGGTTAGCCCGTCAACCAGAGAACTTTATCTAAATTATGGGGCTCTGAATTCGTAGATCAGTATTAAGATGGTTGTGTGCGGCTGACTAAGAAAAACCATCATGGGAAACTGTGTCGGGATTTTGCTATACTAGTTTCTTGCCTAGATCGATGCCACAGCAGTGATCGCCAATAAAAAAGTAGTGAAATACTAAACACGACTTGAAAAGAAAAAAATCTGATCGAGGTTTATGTTGGTTTTAGTTATATGGAGCGTTGAGTCAGTTTATATATCTTGAAAAAATAACAACAAAAAAACAAAGTTCATTCCGTAGCAAGTTGTGAATGTATAACTAGAGTGAAGTATAGCCATTGGGGTAAGTATGTGCAACTGCAAGAAGCATGTCTGTAATGCTATGTCGTTTTGAGTTGTACACCTGAGTTAGGTGGTTAAGAGGCAATAGTTTTGCGGTAACTTCAAGTAGTCGATTAAGGAAATCTTACAATATCCCTACATGAATCAAGTTTGTGTGTGTGCGTGTGCATGCAAACATTTTATACAGATGTGTCAAAAATGCAAAACATGAAGTAACATTTTGTAACATAAATAGTTCAGTTAACATCCATATACAATTTTTTTCAGAAAGTGAAAAAAAAAAAGGAAGAAATAATTGTTCTAAACAATTAAGAGTTCGGTGTTTTCTTTGTATGTGAGTGCTTTTTCTATGTTGTTGCCGCCATGTGTCGAACTTAGATACTGTTGATCTGCTATAGTTGTTTTTTTTTTTCTGTAGTTCTAATAAAGTCTGTTGTTGAAAATGTTCGCCGTTATTGATGCCACCAATTCTGTCATTGTTGTTGGTGCCACAGACATTGTTGTTGCCACAGATGTTGTTGTTGCCACAGATGTTGTTGCTGCCACTGTTGTTCTTTTGTAAGGACGGATCATCAACTTGGCGGCGGTAGATATGAGAATTGGTTTCGTGTTGTTGCCTGGTTAGATCATTCATTTGTAGTAGTAGTAGTAGTAGTAGTAGTAGTAGTGATTACATGTGAAGTTGATGAATGGGGAGCTTGTTGGTCGAATAATGGCACATAAGTAAGTGGAGTTGGTCTCAGTGAGTCGCGAGAAGCTATGCCATATTTTGTGGTGTGCAGTGACATGACCATGGGGAATATACTTTTCCAATATCACATGGATAAACATAAACAAATGAACAAGACACCGTCAATGTTAATGTTCTTATTTGTAACATGATTTACTTCGACATCATGTGCAGGAATAAACAACGGAAAAAGATATATGTATAGTTGTAGTGTATCACGTGTGTAAAGGTAGTAATAGTTCACAGACTGATTTTTCCAAAGGAACACTAAATTATTTATTGATTTCCCTGCGTAGTAGAGGCACCGTTAGCCCTTCAACTAGAGAATGTTATCAAAGTTAGGGGTTTTGAGGATGTAGGTCAGTATTAAGAGAGTTGTGTGTGGCAGGTTAAGAAAAACCACCAGGGAAAAATGTGTCGAGATTTCGCTACATGGTGATACATGGTTGTTTCAAGGTCTATCTCTTAGGCCATATATTGTGTGAGTTTCTTAGCAATAGTTAATTGTATTTTCATTCTGAAAGAATTGTGAAAATGTGTAATGTTAATTCTGCTGGACACACGAGCAGAAAGACGTGTATTTTATTTTTCCTGCCGGCAGCATATCACAAAATCGAATTTCATCTGAGGATACCGTTCTCATAACAACAAATGCATGAATTACAGCTTGATTGCATGGGAGAACCGTTGAAACAATTATAATGAATAAACAATTTTTGTAACGTCAGCATCTTTATTAATGTTATAATATATATATATAATAACATTAATAAAGATGCTAAAGGGTGGTGAATTGGCAGTATCGGTAGAGGGTTGGACGCCATGCTTTATAGCATTGTTACGTCCCTTTACATTCTGAGTTCAAATCCCGCCGAGGTTAACTTTGCCTTTCATCCTTACGGGGTCGATAAAATAAAGTACCAGTAATGTACTGGGTAATTGCTGGCCTTGTGGCTAAAGTAGAAACAATTATATATATATATATATATAGTAAACAGAAATAACAAAAATAACATAAAAAACGGCACAGTACAAGGGAGCGATATATTAATTTAACACTTGAAATTGTAAGAAGAGGGTCTTAATGTTTCTGACGCTAGTCCTTCATCAGAAAAATATATGTATATATATATATATATATTTATATATATATTGTTATGCTTTGGGAGGGTCATGTTGCCAATAAGAAACACACGCACCAGTGCTTTCATTCCAGTTTATTATAAGTTAAATTTATAAATTTACAAATTTAACTTATAATAAATTGGAGTGAAACAACTGGTGCGTGTGTTTCTTATTAGCAACATGACCCTCCTAAAGCATAACAATATCGGTTTCAACACACGTTTTCAAATAAAGAATCCTGCTAAACAATTTCAGAAACGATATATATATATATATATATATATATATATATATATATGTTATAGTTGTAGTCGGTGTGGTAATTATTTTTAAATTAGTGTTCTCGGTGTTGTTGTCATGGTTCACGTTGTTTGTGGTGGAGTTTGATGTATCAATTTCACTAACCCTCCTCTCAACCTTTACGCCGTTGTCACACGACACCAGACATGTTGCTGGGGGGCCTGGCTCAGCAATGCCTTTTTAATTTTTTTTTATATTCAAAAGTAAAATGTTCAAATATTGTTCAAAAATTTCGGCCAAAATGACCAAACATTATACTTCCCCTTCACAGGGCAAAGTCCTAGGACTTATGTCTTACACAACAAGAAAAAATTAATAACAAATAACTATTACAGGTACATACAGCGACTTACTGGGAGCGAGCAAAAAGGACGTCCGAGCAGATCAATAATAATAATAATAATAATGCTTTCTTTATGATAATAATAATAATTGTTTCTACTTTTGGCACAAGGCCAGCAATTATCCAGTGCATTACTGGTACTTTAATTTATCGACCCCGTAAGGATGAAAGGCAAAGTTAAACTCGGCGGGATTTGAAATCAGAATGGCAAGGGCCGTAACTCTATGCGTCAAAGCATGGCGCCCGACCCTCTACCGGTACTGCCAATCCAATAATAATGATAGTAATAATAATAATTAAAATCACATGATTGTATGATCAAACTCGTTTTGAAACACGGAAGCATCAAAAGATCATACTCCATTACAAAAGATGCACAAAGATACAGTAATGGATAACACATTTCAGAAGTCCCATTTACTGTTGAAATGGAAAACACAGAAAAAGCAAAGCAGGTAAAAGTAACTGCAAAGAAAGAACTCCTACAGACACTGGCTAAGAAATGGCAAGAAAAGCCTCTGTAGGGAAAATACCCAGAGAAGAGCTAACAATCCTGATGTTGACAAAACTTTAACCCATCAGTGGTTGGCATCCTCTGGACTGAAATCGGAGACTGAAGGACTGATTATATCAGCACAAGATCAGTGTCTGCCAACAAAAATTTACCAGGCCAACATAATAAAAAGTGGATGCAACCCATTATGCCGTGTATGTAAAAAACAACCAGAGACTATTCATCATACAATTTCAATGTGCAGTCCGAATACCTAACAGGCATGACCGAGCTGCAAAATACATACATTGGATAATGTGTAAGCATTTTGACTTGCCACATCAACAGAATTGGTGGGAGCATCAACCACCTCCCATACTTGAAAAAGACCACATCTCAATCTTGTGGAACTTAAGCATCCAAACAGACCGAAAAATAGATGCAAATAGACCTGATATAATACCGAAGGACTTAAAAAAGGGGGTTTGCCTGCTAATTGATATTTCCGTTCCAATAGACAAGAATGTATCTATAAAAACATTTGAAAAATTGAGCACGTATAAGGACCTGGATATAGAAATTGGAAAAATGTGGAAATTGAGAACTAAAACAATACCAGTGGTTGTAGGCGCTCTAGGAATGATACCTAAAGGGTCTAATGATTACTTATCGCAAATCCCAAGAAACCCGCGTATAGGAGAAATACAAAAGATAGTGCTAATGGGAACTGCCCATATACTAAAGAAGATTCTGTCAATATAAGTACATCACAAGTCTAAACACTTAAAGATGCATGTGTGTGTATGTATGTTCTTTCTTGAACATGGTGGACCTTGTTGTCTCTTGAGGTCACTGGTTGTGACTTGGTGATAACTCGTATGAACATAAAGCAAGATAAATGCAACTGTAATAATAATAATAATAATAATAATAATAATAATAATAAAAACTGGACGAAAGAATTGAATAGAACTGTTATGCAATGTTACCTGAAGAGTAACCCCAAGGAAAAAGGCTATAGGAAACGGATGCATAACATCTGGAACGAGATTGGTCTATTTAAATTAGATCAACAAAAATTGGCCTGGCAGGGTCGGGTAATAAGAATCAATGTGTGGATAAGCGGGCTGGGACTGGAGGAACTGAGTAGAGAGATTAGGTTGGAAATGGAGAGTGGAGTATGCCAGGAAAACGAGCCAGTGGGAAATGAAGGTGAAGAGTTTGAGAGAACGGAGGAAGCATCCCAAGCAGACAATGATCTGAATGCTGAAATAAATAATACCTGGAACAAAGATACGGCCATTGAGGAAATGAATGCTGACGGGCTAGAACAAGATTTGGTTGATATCCTAAACTTAGTCGTAGATGAAATGAACAATGATATTGGGAAACCTATGAACCTAAGATTTGTATGTTACGCAAATTGGAGTGTAGCTTATTCATTTGAAAGGACTCGGCTGCTCTTTATAGCTGTCGATCACCCTATTCACGCCACTGGGATGACGCTAGCATGTTGTTAGTAGTTTTGAATTGTAACACGTGTGATGGGTCACTTGCAGATTTACATTTGATGTGTAAACACATATAGTTAAATATTCTCCCTTGCTGAAAATCCGTATTAAACTACTGTGACTTTACGGATTAATGTTGAAATATATTTCTTTAATGAAATATATACAAGGAAGATTAATCATTTTTTAAAAGGTAATATTTGAAGCTCTAATTAAACTTTAATCAGTTACCTACCTAGCTGTGTGTGATTACACACTTTACAAATTATCCCCTGTGATTGTTTCATGTGTTTATTTTAAATTCATATATATATGTCAATCAATTTCTAGTTGATATATATATATATATATATACATATGTGTATGTTCGTGTACACATGCGTGTATACACATACTCACTGGACATATCATAGAACGCTGTTGCTGCTTCCGCCCTCGTCTCTTTATATATGAAATATATATGGTCGTTTTCTAAGATCTGACTACATGGTGGGATACTTAGGCATACATATATTTAGCAGAGGGGTGACATGTAATAATCCAATGCTATAAAAATTGTTTTTAATTTTATATGCCCTTAAATACAAATTAGTATGATATTATCATGCCAATTCTTTTTGATATATTAGATAGATACTTCTTCCTCACCAAATCATGAAAAAATAGATAGAATATGGGTTATAGATAAAAAATAAATATATATTATGATATAAAGGTCAAAGTACACGCACCCATTTGTAATCGCATACATATATATAGAATCATATCAATAAAAAACCTCATTTAATGGACCTTCTACTATATACAAGATGGAGATGTATTAACTAATTAATATATTTAAAGAAGAGAGCTCTCTTAGCAGTCTAGAGATATATGACTGATGAAGAATCTACCGTTGTTTCTTCAGTCCGCATTATCAGATCGCTTTCTGATCCACATCGCTATTATTTGCTTGACTATTCTTATATACTTTAGCAATATATGTTCTCAGATGCAGTGATATAAGTATGCTTGCAATATTAAAAAAAATCTAATTGTAGATCACCAAAATCGTATGAATTATCACAGATGCTTATTTGGATATGTATTTGGCTACAAAGGGGATTGTGGGGTCACAACATTGTCAAGTGAGTGTCCTTCACAAATGGAATGACAGGATAATGATTTAAAGGTGTACTATCATGTCCCCGAAACTCGTGGGTCTCATGCTATCTTTACTCGCTCTTTTCTACTCCTTTCATGAACCATATTGTTTCCAATTTTCCACCTTCTAAATTAACCTGTTGCCATAATTCCCTCACGCGTTGTGGAATTCTTAAACTACGTCGTTTCTGCAGATGTTGACATGTAAACTCTTAATCGAAATGTTGAGATGGCCTTAATGTCAGCGGGTTTTAGGATCATGTGAAGGACATGGGAACTACATTTATCTCCATACCTATATCTGTTTGATGAAAGAAGTCCTACGCCCAATATTCCTGCACATTTAGTTCAGAATAGTGTAGGAAGTTAAATTTCGGGAAGAAGGGTCTATTTAAGGAATTTATCATATCTAGTAAAATGCATTCTTTGCTTTCGTGTATATTTGTATCAATTGCTATATTTCGAAAGTGTACGCGTGTTTTGGCCTTTGGTTCGTACTAATTGATTTGGATTCCACCTTTTTAAGAGATTCGGGGAGATTTATAGCATTAGTCTGTTTACTTCATATGGCTGCACAATGTTATCGATTGGAATGCCATTCCAATGAATTGCTCAATATATAGTTTCTAACGTCTCAATTTCTTTACTCGATCCTTCTGCCATAAAGCTTGTGGTCCACACCAAATCAACGCCAATTATAAGGGTATACAATATATCTTTTACTTTCCCGAAACTTCCACGAAGAGTAGTGATGGGATAGAAGAAGTATTGAACATCATGCATAAAAAGATATGTGAAAATATGACACTCTTCCAATGAAAAGTTCAAATATTTTATGTGTAAGCATGAGAGTTGGAACAAAAACTTCGAAGAAAATACGGTCTCTGGATCATTTACATAGGATTGGTATTTTCTAGGATTTTCTATTTGATGGAAACATGTCATGCTGCCCTCTTTAAAGTTCCAATATGTTTGTGAGTTTATCTGGATATCTGAATGTCATCTCATGATTTAGTATGTGGATTTTAAGTCAGTTTTCCGATATTAGTCATGGTTTTCGTTGGATAAATGAGACCACAGCTTCGTATATCACGGATATCGCATTATATGCTTGGACATTATACATATATACATATATATATATATATATATATATATATATATATATATATACATATATATATATATGTATACATATATATATATATATATATATGTATATTCATATATATATATATATATGTGTGTATGTACATTCATATGTATATATATGTGTGTATGTACATTCGTATGTATATGTATACATATATATATATATATATATATATATATATATATATATATATATATATATATATATATATATATATATATATATATGTATATTCATATATATGTATATATATATATATATATATATATATTCATATATCCGGTTCCCAACCCTCGTCCAGACCTCGCTGCCACACCTGCCCCCGCATCACCAACACCACCACCTTCCAGGGTCCCAACGGCCAGTTTCTCTCTGTCCGGCATGCCTTCCGCTGCACCTCATACAACCTCGTCTATAGACTTCGCAACCTACGTCAGACAGACCTGTCGTCGCCTGGTGGATCGATTCACGGAGCACCTCCGAGATATTCGTCTCAGCGTGAGTTCCCCCATCGCCCGCCAGTTTGGTTCCCATGGACATTCCGCCCACAACCTCACCTCTGTGGCCTGATCCAATGCCATGGGACCCCCACCACCCGCCTCAAGATCTAGCGACACACCATCTTCACCCTACAGTCTCACACAGCCCCTCGGCCTGAACTCCCCAACCTTCTTCCTTTAGCCTTCAATCGTCCCCCCTCTCACCCTCCCAAACACCCCCTACTAACACCACTAAAACACTCCCTAGTTTCACCGTCCCCTCCACTGCCAGCCCTCTCCCACCCCCATGGCATCCCCACAACTAATAATACTTACAACTCCACCCACTATCTCACCCACAACTAATAATACAAACACCCCCCCCCCCTCTCACACGCGCACCGACACCCCCAACACGCACACACCCACCAGTACATATATACACGCACTCACACCATTCAATCACCCTACTATCACCACTAACCCCCACATACACATCCACATCTGACCACCCCAACACTAATAATACTAACATCCCCCCCCCTTTCCCCCTCACCATACCCCCCATCACACATACACTCACCCACACACCCCCGTACACATCGATACACCACCTACTCCACACTCACACGACCACCACTAACCCACACTCACACACCCGCATTCAACCCCTCCCCCCACCACTAGTCATACTAACACACACTCCACCACACACACACACACACACACTCATATCCAAACATGCACATACACATACACCAGTACATTACACTCCCTCCGACTGTCCCCAATATCTTCTCTCTCCCTCTCTCGCTCCCCGCACTAACAACTCCCCACACACACGTCCCACTAACACCTCCACTAATATAACCCCCCCCCCTCTACATACACTCCCTCCCCCCACCCATACCCACCCACACACATTTCACTCCACATACTGACCATCTCTACACCTGTCACTACTCTGCCTGCTGTCATCTTCCTACTGCTATCTCCTCCATCCTTCGCCCTGCCTTGACCCTCTAACCA
Source organism: Eledone cirrhosa (assembly GCA_964016885.1). Lineage (NCBI taxonomy): Eukaryota > Metazoa > Mollusca > Cephalopoda > Octopoda > Eledonidae > Eledone > Eledone cirrhosa. The sequence goes on from OZ024743.1 coordinate 154,016,562, forward strand.
CATCCTGTTGCGCGCGCACCCCATAACTCTCCACTTCCTCTCATACCAGGATTTTACACCACCGGTCCAACGTTCCAGCCATCGTCTCTGCTACATTCGGAATCTGCAACATCCAGTCCAACAGTCCGTAGAAAAACACACAGGAGCACACAAATACTTACACTATGTTCGCACCACGCAACCATACATCCACTCCACACAAAAGCACACACACACACACACATGTGCGTATCCACACATACACACACTCAGCCTCGAGACTCCACACGCCCCCTCTCCCCCATCCCCTGACCCCTCTCCATCCACACGCACACACACACCTACTTTCACCACACCCCATGTACACACCTGTTTCCCTATTACCCGAACATGGAGCCACGTTTTTCCCCCAACTCTCACATTCACATCCACACACACGTACACCCACACACATACACACACACAACCCTCAGCCCTCCCCCACTCGGACCCTCCGTCTCCCTCTCCCGTGTCCCCCCTACCCCCCTAGACACACACAAATCATGGAATAGCTTAGATAGGACTTGACATAAGATAGGGAAAGCCACCTCATGGTACGAGAACCAGAGATACCACAGTGTCATGTTTGTGGACGCTACCCCTGGAGGGAAATTAGCTAACCAGTGTAGAAAGGCCCTGAGAAAGACCCACTTAAAGATTAAGGTGGTAGAAAAGTCATCACCACCATGAAATCCCTGATCAGCAAAACCTACCCTTTTAAGAAAACCCACTGTACTAATAGGAAATGTATCATATGTAGAGTAAAACCCCGGATAAACTGTAAAACTAGAAACGTAGTCTATAGCATAAGATGTACAGAGGGTATTTGCAGAAACATGAAGACAACAACATACATAGACGAGACAGCTCGTAGCATAGCTGAAAGGATAGACCAACACTGGAGAGAAGTAAAAGGACGAAAACACGTTTCAGTACTATACGAACATGCCAGACAACAACACAACGGTAACATAGACAACATAGAAGTTAGAATAATATCTAAACATAGAAATGACCCAGCTGATAGGCAAATCAGAGAGGCCAGCGAAATAGAACTTAGAAGGCCAAGGCTAAACAGAAAAAATGAATGGAATAACAACAGCACCCAAACAAAAAATACTGACTTAAGAGAAGTATAAATAGATAGATAGATAAATAAATAAAAAGATAAATACATACACAAGCACTATAACACCAAACACATATGAACACACACTAGCAAACTAAGATAGAATACATTAACCAATACAAAGTCAGCCAAACAAGAACACACATCAAACAAAACACTATACGCAAACGCATGCGCAGAGAAGACAACACAATAAACAAATAAATAAATAAACAGACTAAATAAAGATGGCGTAAACATACAGTGCAACGGGAGGAAACATAATAGCAACACTGACGATGTTGCAGATGTGCAACGAAAGAACTTTGCTAGGCTATATATATATGTATTTGTGTCTATATTGTATCTGTATTTTTGACCGTTGGTCAGTCAATGGCAACATTGAGGACCGAATAAATTAAATTAACCGATATAAAAGACACAGAAGCGAAAACCAACCAAACAGTGAGTATGTTCTGTTATGAATTCTGGCAATATTACACAAATATGACACTCGCCAAGTATAAAGATATTTGTTTCGACACACGATTTCATATAAAAAACCTCGCAAAACTATATATATATATATATATATATATATGGAAAGTTATATTTAAAATTGTTGGGTTACAACTAGTAAATATTTATAACTGATATAAAAGCACTCGACAAATATTTGGAGTATATTTACAATATTAAATAAATGGAAACTATATTTATAAAACCATATTTATTTCATTATATATATTTCGGGGATATCATATTAACAATATGCTATGCCTTCCTCAGACAAAATACAATATAAACAGTTTTATAGATAAATAGATTCGACATACCGTTATAATACCGACTTGCATTTGAAGAGGTTAAGCTGGCAGTGAAACATTTTTATACAGAGAGAAAGAAAGAGAGAAAAAAGAAAGAAAGACAGAAAACGAAGAAAAGGAAGAAAAAGAAGAAATGCATGGAACAAAATATAGAGATGGAAAGATAGATAAAGAGAAGAACTTCATGTAAAGAAACAGAAAGAGATATATATATATATAGAGAGAGAGGAAATAGAGATAGATACATATATATATAGAAAATTAGGTAGTGGGAGGTCATTTTGAGTAAATGTATCAATGATACATTTATTTATTTATTTATTTATTTAGCTCTAGTATTAATGTAAGGGAGATATATATAGAGAGAAAAAAATATAGAGAGAGAAAAAATAGCGAGAGAAAAAATTTAAAAATAGCCAGTTATCTTCGAGGCGTAAAAACCCTATGTCTTAATGTATTAGAATTCATAAAACTTCCACTATATTGCAAATATCAGTATTCCTGAATGAGACAAGTATCCATAGTGTGTGAAAATTAATTATCTTATGTTTAGTTTTTTAAAAAATTCATATGTTTATGTTATAGCTACAAACATCCATGCGAATCCACATTATCAACTCTGCAAACTCTAAGTTCACGGAAAACATTCTCAATGTGGTATAACAATTTGAGTATACATATATGTGTATTATTATTCCTGTCTTTACTCTACAAGATTATCTATCAAGCAGAAATAGAGAGCAGATTTCAATATACTAATAAAAATATATATCAGAAACAAAACTAAAAATAAAAAGATAACAATAATAATAATAAGTAATAATAAAATAGAAAACTAAAAAAATATTACGAAAGAATATTACATATTAAAAATATTACATACTAAAAAATATTACGTATTAAAAAATATTACGTATTAAAAAATTTACATATTAAAGATATTAAAAATAAAAATAAAAAATATAAAATATTATAAAATACTACAATAATAAAAAATAAAAATAAACCACAAAGATCAACCCTTCAAAATTAATTGACAATATATTGCCAAGTTCATTATAAGACAAAGCCAAAAAATTATCTATCAAATCACATCTAGCAAAGATCATTTCAAAAAGTTTATGATGTCCAATTTGGTCTACATGTGTTCTTATATTTAATATAGAAGTTTATCTAGTGTAAGGTTTATTCAAAATATTTGGAGCATCAGCTTTTAGGGTAGCTTAATTTTTCATGAGGAATGTTTAAATAAAAATAAAATAAAATAAACAATAAAAAAAGAATAAAAAGAAGCAATCAAAAATTTAGGAATCAAACATTTATCGGCTAGTTTTCCATATAAATATAAATCAAACTAAATATACTACATTTTAAATTTAAATTTATATTTAAACGTTGAGTTTAATCTATGTTTGCAACAACTGAATAAATTTGTCCGTAGGTTAAGGGAATTTTTAGATTTTAGTATAAAGAATATCTCCTCTGCGCAGAGGTCACATGTCTCAGAGGATGAATTAAAAGGAATCCCCCTTGAGACTATATTCCAAGCCGTCGAATATCTAACGTTATCTAGTACGCCTGATAGTGCCGTTGAAGATTTTTTACTTGGATCTGTGAAAGAATTCTTGTGGTTATTATAGCGAAGTTTAAATTCCGTCGATGTGGAACCGACGTAGTTAAAAGAATTAGAGTCAGTATTAACATTACAATTGTATACTATATTTTTAACTAAACAGTTGTTATTTAACGGACATTTAGATCTATCTCTACAGTTACATTTGTTAACTTGTATATTATTTATGCTATTATCACTAGGTTTTAAGTTCCTATTATTTATTCTATTAATATTTTGTGCTAAATTTTTGGTGGATGAGTAGGTTAATTTAATTGTATGCCTATTGAAAATTGAGTGATACCTATGTGTTCTAGGGAAGCGATTATCAAGAGCTTTGAAAAATAATTTAGCGATGTGGGTTTTAATGTTTAGTGAGAAAGGGGGGGGGGGGGCAAACCAAATTATGTTCCTAGTTCTATTTCTTTTTTGGCCTTTGGAATTATTGTAATGCTTTCTATTATAGTTGTTAATGTTGTTGCCGTAATTAAAAAAGTTGTTACTTTGTTTAGTTTGTCTATCATTATCTATGTACACAATCTTATCGGCATATCCTGCCCTAGCTAATGCTTCATTATAGTATTGGGCCTTTTCGTCGAAAATCTTTCTATTCGACGAGATCCTAGAGATACGTTTTTGAACGGAGTTTACTATAGTGTTTTTGACAGATCTGGGCTGGTTAGAGTTAAAGTTGACATAGTTTAAGTTTTCATTCAACTTGTGAAAAGGATAGTGGAGACATGTGTTCAGATTTAATGTTATATCTAGGAAATTGACTATTCTATGGTTGTTCTCAATTTCTATTTTAAGGTTAAAGTAATTAAAAAATTTTGTAATTTGTTTACATTTTCTATTTAGTTCAGGGTTATTATTATTAATATGTAAAAGCATGTCATGCCTATATAAACCTCCGGTAGTATCAGGTATTTTCCTATTTAGCGAATTGATTAAAAATAAGCCCACAAGGTCAGTTACCTGAGCTGAGTCGGAAGATCCCATAGTTATGTCAAAATTGCTATCTCTATCTGCTCTGGTCCATAATTTGTCATTAAATTCTATCAAAGTTTTCCTAGCCGATAATATAATATGCATTTCTTTGCTAGTTAGGTCAGTATGTTTGAATGCGTAATTTAGTGCCTTATTTAGTAGACTAGGGGTAATAGAAGAATAATAGTTAGCTATATCAAGTTGAATAAACCTATTATTATTGTTATATTTAATTTGCCTAAACCACTCAACAACCTCTCCAGTTCCCTTCCACAAGCTCAGGTTAGATACACAATCCAAGTTCTTAATTTGCTGTATCACCCTGTCAAGAATGTTTTTGCTTAATTTGCCCAGGTCCGATTTTGATGGTGCGATCAATCTAACTGGCAGGTCATTTTTCTCTCTTTCTTTCTCTCTGTATAACATTTTTTCACTGCCAGCTTAACCTCTTCAAATGCAAGTCGGTATTATACCGGTATGTCGAATCTATTTATCTATAAAACTGTTTACATTGTATTTTGTCTGAGGAAGGCATAGCATATTGTTAATATGATATCCTCGAAATATATATAATGAAATAAATATGGTTTTATAAATATAGTTTCCATTTATTTAATATTGTATATATATATATATATATTTATTTATTAAAATAACAGATTAAAGTTTAAGCAAAGAATCAATAGGAGGAAGACAGGAAGACGATACTTTGGTTCGTGGAAACGTTCTCTGGCAAAGAACGGGAAAAAACGAATATAATACGTCATTATTTGGAGTGGTGAAAAAACAATTACACGCAAAGACAAAACCACGTTTATGGTATAAAAGAAGTCATAGACTAATATTCTATTAGGTGGTTCATAGAGACGTCCTCTGGCAATGAACGGAAAAAACGAAGATAATACCTCATATGTGGAGCGGGGGAGAACAATTGCACGCAAAGACAAAACCACGTAAATGGAATAATTGTCAACAATTAAATATATTAAACCAAAATTTGATTGTTTTATACTCTGCATATGTGTGTATATATATATATATATATATAAATTTCATATTTCGAAAGAAATACGAGTTTAGGAAGCCGTAGCTATGCGAGCAACGGGGGGCTCACGCCCTCTGGTGTAATCCAGCAGAAGCAAGGGGGACAACCTTCTATGCATTTCAGATTTGACTGGGCATCGCCAGGATGATCCCTCCCACTGCCCTGCAACTACTAGACTTGAAAACAACCGAGAATATATAGTTTTCTCGTCTGTGTAAATGAGGAAGCGTTAGTATTGGGGTGTTCTTTTCTAATGTGAAGTAGTCTTGTGGTGCTACCTATGTAGAAATTGCTGCATTTGTCGCACTCTAATCTATATACGACGTAAGCCTGCTGGAATAGGTCTGTGTCGTTGATGGGGCAGTTGGCTAGCCTGCAGCGGCTGTCAGGTCTTGTGGAGTGTCTTTTGGTTAGCTGTCCGCATAGAGAAGGTCCTGAGTGGGCTAGTTGGATATCTAGTCCCTCTCGTCTGATAGCTCTGCGGATGGTTGTTGTTGTTTCGTCACTGAAGTGTGGGAGCTTCAGGAAGCATGTGTTAGTGCCTCGTGTGTGGTGTCCTCTGTTGTTTCTGGCACGGTTCGCGGTGGACGTCGGGTATCCGTTCAGTTTAAGTACTTCCAGGAAATGTGTGGTGTGTGTGTCTCAGTCTCTTGCGTCGGTACATCTGTTCCGGATACGTGTAGTTCATTACTTATGTATCCGAACGGCTGGAAGGGCCGATCTGAAATGTACGAACAGGTCCCTGCTGGCGGCTTTTTTATATCAACGACACATACCTATGCCACCAGGCTTACGTCCTATACAGATTAGAGTGCGACAAATGCAGCAATTTCTACATAGGTAGCACCACCAGACCACCTCCGATAAGAATAAAAGAACACCTCAATATTAACGCTTCCTCATTTAAGAAACACCTAGTGAAATGCAAAAACACCGACAAATACATAACAGTTACGATAGAAGCTAAGGAAAGAAACTTCGGCAAACTTAGAATTAAGGAAGCACTGATTATAGACAAAACACACCCCACCAATCAATAATAGACTAGAACTCAAAACCTAATTTTTAATATGATAGAGCACCTAGCTCCACACTTACACCCCCTCTCACACACACACACGCTTGCACCTCCACTTATGCTCAGTCTCACATACACAAAGACGAGTTTTAACATGATAGAGCATCTAGGCCCCACATTTACATATAGACATATTCTCTCACACTCACACACACACGCATACTTACGCCTTCACGTATTCTCCCACAGATTTAAACATTCATGTACAAAACCCCTGTTAAAGGGAAACAACTCTTTATCCACCTAACCTTCACTCTTTGACATTAGAGATAGAATTGAATCTCTATAACATTTCCTGTCAGCATGACTTGGCAAGCTAATTAGTACACTGGATTAACCTCTTTACTTCCCTCCGAAGAAGAGATATTGTCTCGAAAATTAAGGATATTTAAATACATTTAAGGTAAGAGACTAACTGTTAAGAATATCTTTTGCATTTGCATTTATATACTATATCCATACCTCAATTGTCTTGACCTTCCAACTCCAAACGTTTATACCTCATTACGCCATGCTTCAAGTAGACAACAATTTCGTCCATATATATATATATATATATATATATATATATATATATATATATATATATATATATATATATATATATATATATGTATATATATATTTATATATATATGTATATATATATATATATATATATATATATATATATATATATATATATATATATATATATATATATATGTGTATGTGTGTGTGTGTGTGTGTGTGTGTGCTTGTCTATGAATATATATATATGTATATATATATATATAGGAAAATGTTCAGGAGGACCCCGAAGGCGGAGTTTAGGCCACCTCGACGGCTATTTCTGGACACACACACATATATAAATATATATATATATATATATACACACAGATAAATCCGCCAAATAATGGTAGGGTCAAGCCGTATGAAGAACTCAATGTAATCCATATGTAAAAGATGTCGTGTAGCAAAGTTTAAAATACAAAATGTCAACGCTATAATTCATTGGAAGCAGGGTCAAAATAATACAAATAGTGAAAACAATGAAAATAAACAAAATTCATAGTAAAACTCATTATTTTACGATCGTTTCTGGGGGGTAGTTCTTCGTATGTTGATTCTATTAGTGATCTATTTAAAATATATTACAAATTATCAAAGTAAGAAAATATACATACGCCTTCTCTACCCGCCGTCTTCAGAAATAATGAGTTTTGTTTATTGAAGAGTATAAAATCATTTATGAATATGTAACCTTTTAAGAACAAGGTTGAGATTGACTAATAGTAAAAATAGGAAGGGGCTATATAGATCATTAAGCTGGTAGTAGTAGATGAATAAATTAGCAGTCAGGGGATGAGGTATCGAATGACCTTTAAGAAAAGAAAGTTGCGAGTGTGAAGGAATTTAGACAGATTGCATAGAAATTTTAGAAATGTGTGGACGATCAAGGAAGATAAAAGTTTGAGGAAGAGGGGTGCAGATATCAGTGTGTTATATCCAGTAGAATAGTATAGAACAATCCTAAATATTTGTTATTTCTTTGTTCAAGAGGAATAATTTGTTCTAAAAATAGAACAAGTAGAGCAATATAGATGGAACCAAAGAAAAGTAAAAAGTAGATAAAGGAATATATAGGTAATAAAATAATAAAATTTGTGTAAGTATTGTATTCTGTTAGAGCGGTCAGAATGAAGTTTAATCTGTAGGGAATTTTATTTTCGAATAAGAAATCTCATTAATAATCTGGTTTTCTTAATAGGTTTAAATGCATGTCTGTTAAAGTTTTGATAGAGTGTTGAATATAATGTAATATATAGTGGTCATTAATAGTTAATTATTTAAAACAGTTATAGGAATGAAATATAGGATTGAATCTATGGAGTAATTCTAATAGTAAAATATATACACACACACCCACACACACACACACACACACACACACACACACACACACACACACACACACACACATATATAATATATATATATATATATATATATATATATATATATATATATATATATATATATATATATATATACATATATATATATATATATATATATATATATATATATATATTCCTTTATATTTGTTCTTTATTTGTTTAGTTGTATTTATAATACTTGAATGTCTTTCTAATTCTATGGTTACATGCGATAAATAACTCTTGTCTTTTATTTAATAGAATATCTTTCGATTTAGTAATTTCATATTACTATATAATATATATATATATACTGAACGAGCAATACAGTGTTTTCACACCTCAGTGAGGCACGTGCGAATATATAAGTCAAATAAGCTATTTAACACAACTAATTTACACAGAGAAATGGCAACAACCAACTGTATAGATACAAAGGAAGAAGCTGTAATATCAGCTATATATGAAATGAGAGAAAATTCAGCTGCTGGCACCAGTAATCCTAAAATTATGCAAACACTATAACAAAACCATAAGTGTTTTTTAACCTTCATATCATGTATCCCCATTTTATCTGATGAAAAGGCAAATGTCATCTCATAATGATATTTGTTTTTGAAATGCGTATTATAAAATACTTGGAACTCTTTTAACCATCATTTGATCTTATATTATATATATATATATATATATATATATATATATATATATATATATATATTTATATATATTAGAAAGTGAGGTTTTTTTACAAAATGAAAAATAACCGAGGGGTCCTACACGAGTGAAAAAAAAAATGTTTTTTAAAAATAAAACTCCAGTTGCATTTTCGATTTCATCTTTTTTCCTTATATATATATATATATATATATATATATATATATATATATATCTGTCAGTATGTCTGTCTGTGTGTATGGGTGTGTGTGTACTTTGGACAGTGTGGAATGGTTTTACTGGCTGGATAACCTTCCTATCACCAATTTCTTTACACCATGGACTGGGTGCATCATTCAGCACTAGAGAAGTTATTTTACTTGCCTGAAGGGATCTTTCTACCCTGTATCAATTTTTATTCAGGGTGACTGCTCTCCTAGATGTGCTTCCTTCTACATGACTTACAGAGCCTTCATCAATCCCAATGCATTCGTATTTTATTCAGAGGGATTGGTCCCCTAGACAGGCTGTGTTTTGCATGGCTTATAAGACCCACGTGCACCTCACACAGCTGTATTCTATTCAGCATCACTGCCCTTCTTGTTGACCTATTTTGCACAGTCATATTTCATTTCGAGTCACTGCCCCCAGAATGGAAAAAAATTAGGGAACTCTTACCTCTGCTAACAAGGAAAGATTGCACTCTATGAATTAAAGGTTGGCTGCAATGTGCCTATGTGTGAAGTGGTATACTGCATGATAGTGAGACATGGGCAATGGATGCAGATGACATGCAGAGGTTTGAGAGAAATGAGGCAAGCATGCTTCGATGGATGTTTTAGAATGACAAAGCAAGGAAGAATTGAGGAAGAAACTGGCTTTAAGAGGAATGAAATGTAGTGCACTGGAAAGGAGACTTGAAGCGTTCAGTTCATAAGTGGGATTCAAGTGCAATGCCTGCAAACATTCAACAAGAATTGAGGTGCAATGTATGTGGCTGATTTTTTATAAAACGAGCTTGTTTTGTTAACCCTCACACGGGCAGGGAGATATCAAGCCAACTCTGAGATTGTTCTACCGCCAAATATTCCATGGCATATTTGCAGTGAGGGTGGCTTAATTTGAAAGTCAGTGGGTGGTCTGATCAGACACGGTAAAATGATGAAAACCACCCCGCCGGTCGTACCAGGTGACAGACAGTTCAAGTGTCACATCATTTGAATGTATCTGCAAAAGGAAAATCGGTCAGAAAGTGTGCTGAATGCCATTCCTAGGAACAACCATATTTGCAGTGTGGACTGGGTGCTTTTTGTCATGACACCTACATGACCACTTTACAATGTTGACTGGGTGCTTATTGTCATGGCTCCAAGATGATCATGGAGGAAATGCAGGGGTATTGGGGAGGCAGATATAGGGGTGGGGAGATTAAAGTGAGGAAGGTGTATGGGAGGGGTGATGTGAGGGAAGGTGGTGCATATTAGATGCATGCCTCAGCTCCTGCATATATTCATATATGATATATATTCATAATTAGGAAGGGTATGCACCCATAGAAACTAAGCCAGAATAGTTCTGTATGAGCAAGGCGTCATCTGACCTGACTTGACTCACAATGACGCCTCTCTTCTAACGCAAGCTAGCATGGAAAAATGGATGTTAAATGGTGATGATAATGATCATATTCATACAATATCAGCATCATCGTTTAACTTCCGTTGTTCCATGCTAGCATGGGTTAGACGGACTGTCCAGTGTGAGGCAAGTTGGGTCACACATCTATATATATATATATAAAATAACAGATTAAAGTTTAAGCAAAGAATCACTGCTTTCACCCTTAACGGGATCTTCTGAAACTAAAAAAATCAATCTGTGAACACAAAATTAAATACTTTAAAAAATGTGGCAACCGAAGGAAAACAGGAAGACGACACTTTGGTTCGTGAAGACGTTCCCTGGCAATGAACGGAAAAAAGCGAAGATAATACGTCGTTATGTGGATCGTTGAGAACAATTACACGCAAAGACAATACCACGTTTATGGTATAAATGGTATCATTAGACTAATATTCTACTTACTTTTAGGTTCACTTTTGTGTTGACGTGTAGAGCTAGACAGTGTGTATTATAATAAAATAAAACGAGGACAAGTGGTTACTCCTTCATTATGTTTATTGGGTTGGTGATGCGCGTTTTGCTACTGATCAGCTCAAGATTCAATCTGTATCCATCTCTCTCTCTATATATATATGTATATATATATATATATATATATATACACACACATATATATATATATACAAAATTAAATTAAGGGTGTCATGTCCGAGAACATGCGCCATATCCTCTGTAGAATATGCTCAAAGAGTCCAGCGAATAGATCCGAGCATTTTATATCAACTAGAAATTGATTGCATATATAGATATATCTAAATTAAACACATGAAACAATCACAGGGAATAATTTGTAAAAGTGAGTAAGCACACACAGCTAGGTAGGTAACTAATTAAAGTTTAACTAGAACTTTAAATATAGATACCTTTTAAAATGATTAATGTTCCCTGTATATATTTCATTAAAGAAATATATTTCACCATCAATCGATCGGTAAGCCACAGTAGGCAAATCCCGGATTGTCAACAAGCTGCGTGGGCTTACACACTTTTACAAATTATTGCCTCTGATTATTTCATATGTTTATTTTAGATATATATATATGTCAATCAATTTCTAGTTGATATAACATGCTGGGATCTATTCATTGCAATCCTTGAGCATTTTCTACTGTGGATATGGCGCATGTCTCTCGGACATGACACCCTTAATTTAATTTTGGATATATATATGGCCCCTTAATTATAGAGCTAACTCAGTTGAAAGGACTTGGCTGCTATTTCTAGTTGTCGATAATCCTATTCACGACACTGAGATGACGTTGGTATGACGTGTGTATTTTAAAAAAATGCAACACGTGCTGCAGGTCATTCGCAGATTTGCATTTGATGTGTAAACACAGATATTCAAATCTTCGCCCTTGTTGAAAATCCGTATTTGGCTAAGGTGGTTTACGGATCGATTAATGGTGAAATATATTTCTTCAATGAAATATATACAAGGAAGATTAATCATTTTAAAAGGTATCTATATTTAAAGTTCTAGTTAAACTTTAATTAGTTACCTACCTAGCTATGTGTGCTTACACACTTTTACAAATTATTCCCTGTGATTGTTTCATATGTTTATTTTAGATGTATATATGTCAATCAATTTCTAGTTATATATATATATATATATATATAAACAATTAAGTTAAAAATGTACATCCACATATGTATACTGAAATACTAGTATGCATATGAATACACACACGTGTACATATGTAGATGTACCGAGTTTTTCACTGGTCACTTTACTGTGAGTGTCCAGCTATTCTGTATGTAAACACACAGACAAACCGGTTTTTAGAGTCATACTGGTTTTTGAGGAAACACCTTTCCTCTATCCTCAGAAAGCCAGACAAGGAATATTGGACTAGTTTCGATGTTGTTACATCTCATCAGCAATATTTACCTATCTTCCGGCCTTTCTAGAGAATCGTGAAAGCACATATCGTTATATGCTTTTTCTATGAAAATTAGTAGTGGGCAGACCAATTTGCATAGAGCGTGAGTACGTACCGGTTCAACGGAGACGATAAAAACAAATAACGAAACGAAATTAAATTTCGTTTCGTTTGTAACTCACTTTTGAATGACTGACGCTTAAACAATTAAGTTAAAAATGTACATCCACATATGTATACTGAAATACTAGTATGCATATGAATACACACACGTGTACATATGTAGATGTACCGTGTTTTTCACTGGTCACTTTACTGTGAGTGTCCAGCTATTCTGTATGTAAACACACAGACAAACCGATTTTTAGATTCATACTGGTTTTTGAGGAAAGACCTTTCTTCTATTCTCCAGAAAGCCAGACAAGGAATATTGGACTAGTTTCGATGTTGTTACATCTCGTCAGCAATATTTACCTATCTTCCGGCCTTTCTAGAGTATCGTGAAAGCACATTATCGTTATATGCTTTTTCTATGAAAATTAGTAGTGGGCAGACCAATTTGCATAGAGCGTGAGTACGTACCGGTTCAACGGAGACGATAAAAACAAATAACGAAACGAAATTAAATTTCGTTTCGTTTGTAACTCACTTTTGTATGACTGACGCTTAAACAATTAAGTTAAAAATATATATATGTATATATATATATATATATATATATATATATATATATATATATATATATATATATATATATATATAGTAATAATAATAAATTTGAAGACTAAAATCCAAAGAGGGCTCGATAAGGATAAATATATGTCAAATATATAAGAACCGTAGAGTTTCAGAAGATCCGGTTAAGCAATTCTTTGCTTAAACTTTAGTCTGCTATTTTAATATATATATATATATATATATATATATATATATATATATATATATATATATATATATATATATATATATATATATATATATATATATATATGTATATATATATATATATATAAATATATATATAAAAATATATAACAAATATATATATAAACATATTTTGCTTGTTTTACCACAACAAATTAAATATAACCTCTACATATATACAAGCGGAGCTGCTGATGTATACCACCATTTCAAACTGCTAATCTTGAGTGAAACGTTGATGTAAATAATGAACTTACAATCACATGTTATATGCCTTGAAAAGACCTACCATATGGTCGGACGAAACGGCTGTCGGCAATACACTTGTTATAATGTCATAATAGTTCCTTTGTTCTTTTTCATTAATATATATATATATATATATATATATATATATATATATATATATATATATATATACATATATATATGTATATATATATATATATATGTATATATATATATATATGTATATATATATGTATATATATATATATGTATATAAATATATCTATATTATATTATAGGGCAGTGGATTTGCAGTATCGGTAGAGGGTCGGACGGCATGTTTGCAGCATAGAGTTATGACCCTTTATATTCTGAGTACAAATCCCGCCGAGGTTAACTTTACCTTTCATCCTTATGGGGTCGATAAAATAAAGTACCAGTAATACACTGGGATAATTGCTGGCCTTGTGCCAAAAGTAGAACAATTATATATTATATTATATCTTTTATTTATCTTCATCGAGGGAACACAAGCACTACCCAACTTTTCAAGGCACAAATTTGACCATACATCTAGAATACTAGATGTATCTAATTAGTGACCTATCATTTGGTGCTTATGCAAATACACCTTGTTTTCTGTATATACACGCACACTCTCTCACACACACATACATACATATATATATATATATATATATATATATATATATATATATATATATATATATATATACATATATATATATACACATCTATATATCATTTGCTCCCCTGAAAAGCAGACATTAAATGACGGTGATGATGATGATATATATATATATATATATATATATATATATATATAAGCACACACACACATCTCTATATATACACATACATATAGTTTTTTCCAAGTTTTAATCAATGCAGTGTTGTTCAAGAGCATACTAGCTATATTAATGCACCTATTTCCACTCCAGTAATTTTTAATGCCAGCACCAGCCAAGCCTGATTAAATATCACATTTAGTTTAGAGAACCTGCTTAGCAAGATTTACTTTCTTAAGTACTACTCTATAATTGTCAGGTCTTCAGGGGTTAACATTGAAAACCTGATAAACTGTATTCATCTGTACTTTTATGTCTAAGTAATGAATTATTCTCCTAAATATAGATTCACGTTTATGTTATTTTTATCATTATATTTCTTTGTATAATAAAATTAAGCTACATACTTCAAGCCTGCAATTAAATGCTGGGATTAGTTTCTAATTAGTTTAAGACATCAAAGCAAATTTAGTTAAAGGGCACAATGTCAATAACTAATAGATTTAACATGGTAGTTGATTGATTGAAATCATATTATTGTCATCTAATCAGCTTTTACAATTAACTGACATTTGCATACTACTGAATCGATATATACATAAACCACTCTAATAAGTATTTGGAATCTAATAATACAAAGAACAAATTTGAACAATAATCCTGAGAATTAGAATAAGTAGTTTTCAATTAAATAATTTGAGCTTCTGTCATATCAAATAAGCCACGTTTATGTTGCACCTTGACTTAGTCAATATAAGAAGCTAGATATCCTTCCACAAATCAACAAATCTATACTCTTTTTATATTAGAGACTACTTGTTTTAATCCTGAATCTGAGAACTATATGCTCACAAGAAAGTCAGCAGCTACTGAAAGAAATTCTGAACGGCTGCTTCTCTGCTGTAGCTTTGTTCAATCTAGAACTAGACATGAACAATGCGCAAGCTCAAACGTGCCACAGAATGTTATAATAAACCTTCAAAAGTGTGGGACTAGACTTGTTGCTAAAAAATATTGTAATCATTATATATCGTACATTCTGTGGCATCCTTTATAAAAATAGCTTAAACCAACGAAGCCTTTATTTTTACGCTATTTCACTTAGTTAATTCTTAGAGTGTAACATATAAAAATATGATTTACAACTATAAAATAAATTAATTAATATAATAACAGAGCTGCGGAGCTGAAATTTAGGAAATAATGGAGTATCGGATCCTGAGTTGGAGCCAGTCAATTTTTAGCCGACTCCGCAGCCCTGTATAATACATTTCATATTAAAGTTATTAATAAACCTATTTTACACTGCATGCAAATTACCATGAGATATTGATATTAGATATAAGATACAGCGCAATATCTACAGCTGTAAAAGTACGAAAGCGAAGTAATAATAAGTGGCTTAAGGTAATTCCAATATGAAAGTTTGTAGTGATAAAAATTTGATAATGCAATACGATTGTTAATATTATAGTTCTATGAAAATGTAACAATAGATAACTAAATTATTTTACTATTAGTATATTTAAGAAATTATCATTATAGATTTGATCGTTCATATAAGCATCATATTAATTTTCAACACAATTATTTTGTTACTATGAGTATATGATAATAATATTACGTAATTATTTATAGCTGTTATTACATTAAACATAGATGTATTTATTTTTATATGTTACACTCTAAGAATTAACTAAGTGAAATAGCGTAAAAATAAAGGCTTCGTTGGTTTAAGCTATTTTTATAAAGGATGCCAGAGAATGTACGATATATAATGATTACAATATTTTTTAGCAACAACTCTAGTCCCACACTTTTGAAGGTTTATTATAACATTCTGTGGCACTTTTGAGCTTGCGCATTTTTCATGTCTAGTTTAATATTTTTTTAAGGCAACGCTTGTAATAACTCTAGTTAAACAGGATATATATTAATAATAAATTATCGTTGTAATGTAATTAGATGATGTAATTGTTATTATAAATTATCTTATAAATATTAGTGTAAGATGTATAAAAATATTTTCAGACTTTTAATATAAACAACTACAAAAAACAATCAATATTAAATCAATATTAAATCAATATATTATACATAATAGAAGACATAAAATAAACAATACAAATACAAAATATTTACATACAATTGCAATTATCAGTGTATATACATTTTCTTTATATTCCCTGAGCAAATTAATAAGATTTGTTTTTATTGTACATAATTTTTAACTCACTTTTTAATAGTTGTTGGCTGAGCGAAATTGTAAAAGCCTATGAGCAAATATAAAAAAAAATACACAAACAACATTTCCTTGTGTTATTACAACATTAGATAAAATAATTGAGCAATGTCGTTATATTTTGCTCTTATTGCACATTAATAGTGTTTCTATTTTTCGGCACAAATCCATTACGGCAGTCCATTACTGGTACTTTATTTTATCGAATTAGTAAGTATGAAAGTCGAAGTTAACCTCGGCAGGATTTGAACTTAGAATGCAAAGGACCATAACAATACTGCAAAGCATGGTGTCTGACGCTCTACCAATACTTGTGTTGAGCTGGTCATTAATTTATGGTGGTCGTGCGTGGAGTAGAGCAATCGCTAGTTGAAATATTATGAACAAAACATTTTTATTTGCCGAAGAACATATTTTCAATACTGTTTGTGAATGTGACGAAGGAAATACATTCTGATATGGAACAGTGTACAAAGTGTGTCTGTGAATAACATAATGTTACCTCATGTTGTTGTCAAGATTTCGTATATCCAGTTAGAAGATGAAACCTAGCCATCTCGGATTAGTTATATTTCATGCCATGTGTAAACGTGTTTGAGGATAGCAAAATATGCGCGTTAATTATAATAATTAGTTAATAATATTACAAAATATACCTAATTAAACTCTTTGCTTGAAATTTTATCATTCTTCGTTTATATATATATATATATATAGAGAGAGAGAGAGAGGGAGAGAGATTTATCTAGTCCTTCGCTCAAGATTAATCTATAAGTTTAGATGTTTGCCTTCGTTTAAGTAAATATTACAGTAAGATTTTTAATATAAACAACTACAAAAAACAATTAATATTAAAACGAAAAAATTATCAATGATAAAAGAAGCGGATGCAACTTTTTTTTTTATAAAGTTATATTCCTGTTTCTTTAAAGAACATTTCATTTTTGTTCTATTGTAGGCGAAATAATGCAATGGTTTAATAGGGAAGATATAACTCACGAATTATGTCTCTAACCGTGTAACGCTTTTTAAGTAGATAACTACAATTGAAAATACTAAAGAAATGGAACCAACAATTCAATTTGAAAGTCGTCTAGTGACAGTGTATTACTGGTACTTTATTTTATCGACCCCGTAACGATGAAAGGCAAAAATGCAAATGCTTAAAATTTAAATTGCCTTAATTCTATCGTCTGCTGTTTCATTAAAGGGAGATTATCGTCTGTATTTAATTCTATCGTCTACTGTTCCACTAAACAGATATACCTCCACTATCGTCTCTATTTATACATTTTAACTTATAACTTATACACATTTGATTTGAAATATTTTATCTAGTCCCCCCTCTCAATATTATGATGATTTCTTTCGAATGAAACAGTTCTAGTCCTGTAGAAACCATTTATATATATAATTGTATTATATATAATGTGTGTATATACAGGATGTCCCCCAAAAATATATACACACTTCAACAGCATTCTAATAACTATTGCCTGTACAGGTAATCAACGTGTCAATCGAATGTTAGTTTCGTGTTTTAACAGTACAAATTTACAATACACACATAAAACCAGTGTATATACATACATGAGTGTGTATACACATACATGAATGTGTATATACAATATATATGTATATATATATAGACACATATATTCACGGTGCAGCGGTACATTAAAATATAGATGCGGGAGAGGGGGGGTGTATATATAGGGGCGCTGGGGATAAAGGAGTGTAAAGCGTGTGTAATTGATATATTGAAGGAGAGGAGCGTGCAGCGATAGAGTAACAAATATATAGAGAGGGGGAGAGATGGTATTGAAGGGGAGGAGTGCAAAGCGAAAGAGTAAGAGATATATATAGAGACGGAACAGATAGAGAGAAACAGGCGTAAGTAACAGTGGAAGAGATATAGAGAGAGGTACTCTGATTGGTTGAAAATTAGCCAATGACATACGATCACCACCACCACGGCTATCCCCGAAAAATTTTTTAAGAAGCTACGCATATATGTTAGAACACGAAAAGTGAACATTCTGTTGTTTCACACTTTTCGTGTTCTAACAGATAAATACGTTTGTTTATATTTTGTTATTTTGTATGCAAAAATATCTGTACACGAATATATATATATATTATATATATATTTATATATAATTATATATTTGTGTACAGATATTTTTGCATACACAATAACAAAATATAAACAAACGTATTTATTTGACGAGGCTCGATAGAGTAAACCCGAGCAATGCCGGGCCATTCTGCTAGTATATATTAAAATAACAGATTACAGTTTAAGCAAAGAATCGCTGCTTTCAACCTTATCGAGCCCTCTTTGGATTTTAGTCTTCACATTTATTATTATTACTATACACACACACGCACACATATATATACCATCGTGTGTCATGGCCTTTGAGAGGTGCAATTGGGTAAGCTCGGCTTTTATCACCTCATCCCAGGTCTTCTTGTGTCTCCCCACTACGCGGTTTCGATCGCCTTCTAGTGCTCTACACCTTTTTATACAGCTGTCTTACTTCATACACACCACATGTCCATACCAACGTCATCACCTCTCCTGCACACAGCATTTGATTCCTCTTATGCTCAGTCTCTCTCTCAATTCCTTTATGCTTTGCCTTTCGCTTACATTACTATTACACATCTATCGGAGTATGCAGGCTTCGTTTCTTTCTAATCTACGCAATTCTTCCACAGATAGCGCTCAGGTCTCACTACCATGTAACATTGCTGTTCGAATACACACATCATACAGTCTCCCTTTCATTTTGAGGGAAAAGCATTTTGCAGCTAGCAGTGTCAGTAGCTCCCTGAACTTCTTCCATCTCGTTCTTACCCTAGTTATTGTCCTTTCCGAACACCCACCTCCGCTGATAATTCGGTTACTTAAGTAGCAGAAGCTGTCTACTGTTTCTACAGAGCCCTCCCAAAGTTTGGTGGTTCTTGTTTCATGTGGCTGTTTGCTGCTTGCTGTCCCAGCACAGCTGGTACATGTGAAACCTACATTCTTAGTTAAGCTTCCT
>OZ024743.1:154036834-154066834 GCA_964016885.1 Eledone cirrhosa
TTAGTTAAGCTTCCTGATACCCCACTACATCTCTTGTGTACCCATTGTTTGCATTTGAGGCAGAGCATGGAGTTTCTACCTACACCTTTCCTACATACTGAGTAAGGCCATTTCCCTGAGGGGATCTGTGTTCTGTTTTCTCGTCTACTTACAAGGACCTTAATCTTTGCCAGGTTGACTTTGAGACCCTTCCTTTCTAGTTTCTGCTTTCAAGTTTGGAATATCTTCTATAGTTCTACCATAGATTCAGCTATAAGTTCTAGGTCATCTGCATACAGGAGTTCCCATGGGCATCCGATCTTAAACTCCTCTGTTATTGCCTGCAGAACTATGATGATAGGAGAGGGCGAAGAACAGAGCCCTGGTGGACTCCGACCTGTATGCTAAATTCCTCGCTATAGTCATTGCTAATCCTAACTTTGCTGACTGCTCCCCTATACATGGCTTGTACAGCTTTCACAAGTCATTCATCTACTCCTAGTTTTCTTAGAGCCCACCAGATTATAGCATGGGGAACTCTGTGAAAGGCTTTCTCGAGATCGACGAATGCCAGGTAGAGCGGCTTACTTTTAGCCAGGTACTTTTCCTGTAACTGCCTAACAAGGAAGAGGGCATCAGTGGTGCCTCTTCCTGGCAGAAACCCAAATTGCACTCATCTAGTTTCAACCGGTCCCTAATCAACTGCGCTAAAACTCTTTCTGTTACTTTCATGACCTGGTCCATCAGCTTTATACCTATATAGTTTCCTCTATCTAGTGCATCAACTTTACCTTTGTAGCAGTTGACAATGATATTACTGCACAAATCCTTTGTTATGTCACCTTCTAGTATTACCTGGTTAACAATAGTGTGGTTATGGTGTGACCTACCGACGCAGATCCCTTCAGCATCTCGGCAGTTATACCCGATGGACCGGTTGCCTTCCCCGTCTTCATATCTTTGATTTCCTTACTTATTACGCTGCTGCTGACTTGTACTGCTGGCACCTCTATAGGATCTACTTGGGGTAGGGTCTCTTCTTCCCATGCATTCTCCTCATTTAGTAATCTATCATAATGGCTCTTCCACGCATCTTTCTTCTCAGCACTTGTGAGGGCAAGCTCACCTTTATCATTCCGGATACACTTCTCTCCAATGACATCAATTCTCTCTGACACCCTGCGTCGCAATCTTGAACACGTCCTGTTTCTGGTCCTCACGTTGCAAAACATGCTTGAATTTTCTATCCTCTGCTTCCCTCCTAGTTAAGTATACTTGTCGCCTAGCTTCCCTCCTGGTCTCTATGTACAATGTACCCTGCTTCCCCCGTTATTCCATTCTTTCCATGCCTGTCTCTTGGTCTTAACTGCCTCATCTACCTTATTGTTCCACCAACAAGTCACTCTCCTCCTGCCTGTGGTCTTACTCCAGTCACAGATCTCATCCATCGCCTTTAGTAAGTTATTTTTTAGGAAATCTCTGTGCTCTTCTACATTGAATGTCTCTATCTGTTCTTCTTTACTGTCATAGGCGTTGATTAAAATATCTTTAAATCTGTTACTGGCTGAGGGGTCTTTCAGCTTCCAGATTTTTCTTCTCCAGGTTGGCTTCTGTTTTCTGGTTCGTCTAGTTCTGACCGTGAGGTCGCTGACAACTAAGTCATGTTGGGAGGTACATTCCTCACTAGAGAAGGCTTTTGTGTTTACGACCGTCCATCTGTCATGTCCTCTGACGAGGATAAGATATATCTGACTAGAATGCTCCTCTGATCTATAGGTGATCAGATGGTTGTCGTGTTTTTTTAAGTTTGTGTTACATATCGACATGTCATTGTTGTCGCAGAATTCTAGAAGCCTGAACCCTTCTTCATTTCTTGTGCCAACCCCATGGCCTCCATGGACTCTATAGAAGCCGTTACGGTGTTTACCTACGTGTTCGTTAAAATAACCTGCAATGATTAGAAAGTCATTGTCGTTTGTTAGAGCAGTAGTGTGCATTAGGGACACATAACACCTATCTTTAAGTTCGTCTGGCAACCCCGATTGGAGTGCTTAAGCTGATATTATTGTGGTAATTGTTTTATTCAGGACTAGTCTGAGTTTAATGATTCTTGCATTCATCCTGTTCACGGAGATTACCTTATCTATCCACTTGTCAGCTAGTAGGATACCTACACCACCCATCCCATCGTAATTTCCCACCCAGAACAATTTGTAGCACTGCTTTTGGCCTACGAGGACTATAGCAGACTCTCCTCTCCATCTAGTCTCTTGCACACAGCATACACCAATTTCCTTTCGCTCAAGCAACTCTACGATTTCTCCTGCTCTCCCTTTTATTGTGCTTACATTGATGGTTACAACATAAATTATTTATATATATATATATAGATAGATATATAAATTATTTATATATATATATATATATATATATATATATATATATATATACCAAACTTCTGTTAATTAGATTAACACAGCAGGAATTCTAGATGCCCTCTGCTTGAGAGTCAACTTGTGAATGTCAATTAGAAGAAAACTTACAAATTTTATCTAAGATAGTATAGCAAAACAAAAGCAACTTAGGAGTATTTATGCAATTTATTTTATGTCTAGCTATCAAGTAGGTATACACATCATACATAACACATAATTAGTAGATGTATACACTCGATATATTGAAATAATTGATGTCAGGTATAAAGCCTTTTGTTTTTACTTTTGATTTTGGATGAGGAACAGTGGGAGGAAGGGTAAAACATTTCACTTGCTTTTATTTTTGAGTCAGGCGCTGAAGAGCACCACCTTGTCTTCTATAGGAGATGTTTTCTTGCTGAAATTAGATTGATGAATATAATTGGTGCAAACAATATCGATTCTAAAATATTGGAGGTAAGTAGTAACTCATCAGACCAAAGTATTCATTAAACTGATATTTGGTTCTGAGATTATGTAGAAAGACAGTGAATATGTCAAGAAGAGATTTATGTACAGCAGCTAAGTTCAAGAAGATAGAGTTACTGAGGATCAGAGAAAATGCAAAATAAGATTAGGTCAGGAAGTGAGAATTTATTAAATTTATTGATCAGGTAGATAATTACCTTCCACCCTGGAATGTCGTCTGTAGTATTGCTGACTGAAGAAAATTGCCATGATAGCAGTACTCTATAGCTAGATATTTTTAAGCCTTATATAAAATGAAGTTCCACTTAGAATTAAATATATTTCAGTTTTGACAAAAAATTAAAATCATTGTCAAAACTTTAAATGATAGATTTTTATATGTCTACTGATGCTTTTTGTAAATTTATATGTATTTATGACAAATACTTGTATGATAGTGTTCAATACACTCATACTTAGATTCTAGCAAGGAAAGCTAAGAATTCTGACATTTGTAATGATTGTTAACTGAAATCATATTATGCTGACATAAAATTACTGCTTTTTCAAGATTGTATGTCACAAATACAATGATTAATGTGAGAAAGCCAATGACAGCATGATATGCTAGTTATATATGATTTTCAGTCTAACACCTTAAGCACAAAGCACATTAAGAACTACATTGAGTTGCTGAGTTTTCTAATACCTCATGATTACATAGCTATAAATAATTTGTATATTACACTTAAATACTCCATGCTGCTATATGCTAACATCTCTTCGTGATTATAAGGAGTTAAGCATCTTACAGATGCATACTCTTTACTATATAATTTACAAATTCCTGAATCTCACATGTTTATATGAGGTTAAATAATCACCATTTAAATACATTGTAATGCAATAAACAGATCTGCTACTACTTGGATGTTATAAGTTACATCATAGGTGGTGATCGATTATATTTTGGCAGAAGATTTTATACTGAATAACCAAGGTGATATTTAATAAGACTTAGAGATTTGATTTCTTTGTGAGGTGATTTGAAGTTATTGAATTCCCACATTTCTTGACTATACCAATGCAATAAGATAAATAACCGTGGAATGAGTTTTTAAATGGTGGCTTGACCTGCTAGAAATATTAGTAACATCTCCCTCAAATTAAACTTGACTATTTTTAATAGTATCCAGGGCATAATGTGTATTGCAGACTGAGGCAGACTAAGGCTGTCTAGCATGAAAGGATTTGATAGTCATAGTGAGAATGCCTTTGATTGTAACTTTCCTTGATAAGGACTGACCTGGGAGGTTAAACATGAACTCAGCTTCGAGCTGAGACATGATTAGGAATTCCAGTTACGGAGAGCTTAATTTCAGCTAATAGAATCTAATATTATTGATAAGAATAAGTGTTTCTGCCATTGGTAAAAGGCCAGGTATTTTTACTGAATTATTTATTTTAGCCAACTAATCCAACACCTGTCCTTTTTGGCACTGCACCATCTTCAGTTACTGCTAAATGAGCACTCTTCGATGTGGTCACTCATCCTGTTAGAAATATCATTTTGATATTGCACCCTATAATCTTAAAATTGTAAATAAATCATTCAATAATATACTCCTCAACGTGAACATAAAAATCTAAAAAAAGAACATGTAATCGTCACAGCTCAAATGGAGTTGAACATAGATTTATTCAATAAGGGCTGATCTGAGGCTAATCGACAATTAAATGTAATATAGATAATGATTTTGTGATTACACAACTATGCAACAGGAATTTGAGTTAAATAACTTGCTCAAGAAATGCACTTCTACCCCAGATGAGGAGTAACATTTTAGAAAGCTAGTGTGGTTGTAATCTAGTGCTTTATTAAACCAAATAAATAATTGTTTCTACTTTAGGCACAAGGCCAGAAATTACACAGTGTATTACTGGTACTTTATTTTATCGACCCCGTAAGAATGAAAGGCAAAGTCAAACTCAGCGGGATTTAAAATCAGATCGTAAAGGGACGTAACTATGCTGGAAAGCATGGCGTCCGACCCTCTACCGATACTGCCAATCCACCACCCTGTTAAATAATTAAACCAAATAAATAATGAAAATAATGAGTAATGGAGCAATAATAGTTAACTGTATTTTTGTTATTAATTCTTTACTCTCTTTTTTCAGCAAGTTACCAGGTTAATGGTCCAGTAAATCTGCATTAACTACTAGTTGAGACCATTATTTTTGTAGCAATTAATTACATCTGAATCTCTGCATTTGACCATTGCTAGCAGTATTATTTTGTAAATTATTTTGTTTTGAAGATTTTGTAGAAATAGTTGATTAGGACGTTTTATTCTTTTCCTTTCCTGATTATTGATTTAATATATATTTTAAATTTTATTTTATATTTTATTTTTACCAAACATTACAATTATTTTCATTTTCGCTTGTAATATTTTACAATAGCCCTTCTCTTCATTTTAGAATTAAGAGTAATAAAGAGCGTCCATTCTTTTGCTGGCTCACTTAATAAGGCATTCAAATCAATACTTCGATTCTTCTCTCCTTATGTCCATTGAAAGTATTGAACTATTTCAAGAATTCACTTATAGTCTAATTGTTACTGATGTAAACAACCAGTTTCTCCCTATTTCTGGATTCTAAAACAATTGACAAAATTCTTTAAAAAATGTTTTTTTTTCCTGTGATTTTTATAAATGTGTTTATATATTAACATTTCAAACACATCACATGTTTATAACTGGAAATGATTTTAAATTTATGGTTGTCATATATATACTTGTTTATATGAATTAAAATAGAATAATGTTTAGAACAAAATCATAAAAATATTCAGTTATCAACGTTTGTTTAATGTAAATAATCATTGTTTCCATTGTGATATTCCTAGTTTCATCACCTTCAATGCCTATGTTTGCTTCTGGTATTAAATAAGTGAGAGATAAGACAGCAAAAAACAATCCTATTGCAGTATACATTTACAGAAAAACTGTCATCTATTATTATTATCATGATGAATGTAGGCATGTAAAGATAATATTTTGCATAGGGGCCCAAGGAAATGCCAGTATATGCAAGCAAAAGATCTACTACATACTGACTATATTTGCAGAAGGTAGCAATGCAATCTCCCACAAATCAAACCATGCCATTTTAATGAAACACATATGATATGATGTCCTAGATATCACTAAATACAAATTGCTCTTTGTAAAATTATGAAAACTTTGTAAGTATGCTTTCTTAAATAAGTTTGTTCTATATGGTTTCTTTTGTTTACAATCATATCAATACTCCAAACAATCAATTATTTTAGTGAAATACACCCTGCCATTCAATTTTGGAAAATAGAGAACTAACTGTAGTGCATAAAGTGTTCATAAGGAATGGTGAGTAAATGAAAAGAATATGTTGTAAATGCTCACCATAGCTTTCAATGTATGGGTAAAATTGTATTTGTGCTGCAGTGGGGAACATTCAAGCAAGGCAAAATTAAAACTTGTATAAGACAAATCTTATTATTCTTCGTCCACTTATTAGCGGGAGGGTTGTTGGGGTAGAGTCCTCAAACACTCCTTTCAGCAAGTCCTCTCAGAATAATGGTCTCCAATTGATCTGGCCGGATTCCCTAGTATGACCAGCCAAGCTCATGGATATTATCCAACCAACTTGCTTTGGGTCTACCTCTATGTCTCTGCCAGGAGCAACTCTCTGATCTCCAGACTATGCATACTATCGAGTAATGGTACTCTACAGACTCTTTGGAGGAACCCCATTTTCAGCCACTTGTATTTGCAATTGTATTCCTTGGCTATTACCATTTTTCTGATTACCAAATGTGGAAGTTGGTTCATTACTGCTACAGCTCCTGAAAATGTTGCACTTATTCAGCCTCCTACCTTCCATCATTCCACATACTGTGTAGGCCTCCTTGAGAGGACACGTATCTTAATCATTGTATAAATTTCCATTCAAGCTGTGTAGTACTGACCATGAAACCTATCAAATGCATGTTGGATATCACCTTCTGATGCTTTAAGTAATACCATCATCTGCAAATTCCAGCAGACTGATTTTACTCATGCCAGTCATGACACTACTTCAATTCTGGATGTGCATGTCAATCCAGTTCATGAAGATTATAAACAAAAATGGTGACAGTACACATCCTTGGTGGAGTCTGAATTCCACATTGAATGGTTTTGATTGAGCACCATTTGTCTGAACACAAATAAAATACAAGATGTGCAATGACAAATTCTATTTTGCTTTAAAATTAGAACGAAATCGGTGGCAAAATGTGTGAGCTAGAGCCAAAAACTATCTATCGATCCCATTCTTCTGCAGAACCTTTCACAGCAGGTCCCATGGAATGCTGCCATATGCCTTCTCGTGATCTCTGAAGCAAGCATACACCTTTTAACAGTACTCCCAGAATTTCTCAAATACCTGCCACAGTGTGAATATTTGATCATCTGTGCTGCTTCTAGGGCAAAAACCACAGTATTTCTCAGTTAGCCTGGACTTGACACTCACTCTACATCTTAGCAAAGACTTTACTTCGGAGGCTTAACAAGGAGATCCCTCTATAATTGGAGATATCTTTCTTGTTTCCCTTTTTGAAAGTTAGGATTATCATGCCATTGCTCAGGAGCCTTTCCAGAGATCCGGGCCACTTGGCAAACACATGTCAGCCAGAGATTTCCTCTTTATTTAAGTCTTTTAACATCTCAACCCAAACTTCATTCTCCGAAGAGGTTAAAGATACCATCCTAATGCAGAAAGGGGCCTGCAAAGCTTGGCTTGAAAATTTGACCCCCTTCTTGCGGTTGCCATAAAAGCAGGCATGAAAAGTTACAACAGAAACAATAAAGATGTACAAAGATAAAACATGGAAATCTTTGGAGTTCAGATGGAATCTGACTGCAGATCAGCAAATACATTTTCTGGCAGAGCATCTTCGTCCATAACTACAATCATGAATATGTCTGGAGTTCTCGTCTCTATATCAAGCTGCCTCCTTGTGAGGTGGAGGGAATTCTTTTCTTTTCATCTAAACACAGTCACAACAGCATCTTCAGATGTAGATGATGTGCATCAGGGAGTGATGACTAATCTCACAGAGCCTGAAGTCACAAGAGCAATTAAATCAAATCAATATGAATAAAAACAGTATACAATTAAGCCTTCCTGCATACATACATATATATATATATATACAGACACAATATGCCGCCAGACCCCCCACTGCAAGGTGGTCGTGGAGGTGCCACGGCAAAAAAGCACCCAGCCCACACTGTAAAGTGGACGTGTAGGCGCCACGAAAAACCACCCAACACTCACTGTAAATGAGGTTGGTGTTAGGAAGGGCATGCAGCTCTAGAAATCAAGCCAAATCAGTTCCTGTATGAGCAAGGCATGGTCAGCCGACCAGACACTGCCCACAACAGGACAACCCGTCTAACCCATGCTAGCGTGGAAGAACGGACGTAAAACGGTGATGATGATGATGATGATGATGATGATGATGACACATATATATGTGTTGCCAGATGGGCATACATTACCACACACACAGATACACATATGTGTCTGTATATATATGTATGTATGTATGCAGGCAGGCTTAATGTTATACTGTTTTTATTCATATTGATTTGATTTAATTGCTCTTGTGACTTCAGGAAATAAATGTGTACACATGCACCCCTGGGTGCGTGTACACATGTTTATTTATTTATTTTCCTTTTTATATTCTTTCACACAATATGCACCGAACAGGTATCTTGCCTCTACTCGCAATTTTTTTAGCAAGAATGTTTTTTATAAAAGAAATTATTGTAGTCTTTTCTATGGTCTTTCCAAACACTTGTCTCATACCATAATTCCTCATTTATATATATTTTCATACATTTACCTCATACCATTCTCAGCACCTCATTAATTGTTTATAGTGCAAATCCCCTTTAAATGTCTAAACATTATAACCCCCCCCCCCCTTATGTCCAATCACTCTTCTGTGACAAACTGATGACCAGCTTAAAACCGCATACCCCTAGTAAAACACCGCATTCTTTCATGTCCTATCACTCACAACACTACCTCATCCATACCACACACAGCACCTACGCCTCACCACGTACACGCAGGTATGTCTATAGCAAGTCAAAACAGCACGCCCTGCATCTCAGATCAACCATTGCTCCCCACCACTACCTCATCACTATGATCACCCACCCTTACCTATCATACATGCCAAAACATTCCTCATAACTAAACCACCAATCAAAACAACCTAAACTGACCAATATATCAACTTGATACGTTAGACATTTATATGCCTTATACATTCATTTTATATATTTATTGTCATTACTACAGCTGAGATCTGACGAGGTTTTGATTCCAGAGTTAGACCAGATCCATATAAATTGAACCTTCAGCTGATCAATAAACGTAATGAAGACATACCAAATTGTCCTTGTATATATATATATATACAAGGACAATTTGTATATATTGATGCTAGTATATATATATATATATATATATATATATATATATATATATATATATATATATATATATATATACTAGCAGCAGTACCCAGCGTTGCATGGATAGGTAAAATAATATCTGATTTGATGAAAAGGTGTTGATCTTAGCAACTGCTTCTCGATGACTCATCTATGGCCACACACAGGCCTTGCGGGGAAGGGTGGTGATGACCTCTATCACGGAGAAACGAGGGTGACTGACGAACGGGCATACTGGGGGAGGGAGGTAATGACCTCTAGCACTAAGCCAAATTTCCTCACGCTACTTGATTGGAAACCGATGAATTCTCAAATACTACGACTAAAAGCTCAGGCGACGTCAGTCGCCATCGTTTTGCCTTTGACCATGTATAATATGTGCAATGATAGGTTCTATCGTAGTATAAAAATTGAACCAAATAAATTGATTTATGTGTAAGGTGGAGACGAAGTTTCGAATTTGAACGAAATCGGTTGAAAAATGTGGGAGCTAATGATAGGTCGCCGTCCCTGAACAAAGAATGCAAAGTGTAAAGCTACTATAAGATGTGCAATGATAGGTTCTATCCTAGTATAAATGTTGAACCAAATAAATTGATGTACGTGTGAGGTGGAGCCGAAGTTTCGAATTTGAACGAAATCGGTTGAAAACTGTGGGAGCTAGAGCCGAAAAGGCGGACATTTGAGCGAAAAGATGGTATTTTCGAATATTTAAGCGGCTGCCACGCGGTTCCTGAACAAAAAATACAAAATGTAAAGCCACTTTAATAATCAGATGTAGCGTAGTGTAAAATTTGAACAAAGTAGGTTGATTAATGTGGGAGTTAAAGCAGAAAAAAGGGGAAATTTGAGTCTAAAATTGTATTTTTGAATATTTAAGCGGCTGCCACGCCGTCCCTGAACAATAGATGCAAAATATAAAGCCATTACAAGATGTGCAATGACAAATTCTATTTAGCTTTAATATTTGAACGAAATCGGTGGCAAAATGTGTGAGCTAGAGCCAAAAATCTTATTTTTCGATAACTAAAAAAAGGTGACCCCTATCGATTTTTATCTGCAGAATGACCCCGGAATAAAAGAAAACACTCCCCGATAACTAATATATGAGCCTGTAAAGTTTCATGAAAATCGGTCGTAAGATGTAGGCCCCTATAGGTAATACACAGACACACAGACACACACACATACTTAATTTTATATATATACATATACCATCATCATCCTCGTTTAACATCTATCTTCCACGCTAGCATATACAGATACAAAGTCGTATCTCAATTATGTGCATTCATTTGGCAATGTAATTAATTAAATAAATATTTATGCACAACACTGTGTTGTGCAGCAATTTGTTATATTGGTAACCAGGTGTTCATTGTGCAAGCTGCATTTCTTGTTTGTATTTGACCTAAATATTACTTTGCTATGAGGTCTCTTTGTAAACATAAGGTTAAGTTTACACACCTGTCTTCTGATGACCAGCTAACTAACTTATAAACAAATAAAGACCATCTCATATATTTCTGTGTATGAAACAAATAACAAAAATGTGGTTATGTCTATTTATTTTTCACAGTGAAACTTGTAATTTAGTAACTGAAGAAACACTTTAAATGAATTTATCTTAGATTTTCTGATATATACTGTATTTGCACTTCAATATTTTATTCAAATATTATACAAACAGGAATTTGAGAAAAACAATATTACTTGCTAGTGCAGCTGAATTCTCTGCACAAACTTTCATCATCTTAGATTTATTCAGTATTAACTAATAAAGACAATTTCTTTTCTAAGCAAACATAGCAGTGTTTATCTATTCAATATCAATAAAAGATGTGCTATAGTAGACACCTTAAATCAAATAGATTGATTAACCTGAGAATTGGCTTTTATTTTCTTGTGCCTCCTTTAACTGTAATGTCAATATGTCCCAGTTTGTCCAGATTGAAGGATTTTATATATGGTTAACTTCTCTAAGTAATAGATATAAAATGAAAAAATATGAGAAATTTCAATTAGCTCTACATCCTTCTAAAGAGAGCACAGCTGAAACAAATTTACTTTATTTAAACATTCAAGGAAAATACTGAGTCATTAAAAAGCTTTAAGAAAACTAAAGAAAAAAATATATATATAAATATAATATTTTCTGGTTTGTTAATAATGTTTATATTTTGATATAAAAGAAACCAATTTATAGTTCCAGCATTTGATTGATTAATTTCACATAAGATGTAAGATTTGAATTGCAAAACACTCCCAGAAAACTACATGATATGATTGGTGACAGAGACAAAAGCTTAACTAAAATTGAGTTGGACACAAATTTAGTTTCAGCTACTACACAAAACTGATATTTATCATTTTGGCACAAGTTCAGTTTATTACCATTGATCACATCATTAATATATTTTATGGAAGAGATTTTTATGGTGATGGCTTTTATATCTTTCACTAATAAGAAATAAAGAATTCATCTCTTTCGTTCTTTCTGAGAGACCTAATGGTGAATATCAACATTTCTGGAGAAATCTATGCTCTACGTCAGTGAGCAAGACAAGTTTATGACATTTAGACTTTATCGACCTTATCTATTTATCTTCTAGATTTGGTTGTATATTTTAATAGTAATGTATAAACTGTTA
The DNA here is from genome assembly GCA_964016885.1 of Eledone cirrhosa. Classification (NCBI taxonomy): domain Eukaryota; kingdom Metazoa; phylum Mollusca; class Cephalopoda; order Octopoda; family Eledonidae; genus Eledone; species Eledone cirrhosa. The sequence goes on from OZ024743.1 coordinate 154,048,904, forward strand.
AATTCAAAATAACTAACGTTGCTGCTTGTATTTTCCTTGCTATTTCTTAGGTAAAAGCAAGCAAATACATGTAATTTCTCTTGCAGAAAAATTAAATAACATGTACAATGTAATCAAATTAATGAACAGTAGAACAAGTCTACTGATAGAAGTATCAACTACTCGTTTTGTGATCTCTCAGTGATAAATTCAGAGGTGGTTTTTAACCATTGGTATCTTTATTTAAAAGGCAATGCAGTTTAAAGACTACTTCAAGCCAAATCAGTAAGTGAAACTCTGCATAGTTCTTTACTCTCGGCAATGTATAAGCCATACCTCTGTCAACTGACATTCCTAATATATGAAACAATAGAACCATTTGCTTCTACACCTTAACATTATGAATATGCTTACAAGATAGGTATAACAAACAGGGCAATAGGTGATGGTTAAAAGCATCATGTGATGAATACCATTATATAGCAATGTTCAGGAAGAGCTAGCAGAGCGAGTTAGAAGGGATGTTTTCAATCGATTTCGTAGACAGCTTGCAAAAGTGAGAACAACACCAGCAATCAGTATTCAGATAATTCTGTCTTGTAGGCAAGAGGAGTGTGTCTAAGAAATTTGCTTTATATCCATGTAAAGACAATATTTTGGGAAAGTGTCTACTGTGATAGCTTGAAGTGGACAATGATTTGTAAGTAAAATTTAGCAAATGGAAATTGTGTAGAAGCCTGTCATAAATATGTGTGTATATCATCATCATCTTCATCACTCTAAATACACTTCCCTAATGGTATTGTAATGGGTTGGACAGGGTGCATTTTATCAATACACCAGCATTACAACTTTACAAATTGTAGTGAGCGCTTTTCACCATGACATTAGCATTAGAGAGGTTGTCTTTACTGAGTGACCTGTGACATTTAATCATGAAATCAACACTAGAGAGGGTCTCATGCCTATAAAAGGAATAAAATGTTCCCTCTAGTGTACATAGTCTTGGTTCATCCATCACATTACACAGTGTACTGCATATTTTCCATCATGGTAGCACTATGAGAGATATTGTCTTGTCCACTGCAAGTTAAAGGGATCTCTTTATTCCACATACTATCTCACTTTTCACTACATTTACTTGTAACATTGCAATGCTTGTACTGGTGAGTGGTAATGCAGATTGCTAGTCAATTCAATGCTGTGTTATCCCACATTCAGGAGATCATTCTTTATATCCTTGTTCCATGGCTTCCTTATTATATTTATTATACATGTTCCATGTACTTCAAGTGTTTGACACATTTTTTATTCATTATCCATCATATGTTCATACCAGCACAATCTCTTGTGCAGTACATCTGATTCCTCTTATTTGCAACAATAAATTTAGGAAACCAGCCTGCCACATGGTCCCCTACCAATAAGGTGAACACACAAGCCAGATTGAAGAATGCAATACTCAACTTAATTACATAATAGTGACATTAAAATAAGCACAAAATGGAACAAAACATGCAGAAAAGCTTGCAAGATGAGCGTGCAGAAGTTAAAGAAACTGCCTGTTCAGAAAGGGGCTACGTGATACATATAACAAGAGGGATGAAGCATTAGATACATGTGACATAGTAGATGATTGAAAGTTCTATGTGACAAACTAAGGAGTAAACTGTTGGTGGAACACCATTGTAAATAGAACTGTTAAAGCCAATAGACAAACATGGAAAAACTGAGAAAATGGTGGCATGAGATTGAATGGAGAATGAATGGGATTAAGAGAGACTGCCTCCAGCTGACCAGCTATCGAAATTGACAATTATAGTGTCAAAGAATAAAAGAGATGAATAATGACAAAGCCGTTGTACTATCGGAGATAGTCCTTGAGTTTCTGGAAACATTTGGAGAAGTAAAAGACCAACTAGTCACATGTATGATTAATCAAGTAAGACATGAGGGTATCATACGGAATGGCTGGTTCAGCAGTGTATTCAGTAATTGCTACTAGGGAAAAAAGGTGATTCTGTAAAGCCAAGCAAGTACAGGGGCATGAAGCGAATAGACCAAGTAATGAAAGTGACTGAAAGAGATTTGGCTAAATTAATAAGGGAATGTATCAAATTAGATGAGATGCAGTTCAGAATTCTTCCAGTGAGAGGTATTACCAATGCCCCTTCTTTTTAGTAAGACAACTACGAGAGAAGTTCCTAGCTTTTTTTTAAAGGCGTTAAGCATGTTTTATTAATAGAAGTAAAAACAAATCATAAACAAATTAATTTCAAATAACAACAACACCACAGATATAGAAAATGAAGGAAAGGACAAGGGCTCTGGGGTCACAGAAGAATGGGAAGGGGAAAGGGGAGGGTGAGGTGCTCTGGCCTTGGGCGCAGCAGTGTTGGGGTTGTGCCCAGCGAACAACATGGCTAAAGCAATTCCACAGACAATGGCCAATGAAACCCAATGCAACAGCCACTCCACCTCGCAGAGCTCCTTCCCCAAATGGGCTGCTGACATCTTGTAGATGAGCTCAGCAGTATGGGGTGAACATAGGCTTGAGATTTTGATGGAGACTGCTGTGAAGAATAAGTGGCTGAAGAGTCTCCAGTATTTGTTTATCTTCCATTCCTCAGCATTGCGAGACACAGTACCGGGGTTTGTGGACAAAACGACTAAGGTGCACGTGGAACGAATGGAAAGGGTGTAATTCCGTCGGGGTGTTGCCATCTCCACAGTCAAAGATTGCTGGCTCCAGTTGTGATAGGAAGCCAGCTACATTAAGGTTCCTTCTGAATATGTCGTTGATAGGTATATCTAGCTTTTGTTGATCTCAATTGTCTTTGTACCATGATCTATCATTTTGCTGTACCTAAGGAAACTAGGTTTAGAAAGAGTGGGCTATACAGATGAGCTGTCAATAAAGTGAGATGAGATAATGGGTTTAGTGAATAATTCAATGTAAATGTAAGAGTTCATTCATACATGATCCTCAGCCCACTTCTGTTTATTATAGTTCTCCAGGCCCAAATGGAAACGTTTAAGATGGGCTGTCCATGGAAACATATGTATACTGATGACCTGGTCCTTATAGCTGAATCTGCGGATGAGCCAGAAAAGAAATTCCAGCAGTAGAAACAGAATCTCGAATGAAAAGGTCTCTAATTAAACTTGAAAATAAAATTTCAATAAGTGGAAAAAATGACAGGACCCTGATGATATCATCAGGGAGTTGGCCTTGTTATATATGTAGAAAAGTAGCAGGAAGAAACTATATGATATACATCGTGGGTGTAATGGGATAGAAGGCACACATACAGGAAAGGGAAACTTTGAATGAAGATGTAGAGGAATAGTTATTAGTAAGAGCATTACTAAAATAAACTTATTCTAAGAAATAAGTTTTCAGAATAAGAACAGGCTGGAAAACGTTCAGGGAGCTACTACTATCTTTGTTAATGAAAATAATTTCTCTCTATGAATGAAAGACCAGCTGTATGATTCCTGAGTATTATGTTAATTGTTACTTGTTAATTTTGTTTACATGTTTTTTAAAACTATTTGTAAATCCTCCGTGGCTGTGGTTTTTGTATTGTCGTCTATATTTTGGCCCTAGTAGCCAATAAAGATATAATAATAAATATTATTATTAATCTCACTATTATTATTATAATTTCTTTTTCAGCCAAATAAGTATGTTTTCCAATCTAATAACAAGGAAACAGATACCAGAATTATGAAACCAATAAAAGTATTACTCTTATACCATGAGCTTATTTCAGTTATTTCATTTTTATATTTCTTCAACGCATAATCTTTTGTTGAGTTTTAACTGGAATAATATTTACATTTTAAAGTTGATTTCGTATTTTTGGATTTTGTTTCTAAATTTTCACATTTCATCATATCATCACTTGTATACAATTCTATGTTGACACACTACTTTCAGCTACAAGTTTAGTGATATAACAGTAGTTACATTGAATATTGTTCCCAGATTACATACACGAAGTAGCCATATCTGTTATCAAATTAAGTAGCCATATTTGTTCATTAGAGAAAAAAAAGAATTGAATGTGTTGCACTCATCTTGAAACATTGCTGATTAAATCTATTTCCTATTAGGTTATTGTTTACCCTTCATATCATAATAGTTTATTAACATTAGTATTGAAGAACAATTAGTTTGTAAAAGAAAGAAAAATTGTTTCAACGAAGACTATTTTGACTTTTTGACGAGATAATTTATGAAAATACTTTGGTGTTAAATGAAATCTTTTTAAATTCATACTATAAATTAAATCATGAAATATAATTTTCAAGCTTCTGCAATAAAATTCCTCACTTTTTAAAATTTTTTTCCAGTTTTGTTTGGATTTGTTTGGAAATTAGAGACAATAATGATTTCCTAGAAAAACAAAGCAACATAGTGAAATGGAATATATTTTAATGCTGACAACAGCAAAATAAATAGAAATTTCAGTAACAACAAAGTGAAACAATAAAAACAGTACTGATGATATCAGAATCATCCTCATCAACTTTGTAGCCAAAACAGTCACAACCACTATCTCAACATCATAACCATCACCATTGTCATCATCATAATGTCATTATAGAAAATAGGAGGTGGAAAAAATTACACTAAATTTTTAAGTTACCAGAGGGGTGAAATTCATGTAAAAAGTTGAAGTGCTATACTAATTAGGGTAATCAGTCACTGAAACACATGCTGTCATGAAATCTTTGTAATCTCATTTATTTCACAATAAAAAGTAAAAAGATAAAAGCATTAGCACAAACCTTTGAAAAGAATTTCCCCACATATACACAATGTCACATTTTCTGATAAAAATACTGATTGTTAAGCAATATCTAAAGGACAAATCTGGGAGGGAATGTGTGCTTATCATTTACATAAATGTTGCCATGTTATGTAGAATTTAAAGCTACAGACTAAAAGCATTGTGACCACAGTTCTGAGTTCAAATTACACTGAATTTGACATTCAGGTAGTGTTCCAGAAATAAAATATTTAGATATAGATGTTTTTGTTGTTGTTCTTATTTATCTCTTCTTTAACCGGATCACTCTCGCCTTCGATCAAAGGCATCCCAGCAATGCTTTTTTTAATTACATATATATTTCATTTAACATAACGGTATCGAACATGTTCTTTATTTTGAAAGACATTAATGTATGAGTGTGAAATGGGGAGCTTTAACCACTATTTCTAGCTGGTTAAGTATTTGTAGTGTCATTTGATCAAACGACGTTGGAAGTCTTTCTGAGTTCAGACTAGTAAGGTTGCTATTTAGTTTGATGACTCGCTGGAATAAAGTGACTGAGAAAGCATCTCCATAATTTTAGAAAAGAGTTGATTAAAGAGATAATAACGAAATGCTGTAACAAGCCATGAACATTTTCATACAAATTGGCAAATTAGAGTTTGTCTGGATGTGATACTAAATTGTGCAGCAAATTTACAATATCAATATATCAGCTCTGTTTCTATCTTTCCAAAATGAAAAGAAAGAAAAAATATTCTGTATATACTTCATATATCTAATTTATGTGCTATGACTTTGAAAAGTACTGCAGATGTTAAGAATTGACTGTGTGATTGAGATAATATCAAATTAACCCCCCACACCATCAAAGACAAAGAGTTCAGTGATTTGTGTCACAACTATGGTTGATTTCAAATCTACTAGGTGGAAATATATATCTTCAGAAATAGAGCGGCTGAAAATCATTTGATAAATATATTGATCAACGGTAATTATGAGGTAGGGATTTTGAAAGGGGAAATTAAAATTCATAAAGTGTTACATTGTATCTATGTAACTCATATGGACTTGATTCATAAAGAAATAAAACAAATTCTCCAAGCTAATGAAATTTTCCTCAAGATATAACTTTGCACAAATGGAGAACATTATTAAAAAACGAAAAGGCGGTGGATTGGCAGTATCGGTAGAGGGTCGGACGCCATGCTTTCCAGCATAGTTACGTCCCTTTACGATCTGAGTTCAAATCCCGCCGAGGTTGACTTTGCCTTTCATCCTTACGGGGTCGATAAAATAAAGTACCAGTAATGCACTGGGTAATTGCTGGCCTGCGCCTAAAGTAGAAACAATTATTAAAAAACGAAAAAAAATGCCAGGCAAACATTATATGTTTATTTGCTGCCATTTGCATAATCCTATCAATATTGGTCTCTTGATTATCATATTTTGGAAACAGTGCTCTGTCATAGAAAAGGTAACTGAATTATTTCTGTATTTTTGCTCCCACATAGTCTACATGTCTGGGCTGTGAATGGAAGAAAACATTCAGTAAGTAAGTGGGCCTAGATCCTTCTTTTAGCCTATGAGAGAATAAAAAAAAACGGAAATTAAGCTAAGGAAATATCTATGTCTATCTGACAATAGTGTCTGTTCGCTATTACAATGAGTGAGATTTAAATTTTGATTTTTCAAAGGACGGGGTACATTTGACATTTGACTGATACACCTAAAATCTACTAACTCCCTATAAATTACAACATTTCATCTCCATCATTAAGGAAAGAAGAGAAAAGCCATCTTCAAATCAGGTCAAGGAAATTATATTTCTATTGAACGTTTCAGCTGAAACATTCTATTGAATGTTTCAGCTCCTGGGAGAAGTGTCACTACTTTTCCAGTGACTGGAAGTGGAATTTAAATTCAAAATGTACAGAATCAAAACAAATATGCCAACACATCCCATCTAATATTTTAATAATTCCAGTAATCCCCGATACCTAGACTAGTACTTAATATATATTGACCTGGAAAGGATGAAATACAAAGCTGATCTTAGTAGGATTAGAATTCAGAGTGCAGAAAGCCAAACTAAATACCAAAGCAATCAACACCACTCTAACGATTATACCAAATTCTTACATCATATATAGTAGCAAACGATATGACAAACGAAAAGGAATTCCTACTAGGTGTTTGATTACATGGGAAATTGGTTAACAATAGGATATTCTATAGCTTCTAGTTACAAGTTTTCTTTTCAGTCTTTTAATAGATTACCCAGAGGAGGAATTGCGTTATCTATGACATTTTCAAGGGATTCATGGCTGTTGAGAGAAATGGAGGATGTTATCTTCAAACCAGAATATTTGCATAATAATGGACGTCACTACATGCACTCAATGATAAACTAATGTTGGTAATCAAAGCAACTGATGAAATATAATAAGCAATTCGAATGTTGATATTAAACAATATAAACTAAAGGAGTAAATACAAAGAATCAACATGAAGTCACACTTGAAATACATCCTCATATGTTGAATACAAAATCATAAAAAAAAAAAAATTAAAGAAATCATTATTTATGACGAAATATGTTTTCTGATATTGAAATGAAAAAAATACACATGGATCTGTCAGTCCTAAATAAAGTAGTGGAAACAAGCATGAGTTGTTTCCTGTTACATACATTTCTTAATGTCTGTGAGATATCAGATTAGATGAAAAATGAAACAGGGTGCAAGGTTTGAAGTTTTATGGTACTAAATTTAGTGTCATGACTAACTTTGATTTTGACCTTTTCTGGATATCAGACCCATCATTTTCATCACACAGTCTGATATCATAAAGACGGATAACCTATTGAATGATGTGTGGGAATGTGGAAGATCAAACAGCTGTGTCTCAATACATCACAGTAATGTAGCAAATGGATAAATGTAATAAATGTTATAAATAAATGTATTGGAAAGTTTTTGAAATGATATAAAAATAAGGAAATAATATAATGTTGAAAAAACGAATTAAGGATTTGGTTTTTTAATGACTTGTTCATCATAATTACTGCCTTATAGTTGTCATTTCAGAAAACTTAACATAATGGAGAAAGTCCTTTTCATCAGTATTGTCATTCATCTTCACTGATCTCTGACAATCAAGTATCATCGAAAATGAATCAAAGCTATATAGCTGATTAATCATGAAACACTTTATAGAATTGTAAGATGTTGTGTAAGATTGAAACTGAACAATATTACCAGATAAACCCACACTGGCTAATTAACACAGACATGAAAAAATGTAGTAACCAATAAAGAATATTGAGGAGATGAATGGTTTAGAAAAGTGTAGTACGTAAAAATGATAATTAAGAGGATATGATGATAAAGGTGGCAATAGTAGTAATAGAGATGATGGTACTGATGCTGATGATGATAAGTATGTTGATAATGATATTGTTGATAGTAGTAGTCATGTTTGCTGATAAAGATGAAGAGATAGTCAGTGTCACTATACAATAGTTGATAATACAAACATGAAAGACATAAATATCTCATAACTAATAATCAAACGTATCTCTCCATTCTCCCACCTACATACAATTTTGCTACTATGTAGTAGCAAAGTTACTTAACCAAAAATAAACCTATAAATTTATGGTGCAATAAAATTCTCAGCTCGTCTATCTTTCATCTACTATACAAAACCATTACCTGCAGATATAAATTCTTTAAACCATCACACAAATCTTTGCTTGCTTGGATTGCTTATATTTTTCAATCAGAATCAGAGTGCCAAACAAAAATATTAGACATCTATATAGAATATTATCCTATAACATACATGATAGCACCCAAGAATCTATAATCTAGTCAAAACAGACAATTAAGCTTGGGAGCATGTACTACTTAAATGGCTCCATGGTATGCATGTAAGACACAGGCATGCACTTAGGTGAAGCTGAGTCCAGGTGCAGAATTGTAGTGAATGAAGAACATTTAAGACCGAAGTGGCGAAAAGTTCCAAGACAACAGTGGTCAACCATGGGTTAGTCAATGCTAATACGTTGGTTGATGTTTGTATGAATGTGGCTAGATTCATTGTTCTTGTTCAAATTACTGAAATACAAATCAACATATTTGAAGTGGTTTTAAGATAAACTCTAAAAGCTAATAATACCATATTACATCCTTTTGGCAAAGTTATTTCTATTATGATGAGATTGTATCTCAAAATATAAACCATGAATTATGTCATCAAAATATTCAATAAATGCTATTAACTCTATTAAACTTCATAAAAAATATAACGCTGATACAAAATAGGGTTATTGGAAAGTATGTTGAAACATAGATTTGTGAAGAAAACTTCTGGATAATGAAGCCTTAAAATATACATCTATTTGAGGAAGTTCAGAGATAATTTGATGAGAATCAGTGGTTCACACACACACACACACACACACACACACACACACACACACACACACATACACCCCACCCCCACCCCCGAAACACACACACGCAGACACACACACACACACGCACCCACGCACACACACACACACACACACACATATATATATATATATATATATATATATATATATATATATATATATATATATATAATTTTTTGTGTGTGTGTGTTATGTGTATGTATGCGGGTCTGTGTGTATGTGCATACATATATAACTGTGTATTTGTAAGTATATCCTGGTGTTGAAACAATAATTGCCAGTAATAAAATAGGGTTGAATCATTTAATTATGTCATCACCTCAAACCAAAGGTGAGGTTTCTATAGAAGTAAATGTATAAATAAATAACATTAGTGTTTTAAATTTTCTAACTTAATTTTCTATTTCAAATGTAAAGTTATTCAATGTTATTTAATGTTTAAACAAAAACAAGAGTATATCAAAATACTTTTTTAAAGAGAATTCATTTATATATTTAGTTGTTAATGGTTATTCTAATGTTTTTCTTTCTGTATAACTTTAGTAAAAGTCGATTATAATGGTGTATATCAATATGAATGAAGAAGCTACATGGTAAACACATCCAGTATAAATGGCAATGTGGTGGTCATAGGAAAGGCATCCAACTGTAATAATTTTGCCAAACAAATTGGTTAGAAGGACAATCAGTTGTGTTAAATATGACAACCTCTCCTGTGCACTCAGAGGATGAAATGAAACACAAATCCCTGGCCTGTCTGGAAGATCAGTGGATCTGCTTCAGTTCTGATGTGGTCTATGTAGACACATCCAATCCTTGCTAGCTGGAAAAACAGATGTTATAATGACAATGATTGCAAAGACTGGTTAAGTCATTCAGACATCAATGAATTTTATTCTCCATGTGATGAAATTAGGTTGCCTAAAACTGTATGTATGGTATGGAAATAGGTACAAGTGTTCTTGAAAGAATATGAGGAAATTATTGGTGCATGTGTATATAGATAAATGGTGAATGTGTGTGTGTCTGTGTATAACTATATGTGTTTGCAAGGAACAGAATGGAAAACTAAATGTAACACAATTTACTATATAGTACACCATTTCTAGATAAATAGTCAGTATAGGATTAGCCCATCAGTTAGGAGCAAGTAATGAAAACTGAAGAAATAATTAAGTTTACTCTAGACATTTTCAAAATTAGGAAGAATGATTCAAAGCCAGACATTTCAATAAGGATACATGTAAAATATGTGTAAGTTGATAATGCCAAGTGACAAAACTGGAGCAAGGTCTAACTAATGAAGAAAGAAAACAGAATATTCAAGAGTTTTGACACAATATAGTTTCGTGGCGAAGACTGAAGCTAATTTTGATACCTATATTATGTCGATTCAGTATTTTCCAAAGCTTTCAAATGAAAGCAGCTGAAGAAATGCAGATAAAATTTCCATAGGGAAAAAGGATATTAACTCTCATATGGATGTATGTGTTGTGTAAATTGTAAAATGACACATACTAATGTATAATCAGGTGTGCTCTACAAGGATATGCAAGCTGATACTCAGATGATTAAAGAACAATCCTAGAGCTGTATTCCATAGTAAGAGCAAAGAGAATGGCTGTGCGAATTGCAGTACAAGTCAGACATCTGAGCTATTAAACATGTGAAAGAGACACGTGAGTATATTACACCTGGAGGATCTGGAAAATAGAGAAAGATAGAAAACAGATAATAACACAGACAGTAACAGCAGTAGGCCCCAGAACCTGTTTTTACAGCACCACTGGCAGCAAATCTCAATACAAGAAGCCATCATCTTGTGACAAGTATGTGAAGACAGTGGTTGTCTAGTGGTGGAAAACTGTCAGAAAAAGTATAATAAAGAATGTCATGCTCCAAAACAGGGAATCCAAGCAAAGCATGCAAGAAAGAGCTCATCTTGCTCTGGGATGATTTTGCTAAAAATAAACTAAACAAAGGAAAATACTCGAAATTATAGAATGCTGAGTAAAGAGATAGACTTAATCTAAATGAAACATACATATATAAGAGCCATTTCAAGTGTCTAAGAACTGTTATACATTAATCCCCCAGTAAACGTAGGCTTTCTTACCCACACCTTCATTACTCATGAGTAGTTTCTGAACTAAATATCAAAAATACTTATTTCCAGAGTACCTGGAAGTAGAAGGCTGTCAGAATTGTAAGTAGAACGCTGTCAGAATTGTAGGTGCCTTTATTAAACTTAGGTTGCAGCATTTCACACATTTGTGGGGAGTTTAATCTTATTTTCTTTGTGTTATTTATATTCTTATTTATATTGTTTTGTTTGTATCTAGGTATAATTATTTTTGGAATGTAAAAATCCCATAATTTATTATATAATTTTTCCCCAATTTATATTGTTTACATAAATCCCTATGTACTTCTCCAGATGTTTTTATAATTATATAACATTGTTAGTGTGAATAAGGGCTGTTGGAGGCATGAATGAGGTAGCAGATTATCAGAATCTTTAAAGCATTGGAAAAAAGGCTTTGAAGTATTTGTTATGAAACTTTGTTTTGAGTTTAAATCCTACAAAGAGCATATTTGCTTTTTATCCTCTAGGGGTTGATAAAAAAAAGTACCAGTCAAGTACTAGGGTTGATATAATTGATTTGCCCCTGTCTACAAATCTTTAGAAACCATTATTAATAGTTGTAATAGTAATAGTATGCTATTAAGTAGCAAAATAGAAGCTTAGCAGGTGAATGTTTCATAGTATTGAGTTTTGACTATTTTTGCTCAGTTAAAACCTAACTATGTTAGCATTGACCTATTATACATCCAAAATCAACATCAATGTTTTCGTGAAGTTGATTAATTTTGCTACACAAGTAAAGCTTTGCACCAATATACAATAACCTAATTTTAGTATTTCAGATTGGAAAACAAAGACATTCATCAATAACATTTCATCATACTTTTGATGTTTGCTGTATGACAATTTAGCTCCCACCAGTTGTTTTAAACGTTACTGACATCTTATTTCTGTTTATTAATAGTAACCCTGTAAAACACGTTAAAGAGATACTTTAAAGACAAAAATGATATAAAAAATAATCACACTTTATTGATCATTAAGATCATATGAAATAAGTGAATAAGCAAAAGTGATATTAAAAGAAAGTGTATTTCAGAAGGATTATCTGTGACAACAAATAAATATATATATGTATAAACATTTGTGCAATTGCATACGTAAAATGTATTGTAATTTCGAGCATTAATAATAATAACAATTGTTTCTAATATTGGCACAGGGGCAGTAATTACCCAGTACATTACTGATACTTTAGATTATCTACCCCGTAAGGATGAAGGTAAAGTTAACGTCGGCAGGATTTGAACTCAGAATGGTGTCCGACCCTCTACCGATACTGCCAATTCCCCGCAGGAAAATGCATACGTAATGCATACGTAAAATGTATTGTAATTTCTAGCATTAATAATAATAATAAGTGTTTCTTCTTTTGGTACAAGGCCAGCAATTACCCAGTGCGTTAATGGTGCTTTATTTCATCGACCCCCCGTAATGATGAAAGGCAAAGTTAACCTCGGCACAAGAACAATACTTTTAGATAATGGAAATGATAAAATTGACCTCAGTACTTGGAAGGATAAAAAGTCATTCTCATGAAGATTTGAGTGCAGAATGTAAAGTCTGTAACTGAGCAATGCATGTAAATGACACATAGTCACTACTTTAAAGCCGATAGCGTATGGTCTTCAAAATACTTTTAATTAAACATACGGTATATTGCCAATTATACTATACATACATTCATGTATACATTGCTATTTCAGAGCAGCAATGCTAATACCTAATTTTTGCTGGACCGGCAATCGCTCTGTATAATCAGTTCCTGATTATTACTGGAATTCTATAGAATCCAACTTCTATAATTTTTGGCGAAAGCAGGGACTGCGTGGCTCTGATGATCGTCAACAGCGTGAAACAGAATGTTAGCTTCTCTCCCTTCTTTCGCCGAAAAGAAGTAAGTGACATAGTCACTACTTTAAAACCGATAGCGTATGGTCTTCAACATGTTTTTAATTAAACATACGGTATATTGCCAAATATTATGGCGATTGGGAGGAGAAACACTATATATATAATATATATGTCTATATATATATATATATATATATATATATATATATATATATATATACAGAGAGAGAGAGAGAGAGAGAGAGAGAGAGAGAGAGAGAGAGAGAGAGAGAGAGAGAGAGAGAGAGAGAGAGAGAGAGAGCGGGAGAGAGAGAGAGATTGATCGATTAGACCTATAGCCAACCATACACTATATATTGCTCTGATTGTTGATTATTTGATTAATTAATTCGTTATTGAGCCACTCGGTGAATGTTTGTACCTAATTGTGTATGGGTGGCTATATGGATATATGTCTAATCAATTTCTACGGGCTATTAGAAATACTGGGTAAATCTTCTGTGGTCGTTGATCGCTGATAAAATAGCTATCACTTATTTATCTATTGTTTCTTCATAGGTACATTTTAAACTTATAGCCTCGTTTAATTGATTTTTCTGTAGTTAATTATGGCGATTGGGAGGAGAAATACTGTATATATTTTATGAAATGACTTTATGGACTTTAATTTAATTTTAATTAAATTTTTAATTAAATTCTAACAATATTTTTAAATCTTAACAATTGTTTTATCCTAAATTTAATTTTTTAACTTACCATTATAACTACTATAAACATAGCATAATGAACGTTATTTTTACGTTCAGAGTATTCATCCATGTAAAACTTATTTCTTCGTTCGCTTCGCTTCTCTTCACTATCACTATGCATAATCTTGTCGTTCCTTCTTCTTTCTTTCTCTTTTCTTCTCTCTCCCTTTCACTATTCTTTCTTACTCCCTTTCAATATTTTCCTCTCTCCCTCTCAATATTTTTTCTCTCTACCTTTTACGTCTCCATTCTTCCAACAGTTTAATTTAAATAAACCGTTGTTTTTCAATTTTTCTGACACTCATTTGCATACTCACTTATAACTTTGTATCACCCTCAATAAAATATTATCTCCACTATCCAGCGAACTTCAACCGTTAAGGTTGTCTTTTTTCCGGGTATGCCAATATTTATTTATGAAAGAAATCTGTATATTTATCTCATGAAAGCGCGCCATAATTTGCCTTGGTTGCCCTTGAAATATAAATAATAAATAATTATGGTTTTATAAATATAGTTTCCATTTATTAATATATCGAATATTTACTCCACTCTATGTTGAGTGCTTTATACCAGTTATAAAATTGTCAAGCTTGCTGAATCCCAACAAATTAAATATAACCTCTGCATATATATATATATATATATATATATATATATATATATATATATATATATATATATATATATATATATATATATACATATATATATGTACATATATATATATACATATATATATATATATATATATATATATATATATATATATATATATATATATATATATATATATATATACATATATATATATATATATATATATATATATATATATATATATATATATATATATATATATATATATATGTATATATACATATACATATATATATATATATATATAAAATAAAGATAAATAAAAGTCAAATGATTAAAATTTAGCTTCGTTTATTACTGCTATATATATATTTAAGTGACAGCCATCTTTGGCTGTGACCTCTTCAGGCAGTTTGAATTAGTATGGTATAGACAAGTAAATATGTTGTTGAGGTGTATAATATTGTCAATACTCTGATATGCCCAGTTCCTTGTTGGGTTGTTATTTCACTGAGGAACTGGAGTCATATGACTCCAGTTACGCAGTGGTTAGAGCATTGGGCTGGTGATGTGTTGTTTCCTTGAGCAATTCACTTTATTTCATATTGCAACAGTTTACTCAGCTATAGAAATGATATGATAGGACTGCAAAGTGGTCGTGGTGGTGCCATGGCAAAAAATCACTCTGCCCACCCCATACTGTAAAGTAGACTTGTAGGTGCCACGGAAAAAGGCACGCAGCTGTAAATGAGGTTCCTGTATGAGCAAGACAAGGTCAGCCGACCAGACACTGCCCACCACAGGACAACCCGTCCAACCCATGCTAGCGTGGAAGAACTGTGATGATGATGATGAAATCTATATATCTATATCTATAAATATATAAATATAAATATGTATACGTACATACATATATGTATACAAACGTACACTAGTATGTATATACATATATACATGCACACACACATATATATATATATATATATATATATATATATATATATATATATATATATATATATATATATATATATATATATATGTACGTAAGGGTTTATCGAACATCTATTATAATTCTCGGTTTTTTTTGTAAACAAACAGCCCGAATTAGTAGCCGTATAGTGTTCGGCAACCATCGTGGCCCTTTTGTTCAAGACTGACTAAGGAACGATGAAATAGTATCTAGCTTATTAGCTGTCATCAGCATCGTATACCTTCCTCTCAGTCGATTGATCGTTTGACTGTATATACTTTCCTTATGCATATTAACGACTGAGCAGCCAAATTTGCATATCGTGTGAGTTAGTCGGCCTAGTGTACCGAAAACGATAAATGGAAAAAATGAAATTTCATTACTCACTCTTAGTACGGCTGATACTTAAATATAAGTATGTAAACGTACATACATATATGTATACAGACGAACACTAGTATGTATATATATACAAGCATGCACCATATATATATATGTACGTATGGGTTTACCGAACATGTATACATATATGTATGTACGCATGCATATAAGTATGTACGTATACATACTTATATTTAAGTATCAGCCGTATTTTTTCCAGTTATCGTTTTCGGTATGCCCGGCTGATTAACTCACTCAATATGCAAATTAGGCTGCTCAGCCGTTAATATACATAATGAAAGTATATACCTCCAAACGTTAAATCAACTGACAGCAAGGTATACGATGATGACGATAGCTAAGAAGCTAGAAACTAGTTCATCGTTCCTTAGTGAGTGTTGAACAAAAGAGCCACGATGGTTGCCGAACACTGTACGGCTACTAATTCGGGCTGTTTGTTTACAAACAAACTGGGCATTATAATATATGTTCGGTAAACCCATACGTACATATATATATGTGTGTGCATGTATGTTTGTATATACATACTAGTGTAGGACTGTATACATATATGTATGTACGTATACATACTTTTATTTAAGTATCAGCCGTACTAAGACTGAGAAATGAAATTTCATTTTTTCCATTTATATATATATATATATATATATATATATAGAAAAGATAACAAGGACTATTGGTTTCTCCTTCATTATATTTATTGCTAGGTCACGCGCATTTCGCCACTGATCAGCTCAACGTTGGATCTGTATCGATCTTACCCGACTCTATAATCCGCAGCTTGACGTTCCCGATGTTCCCTCTGTCTGTTTTAACCTACAATCCTTCGAAAAATTCGATCATGTAAATATACTGTCGCACAAACCACCACCGCCACCACTAGATACAACCCATACTTCAACAATCATTAACATCATTAACATCACCAACACATATCACCCCTCCCTCCCGGAACCACTGTGTTATATCTGCCCTCTCTGTCAGCCTTACCTTGTAAACAACCGTAGCATCTGATCATGTAAATATATTGTTGAATATCACGCCATCGCCACCACCACCACCACCACCACCACTACCACACACACATCGCTATATGCTCACAGCCTTGTTTTCCCCGTCTTCCCTATGTCACTTTTTAACCTGAAATCCATCGTATAATTCGATCCTGTATATTTTTTGTCTCTCACAACACCACCACCGCCACCACAAGACACATCTCTATACTCCAACAACCATTAACATCACTAACATCGCCAACAAATACTTTCCCTCCCTAAACAACTCAAGCGTGTGTGTCTGTGTGTAAGTATATGTATATATATATACATATACTTACACACAGACAGGTCACCAGTTGGTGCTACTGGTAACATGTATCCAAGTACAACCTGTCTCATGTTCGGGTCGTTGGCGACTAAACTGGCAACCCCACCAAGGTTTATTGGTGAGGAGGGTGACTTTGGACATCCTGCAGGACTAAAAACAAAACCTGTCAAAGGGCAAAGGAGCTCTTAAGAGTCAATGGTCATCCAAAATCACCGGGAGAGATGACCCCTTAGCCTTTGTCAAGGCAGAATTCTAGGAGAAGGAAAACTCTGATATAACACCTGCAACCCTGATGGTATCCAATGATGTTGACTTGTTCTTCTTTTTGGTAAATATCATCTTGGCTAAGAGAGTGGGACTGGCTTTGTGCAGTGCCTTTGCTCACTATAAAAGCTTCACGGCGCAGGCATTGCTTTATGTCTGGAGATCTCTCTGCACTTCTCGTTACATGGTACCATGGGCCCAGCACTATGTGTCAATAATTGTCACAAGTGTTTGTACCAGAGTTTTCAAGTTGCTGGCTGGACTAAAAAGTCACACTCGTTCAGCGCATCGGTAGGGGTTCTCCTACATGGATATAAAGTAGTGGCCGTACTCGAAAACGAGTTGGCAGCCACCATATATATATATATATATATATATATATATATATATATATT
>OZ024743.1:154071834-154386834 GCA_964016885.1 Eledone cirrhosa
AGGGTCTCATCATAGATCCTGCAATCTTTCTGGTTTCTTTCAAGCTGGTTAAAACTAACTTTCAGAACCCACTAACCTGATATTCTTCATGTAAAGTGACGGGACATGACAATTATGATTCCATCTAACTGCATCTCAGAAGGAGTATCTTTCGTCATCAAACTGTATGTTTACATATATATATATATACACACACATATCTATGCAAAGGTGTGTTCCATCCCCAGAATGATGTGTGTATGGTGGATCTTTATTTCTGGTCTAGCTGACTACCCTGCAATCAACATTCCAAGGTTATTATAACATGTGAGGAACAATAACTCTTTCAACCTGTCAATGCATTGAATCACTCTCCATGCTGTGACACCAAAATGGTATTTTCATACATTACTGAATGATGTCTCATAAACTATGCTGACTTACATCAGAATTAACTCCCATGGTGACGTTTTGTGAAAACAATATTATTGCTTTTGGCATAAGAATCTGATATGAGAAGCTCTTGTATAGTATCTTTTCTGCTTCATACTCATATCTCTTTCTGCGATTAAAGGGCTCTATTCTACTTACATATCATTCACTGTAGTATATCGAATGTCACTCACATTCTTCTTTGTGAATATTATTGACTTTTACGTTTTTTCTGTCCACATATCCTCAAGTACAGGTAACAAGCCCTAATTCTTCTTTAAGTTGATAGAGTGATCACAGTCCTCCAAATTGTAGCGTTCCCATGCTTAGAATGCTGCACAATATTTCCAAATAGAGATGTGAAAACATAACATTCTTAAACAAGATACAATCTCTAAATTCACAACTAAAATCATCAAAGTTTTAAAAAATGTTAGGTCTCACAAACCTAATTCCTGAGGTTGATGATCTCTTTGAGTGACTTCATATATATAAAATATTCAATACTGCTTCTTAAGTACTAGACTAATACAGACGGAAATATTTTTAAGGGCATCTCAAACAAAACCATTTGGTAGATTTGTTGTTTTCTCCACTATGACTATCAATGATCCTAACCTCATGAATTAGCCGGTCCCTTGTTATAGCTCCACAAGTTCTAATGTTTTTGCACTCAGGTCCTTATTTAATAATCACTCTCTGAAACCCCTTCACAAGTCACATTTATACTGTATAATTTAAAACTGAATGTAAACTACAAAGGTAAACCTAATAAATTGAGCTAGACATCTAGAATTGTATATTACTAGACATTTCCACTATTGTTATCGGTGTAGATTGAGAGTGAGAGCCAAGAAGGTACTGTGTATTCGAAATCGAGTATGATGCATACAAAAAGGTGAAATTCGCTAGAAGTTGTCAATGCAGAGATAGTAGAGATTTTTCATAACTGTTGTTGTTGCAGTTGAACTTATTGGAATGGCGATGAGAGCCTTTAAAGCAAAGTGAATCAAATGATTTGTTGCGTCCACCTAGGTAAGAATGGTGATCATAAAAAGACTCGATTCTACTGACACAGTTTCTCAGTTGGATATTGAAATGCAGACTCTAATCTAGATGCAAATGGAGGTTCGGAGAGAGTCCGTAAACTTTTAAACATATTGGATGAGAGGGACGAAATATACGAGTTATTAAAGGAAATTTGATGTAAGCTAGAAGGAAATATAAACCAATTCACCATTGAAAGTATTTCTTGCGTCATTTTACAATAGAATTTATTTATACTGGAAAAAATACAGAAAACACATATATGATTTTGAGAGAGAAAAAAATGTTCCTTTTAAGAAAGGTCGTTTTGTATTTCATATTACTTTCAGTTTTCTATATATTTTTGATACATATTTTGAAAATATATCCGAAATAATCTATCGGAAAACGTAAGTGCCAACCAGGAAAACAATTACTTTTTTTGGCATTTTTCATGACTCAGCTGTTTTACAGAACTACATGTAGGAGAAAACATTGATAACATATACAATTTTAAAATAGCTATCAAGTGTAAACACAAATCAAAAAGTGAAGAAAAATAAGAATTAACATGCAATTGAATCATTTCTCAGAGATGCCTTCTGCTCGAAGATCATATAATGAAGTATCAACTAATAGTCTTAATGTAGTGGCTCCTCAATTAATTGAAATGAAACCCATAAGGAAAAGAGAAATTGGTGTACATGACAATTTTCTGTCAATTCTGCATTTGTAATATTAGTATTTAATTCGAAGTTGTGCTTTTCACCTCTCTGGACAAAAGGTTTCATTGACTTACGAAATGAAGAATATATAGCCTCACAAAATATGATACAGGATATAAACGATGACTGAACAATCATAAATAGTTTCAGACGAAATGTTTTCATATATTATTTATATTTTATTGCTACATCCCTCAACGAAAAAAGACAACCTAATCCTAAACCTGAAATAATAGAAACATTTACTCTCATCTAGAAATAACTTTGGAGACCCCGTAAGTAGTTCAAATAATATACACACTTAACATTATAAGAAGAAAATAATGCTAGTCCTACAAACCAGAAAAATTAACATAAACAATACATGAAACAAATAAAGATTATTTAATGAAGATTTAAAGAGTAATATGTAATAAATAAACGGTTCAAACAGTAAAACATAACGTTAAACAACGAACACATAAATCAGCATGACAGACTTTACATGAGTAAAACTAACAGAAGGTGTAACAAAATCAAAACACACCATAGGCATAACATATTGATCAACAGATGCGGAACTAGTACATCATCAATGCAAATGTCAGAGCACAAGTGAATATAAAAAGGTATAAAAGTAGAATGATATAATGTTGCTAATTCTAAATATGACAAGGATATAAAGGTGGAAATAGCTAAGGAATTATCATTTAGGAAATATCTTGATATCAATCAATGTCGCCAATGTCATCATGAACATGTATATAAAATAAGAAAGTATTTATTGATAAAACAGCCAACACGAAAATATGCTTATATTGGAGATAGATGTAACCGTCAACATAGCCAGCATAAATTAACTTATATATAGTCTTAAGCTACTGCCTTAAAACATCTTAGATAGAAACGTTTAATTTCACCAATACATACGTACTCACGTACATTGAATAAACTAAAAAAATATGTAAAGAGAGTAAACAAAGGAAAAGATATTTCAATACTTAATGAAACAATGAAAGGAAGTAGGGTCAAATAATAATAATAATAATAATAATGATTTCTACAGTTGGCACAAGGCCAGAAACTGGAGCAGAGGGTAACGTCGATTAAATCGACCCCAGTGTGTGACTGGTATTTTATTTTATCGACCCCGTAATGATGAAAGGGAAAGTTAACCTCGGGGGGATTTGAACTCAGAATGGCAAGGGCCATAACTCTATGCTTCAAAGTTTGTTGTCCTACCATCTACCGATACTGCCAATAATAATTGTTTCTACTTTTGGCACAAGGCCAGCAATTAACCAGTAGATTACTGGTACATTATTTTATCGACCATGTAAGGATGAAAGGTAAAGTTAACCTCGTCGGGATTTGAACTCAGATCATAAAGGGACGTAACTATCCTGGAAAGCATGGCGTCCGACCCTCTACCGATTGCACTTAATGTCTCATTACATATACATGCAAATGTATCGTATACAAGGGAACAATATTACCTCAGACAGAACTGAGTATTGTGTTATCTTTTTCTTAATTGGTGGGTTTTCAGAAATAATCACGGATATTTAATTTGTTTTTGTATTCACTGTTTTCAAAGATTCATGTTCTAGGTTTCATTTATGCTAGTGTTGTGTATTTCTTAACATGTATAGTTATGTGCCGCTTAAATTTGTGCTGGTGTTGAGTATTTTTCAAAACGTGTAATTATATATCATTTAACGTCCTTTCTAAAATGCAACTCGTTATATGCTTGCAGTTTCATGTAGATTTCGTATAAAGGCGTCATGACAAGTAATGCAACTCTAGTTTCAATGTAAACATGATTCAGAATCGTTTGTTCGCTGATTTGTATCTATTTATAAAATATATTTCCTTCTATATACAAATTTGAGCCAATTCCGTCCGTCCGTCATACACTAGATATGACTTTTGAAGGAGGGGTGATGACGTCACACATTAGTGATGATTGAGGAAGGAAGGGGTAATGACGTCACATACTAGAGATAACTAAGGAAGGAAGGGGTGATGGCGTCATGCACTAGAGATGATTAAAGAAAGATGGGGGATGACGTCGCACACTAGAGATGATTCAGGAATGAAATGGTGATGACGTCATGCACTAAAGATGACTGAGGAAGGACGGGGTGATGACGTCACACACTAGAGATGGTTGAGGAAGGAAGGGGTGATGACGTCACACATTAGAAACTACTGAGGAAGGAAGGAGTGATGACAAACTAGAGAAAACAGCATCTAACATTCACTACACTTGTGTATACAATCTATATATAAATTTGAGCGATCTCTGTTCGTCACACAGGGTGTTTGTGCGAATGAAAGTGTTCAAAAGGAAGGAAAAGGATGGTTAAAATTCATAGCAAAACAGCGGCCGGCGTTACATTTGCTACGTGGTGTGTGAGTGTAAATGTCTGTGTGTGTGTTTGTGTGAATGTATGTGCGCCATTGTGTGTCTGTGTTTGCACGTTTACATTTGTATACTCATACATATAAATGTATGCATGAGTACACACATCACTACACACATCACCACACACACACACACATACACACACACACACACACACACATATATATATATATATATATATATATATATATATATATATATGTGTGTGTGTGTGTGTTGGAGGGGGTGATGAGGGCGTGTGAACTCATGCATACATGTATATGTATGAGTATACAAATGTAAACGAGCCAACACAGACACACAAACGCACACATACATTCACACAAACACACACATATACATTTACACTCACACACCACGTAGCAAATGTAACGCCAGTCGCTGTTTTGCTATGTTTTATATATATATATATATAAATAAAATGAGTCCTTCATTAGTGATCTTCCAACCTTCATTGGTATTTCATCACTTAAAAATCATATACCTCTAGTTGGTGCGAGCAATATCTATTTAAAGTTATTGGGACAGGGTAAAATAGGGTGAAGCGAGCGAGACATGTAAACAAACAAAGATGGTATTGCGACGAAAAGATAGGAAGAGACATGTACATGATATCTATAAGCTTAAGTTTGGTGAAATCATGGACGAGAGATACAGACAATCCGACCTGGGTAAGATGTGAGCGAGAAAAGGATTTCACACAGGTCAAACGGGAGGAAGTGAGAGAGGGGGAGAAGCAGAGAGTGAGTGAGTGGAAGTGTAAGGAAGAGGCCAGCTGAGAGAAGGTGTGACTGACAGAGGGTTAAAAAGAAGGTGAGAGATTCAGAGAGAGGGGAAGCAGTAAGAAAGAAACAGACAATTGCAGCTGAGGAAAAAATATAAATATTAGAACAATGGAGCGCTGCCTGGTTGCACATGGGTTACATATGAATACGATTAGTCCTTCATCAGTGATCTTCCAACCTTCATTGGTATTTCATTGCTTTAAAAATCATATACCTCTGGTTGGTGCGACCAATAACTAAATAAAGTTATTGGGACAAGTGAAATAGGGTGAAGCGAGCGAGACATGTAAACAAACAAAGATGGTAGTGCAACAATATATATGTACCTATATATATTGCAACCATAGATATGTACCTATATGTGTGTTGAAAATAATTCTAGTATTTATATATTCCGCTATCGAATTACTACATAGATACTTTGAGAATATGTCGAAAATTAGCAAAAATCGCCCTCCGAGAGTCTGTATATGCTGACTCAGGGGAACATTTCTAGAGAACTGTTTTCTGATTTATTGACAACGCGCTGTACTTCATATTCTGAGTGTCACATGTTTAATTAATGTAGTGTTGATGCAAAGAGTTACACGTTAATTAGAAAACGGTCAGTATATGTAAGAGTCAAACTCCCTATCTTTAATTCTATATTCGTGCCATCTCTTATGGTCATGAAATTTGGGCAATGACCGAAAGAATACGATTGATAATACAAGTGACCGAAATTCATGTGGTTAGAATATATCAAAAAGACACGCTGGACAGATTTTATGGGCAAAAACCAACCGACAGGAGACCCAGGGGTAAACCGCGGGGAAGATGGTTGGATTACATACTTGTGCTCGGCTTGTCTCGCCTGATGATCCAGCCGGATCAATTTGAAACTGTTACTGAGTGTTCGATGACTTTTCCCCACGACCCACATTTTATTTGGTCTTTTCGGAGATGTGTGTAGAATGTGATAGTGAGAAATCGAAACAGTTAAAACATTGAATAATTCAAAACAAATCATGTTATGTAGGAAAAATAATAATAATTGTATCTACTTTTTGGCACAAGGCCAGCAAATACACAGTGCATTACTGGTACTTTATTTTATCGACCCCGTAAGGATGAAAGGCAAAGTTAACCTCGGCTGGATTCGAACTAATAATAATGATTGAAAGATGCACATATTTTGTATAAATACATGCACATCTGCAGTACTGAATGAGACAATGAAAATAAATTATCTCCAAAATAAGTTATAGATTTGTACTAAAAAATGAGGTTTTCAGAAATAATCATGGTTATCTAATTTGTTTTATACTGACTATTTTTACTCTCGGTAGCGTTGTAACGTATCATTTTGTATGTTAGTTTTGTGCTGGTATTGTGCATTTTTAACATATATCTTTATGTACCGCTTACACAAACAAATGAATAAGCCTCCGTTGTTTTCGGCGATGAGTGTTTCAGTTATTCAATCAACAGAGGAACCAACCCGTGAAATTATGGTGTAGTGGCTGAGTATTCTACAAACACGTAATGGAAATTCAGGAAAAAGAAAATTCAAGGCTGGCTCTTTGAATTATAGGTACAATCCATCGAACAGATTTGTAAATTCTTTCTGTCTGCCCAATTTTACTCAAAAGACCTGGGTCGCACCGAGGTTTTGTTAAATGAGACTTGTCTAAGACAAGTGGGTTTGAACTCAAGTGATAATGATTGCGAAGCGAGCTCCTTCATCATTAGGCCTAACTGCATCCACATTTAAATAGAAGATGGCTTTACAAATTAAAACGAAAGAGGAATTGTAAATATGAATCCGATATTTATCGAAAGCGAGTCATTTCAAAAGGTTTCGCTTTCTTTACTCTTTATCCTTCTTTATCTACCATGTTAAATAAGTATGAATGTGGATAAATTGGATGTAGGAAGGTTTGTGTCATTACGAAATTCACTTTACAACCACAGGATTCTTCTTATAGAGCCTTAGGCTACCTAGTGGACGAGAATAAGGAGACGGAAACTATGGAAAAGAATATTGTTATGCTTGAACACACCAAATAAATTGCCACACACCAGTCACAGACAGATACATCTCTCACGTGAACCTACAGCTTGTACATTACTAACATCTCTCATTTCAATCGATTTCATCCCTTTCTGACGTTCCTTTCTAAAATGTCAACAAAGTAAGAAACTCATAACTATATTTATCTTTGTTTGTTTCTTCTTTTACTTACACTAATATAATGAGTTGAGATGTCTCTCTAGTGTGCGTGTGTGGGTGGGTGAAGGTTGGATTATACATGGTTACATGTAATGAATATGTGTTGTGTGCTTATATTACTTCATGGATTTTAAAATGGAGAATATTTGTATTGTTTCAAAATGCGACACTCACTTGTAGATTGGATTTACTTTGATATTCTTTTCCTTTTAGAAGATTCCAGCATTTACGGGATTGTGCTCAAATCTGTAGCTGCATTTATGGTAATAGGTACACTGCTGATAAATAACTACCAGTTACTCTGAAGCCCAACATAGTTGTTTTGCAGTTTTCTCAAGCTATGGTGATACATTTGGAACCACCGGGCAGATGAACTCTATTACAGTACATTTCTTTTGTTCCGTAACATATAGAACTATATATGATCTGTTGTGTTTGCTGTAGATTGTTGTTTTTATTGGAATGTTATACCAATATTCCTTGTTTTTAAAGGTGTGTCTATATCCTGGTTTGATGTGTTTTGGGCCTGACAGCTAGGTCAATGCTTCCTTCAAATAGCATTGAAAATAATCATTGCAACTACGTCATCTCTCATGGGAAGGCAGTACAACGTGAAGAGCTTTAGGCAGCAACTGATGATGGGAATGATATGTTCTCCACTCGTGTGATGCAATCGACATTTATATCCCAATCTAGGGTTAAAAGCATCATCTTTTTTATTGATTAGGTGTTTCATAAATATCTCTTGCTCCTGAATACAGAGGGTTTATTCTTCCAGCTGGCTTGCGATGTTTCTAATACATTTTCAAGAGATGCATATGAATGTATGTATGTATATCTCTTTCTCTTAATTTCGAGTATATTTTTTTGACCGGCCACCTTCCTGGTGGCAAGGTTGTAAAAGAAAAGAAATTATCATCCCTTGAATCGCAAGAATGTTTTACAAATGTTGAAGGTGCCAGCTATCGCAGCCATTTGTAGACTATGAATTAGGGAGCTGCGCTTTTCGTCCGCAAATCCAAGTTCAGTCATACTTTGGTCTAAGCGGGTGGTATATAACCCGTAGCTCCAATAATGATGGGTATGAAGCTAAAGGTGTATCGTGGATACTGGATTTGTAAACTCCTCATCAATGGTCCGTAGATGTCCTCCTCCTCCTGTATTTGTCTGACAACATCAAGTGGGCAGCTGATCTCCACAACAGCACACGTTTTCAATGTGTGGTCCCAAACAAAAATATCAGGCCGGTTGTGCTTTAATTTGGTGGCAGTTTTTATTTTCAGGTTCCATCTGCATTCCTTAGTGCCATCTGTCTCAATATATTCTTCCTCGTTTGTTGTTAATTTTGTTTTCCGAAGTGCGTTCCAGATGGTTCTAGCTATCCCATCGTGTCTCATGTGGAGGTAGTAGCGAGATGACATTCTTTCGCAGCTGGCAACAATGTGGCTTACATCCTCGATCTTTGTTTTACATAGCCTACATTTATTCATGTATGTATGTATGTATGTATGTATGTATGTATGTATGTATGTATGTATGTATGTATGTATGTATGCATGCATAAAGTCTCTCATATTTCAACATCGAATAAGATGGAGTAGCCATGTAGTGAGAATGGGTGATGATCGCATTCATAGGCAGTTCCAGTATGGTGAGCTGGTCGAAGGTAAACGATCGGCACACACACCAAAATTGAAGTTCAAGGATTGAATTAAAAGCACACCGAGGAAGATGACTGTTCTTGGATTGCAAAAGCGTATCCTTCAAAGTGGGAGCCAATATAGTGGTTGTTGGTCCAATTTAGACTAGTTTACTTATCTATATTACTCTCACTCTGGAGCCTCCTGGCAACAAATCAATGCAGGATTTTTTGCTGATAAGCATACAGTTTTTCACCCATGGATTCACTGCAGTACTTCTGGGCAATGCCCCCGGGTGTGAGATTTTCATTCTCATGCAGTGAGTATCTTTCAGGGAGTTCCTTCCCAACTTTCATGGTGTCATCTGTCTCATGCAGATAAACTTGCTCAATAGATAGTGTCATCCGCTTCGAGGTTTGTAAATGTTGTCGGAGGAATATGATGCGACACTCAAATGTCTGGACTGATGTTAGGCTTCGGCCGCCCTGCTTACGCTTCAAGTAGAGGCGGCCTATATCACTGTCGATGTGGAAGTTTTCGGTGTTGTTTAGAATTTTTCGAGTTTTAATATCAATTGCTCGGATTTCATCTGTCGTCTAATCGAGTATTTCAAACGTTGGTGTTAGGATAAGCACTGCAAACACATTATGAGCAATTGTTTTATTGTGCGCAGAGAGTTCCGATGACCATATCTTTCTCAATCGGGTGTAATATTCACTGGTTACGCGTTCCTTATTACAAATACAATTACAAGATATATTCTCATCTATCCCCAGGTATCTGTAGCAGTCCTCGTCAGATATCGGTGAAACAGTTAGGCCATTGATACAAATGTTGCTGGATAGGGTTGTACTTTTTCCCCACTTTAAACCATATATGAACATTTATCTTGGCCAAACACCATTCCTATATACATTGAGAATGTTTCAACCAGGTCAAGATTTTTCTTCATTCCATCTATGTCTTGGCATAGAGTTTCAAGTCATCCACAAAGAAATTATGGGGTAAGTTTGTATTTCCGTCTGTCTGTATGTATATATGTGTGTATGTATGTGCGTGAATATATGTTTGTTCATTTGTATGTACCAATATACGTACGTACGTATGTATATATGTCGGGTCACTCTTGAATGCCCCTGGTACCTTGTAACCCAGTACAACCCTTTCGCATGGTCGGGTTGTCGGCGATTAAACGGGCAACCCACCAAGTTTACTTAGTGAGGAGTGCGATTTTCTACACCCTGCAGGACAAAAAACAAAACTTGACAAAGGGCGGAATAACTCATAAGAGTCTACGGCCATCCACAAATGTGTGAATATGTATATACATATGTACGTATATGTATATATGTATGCATATGTATATATATATATATATATATGCATGGGTGCATGTGGATGTATATGCACACGGACATAGGAATAATCGGGCTAGATACCCGAACGCGCGGTTAAGCCACTTGGAGTGAAGGACCTTTAGCCTTTGTTAGGGCATTCTTCTAGGAGAAGGCAACTCGGGAAACTGGGATAACTCCGACATAAAACCTGAGGCTCAGTAGTTACCGATGATGTTTATCTTTTATTCTTTTCGGGTTATAGCTACTGTTTCTCAGAGAGTGGGATTGGCTCAGTGTACAGTCTTTCCTCACTTTAAAAAACATATTCACACACAGGCATTGCATGATAGAATTACTTAATAATTATTAGTAATGGTATATCGTGCAATGGCCATACTCGATAACGTGTGGGCAGCCATATTGTATGTATGTATGTATATATGTATGTATGTCGCTGGTGTCTCTAACCTACCGCTGATATGCAGTGTTTCAGTCCAGCATAGCCTTTGGCCTGGATAAATCAGTTGTCATGTTTCATCCTGCACTAGGCATAGTCCATGTGGAATATTCCCTCCACGTCGAAGGGAAGAAGTTGGAGTTTGTTAACATTTCTACATACCTCGCTTGTATGATAAACAGTCACTGCTCTCTCAACGATGAACTATCTCACAAAGTTAGGAAAGCCCCTGATGTCTGTTTTATTTTCAAGATTGTATGTTCTTCTCAGAAAGGCCTGATAAAGAAACCGAAGACAGATGTCTATAATGCCTGTGTTCTTATAAGTCCTCTTTACTCTTCCAAGAACTAGGTGGTTTACAGGATACATTTAAAACTACTGGAGCTCTTCCACATCAGCTGTCTAAGATGGCTATTAATCATTCACATGTTTCAGACACAGAGGTACAGGGAAGTGCCGATACAATAAGCATAGAACCCTATATACACAAGCACCGCCTTCACTAGAGAGCTGGCTGATGAAAAAAGGCTCCAGCAGAAACCTAAGAAGCGTTTCTAGGATTGTGTCAAAGGCTCACTTTCGATATTCGATCTCGACCTTCACAGGTGGGAAGTACGGGCTCGTGATATAAACAAGTGTGAAAAACATATGAGGGGTGTTGCATATTCCACGCAAAGTGAATAAGCTTGGCAAAGACAAAAGAATCTTCCCACAAAGTAGAGGGAATATGCCCAGTTGTTCCTCAGTTTGTTTGCCATGAGTGTGTCCGAATATGCATACCATACGCAGGAATGCAAAGCCAACCCAGGAGTCGCCTAGTCAACCAGACCACAAATTATGTTTATTTTTACCGACAGGCCGAAAACACGGATTTAGTTTGTAGAATTTGCGGAAAAAATCTATAAGTCTCTTACCGGCTTCAAAACATCACTGTCGGCCTCACGTTCGTAGGAACATTCAAAAAGTTTGGGAATCTCTTTCATCATTTGTGTATCTATGTATGTTCTGGTTTTATAATTTCACAATTTTTTTCCCAATAGAGAGAGAGTCGGTTTCTAACATAGACACAATACTCTCTCATTGGAATTTACACAACATCAACTAGGTAGATTATGTATGCATGCATGTGTAGATATGGATGTTATTGTATGTGTGGATGTGTATGTTTTGAGTTGTTTGTGTGCATGTGTATATGCTTTGTATCTGTAG
Organism: Eledone cirrhosa; assembly: GCA_964016885.1. Taxonomy (NCBI): domain Eukaryota; kingdom Metazoa; phylum Mollusca; class Cephalopoda; order Octopoda; family Eledonidae; genus Eledone; species Eledone cirrhosa. The sequence continues at coordinate 154,084,044 of OZ024743.1, forward strand.
ATGTGTATATTCAGTTATTAGATGCAAAATCTTTGGAATGTTTTACATATTTTTAATGTTCCCTTAATGGATTGTACTTGTAATTTCCTAACTAGTTGTGTTCTTTCTGTTCCTGTGAAGCCTAACTTCTCAATATTTGTATTGAAGCATTTACTAACATACCCCAGTGCCTCAATAATCACAGGCATACATCTGAAGGTGTAATTAGGGTGGAGTATCTGCAGATTTCTCATCAGTTCTGCATAAATATTCTCTTTTTCGCTAATCTTTGATATTATATTGGCATCTGCTGGGCAGCTAATTTGCACTATTGTGCATGCTTTCTTCCCCCTGTCCCATATCATAATATCTGATCTGTTATGCCTGCATTATATTGGGATTTTTACTGGAACATTCCACCAGTAATCTTTCATATTATGTGCATGGATGTCTTCCACATTGCTGTAGCTTTTAATGTGTTTATTATATATGTATGTATTTATTATGTATGTATTTATGTATGTATGTACGTATGTATGTATCTATGTATGTGAATGTATGTCCTGAAATGTTATAAACATCAACGAGTGTAATAAATGAAAACGTAGTCGCTTGGGAATGAAGTCGATTTCGATACACTATACAACAGACTCTCCTTATTCATCTCATTTTCAAAAAGCAGTGTGCCAGTGATTGGCTTGCTCGAAACATTTAACCAACAATGCTATTATTCACAAATTATGGTATAAAATATAAACGAATACGTGATATGCTATGACAATTAACTATCTGAATATAGATATACTAAAGTTGAAAGTTTCAGATAACAAATTTGATGGCGTCTTATATATGGTATACGATTTCATTTGGTAAATTGTCATGATATTCAGTTTAGAAAAAAAGCACCAATACCGACTTGATGAGTGAAAAACTAATAAATACAAGAAATATCATGTTAGATAACGAAACTGTGATAAGCTAATTAGATGAAAGACAGACTTGCAAATACTTTGCAATTAGTGAACAAGACATAAATACAACACGCACATAGAACATGTTAGGAAGTAATATTACGAATGCATCAATAGGTAACACTAAATTAAATGGTAAACGTAAGGTAATAGTTTTCTAAACTGAATATCATGACAATTTACCAAGTGAAATCGTATACCATATATAAGACACCGTCAGTACTTAGTTGTCGAAATATTGTTGCATTTATTATATAGTTTGTTATGTGTGTAGGTAAGTGAATTAGCCAAATTATATATGAGAACCAGGTAACGTATTAGTACCGGCATGTCTATACACTGAATCAGATCCCTTTGCAACTATATTGTTTTGCTTTCCTCTCTCTAGGTCCCACTTTGGGCATAACATTAGGAGAGTGTGAGATGTGGGAGTGAAATTGATAAACATACTATGTGTGGAAGTCGGTCAAATGAACTGTACATCTTCATGCTTGGTAGATGCTATCTCTCAATCATTTTAATGACACTACCTAGCCGTTGCGTAGTTCCAGTGTAGTCATCACTACTATAAGCATTGAAGGTTCAGGTCTGTGATCTAAGGATGATCCAGGGGATAATTATTCCTCCTCCTTTTACTAACCTCACAGTTTCTGGAAAAATATATATGGTCGCAGTCCTTCTTTGTATATAGGAATATAATGATGTAATGTCTAGTTCACAGCTTCAAAAGCGATACATAAATCATATATTTATATTTATCATGAAAATAAAGATATGTCTTTTGCAATTGATCAAACATTATATGATAACTATACTAATAGGATACAAATACACTCAGTAAAATGTGAAGAGAAACTACCACAAGTACCTAAAACAGGAACAAATCTATTTTTCGTCTTTATGGAAGTCTTTAAACATAAGACAGATAGGAGCTATATATCTGTAGGTTGAACAATAACAGGTCAACTTAGCTAATACCGAGTAAACATAAGCAGTATGGAAGTGGGTAAAGGAAACGTTAGCACCGGCTTACAGGTATGGTCAGAAAAGCTTTTGACAATAACTCAAAACACGACTTTAATCCCGGTACAAGATCAGGAATATCATCAAACAGGTTTTAAAGCATATAATGAAGAAGAGTATGAAATATAAATGTATGCACTCTTAGAATGTTATCTCTCATTGATTTCTTATTGTAAATTCGGAGCTGCAACATACATAAAAAGCAGGAAAGAATCTTATCTTTCATAGACTGGAAATTACGTCAACATTATTAAACATCTACACATCTTAAATAATTGTTTCTACTTTTGCCACAAGGCCAGCAATGACCCTGTAAGGATGAAAGGCCAAGTTAACCTCGACAGATTTGAACTCAATATGGCAAGGGTCGTACTCTATGCATCAAAGCATGGCGTCCGACGCTCTACCAATACTGCCAATCCAAATAATACGAGCATGCATCGCTCAAGTTTTAGCGAATTGTAAGTACATTTAAGTTATAAATATTCCAAAAGATCTTAGTTCATATAGACAACCACATTCACCCAAACATTATTGTCAAACTTTATCAAAGAAAATGTTTTTTAAATGATATAACAGTTCCAATATGTGACAATATATATTCAGAAAATGTAGAAAATTGGAGACATGGGAAATATACCTGATTGTAATGGTTGAAAAAAAAATATATACAAATTAGAACAATAAAATCGAAGACAAATCAATGCAAAATAAAATACATAAACGACGGAGAACTGTAAATGTGAATGCTGTGAAAGAAGGCAAAATTAATAAATCTAATGTATAATAATAATAATAATAGTTTCTATACTGTTTTAGACAAGAAAGAACATTATTCGGTACAGTACTCAATATTTGGCAAGTCGAGTGTAAATATGGTAGAGTCATTGCTCATTCACATACATGATTACACACACACTTATGAATTGCTAGGGAATTTTGCTGAAGACAAACTGATAACTCTACTTCCGATTTTTGAAAATGATCCACCTATGTACACTTTGCACATCTGTCTGAAGAAAACATCTTCACCACTGATGGGAGTATAAAATAGAGTATAAAATGAACTTTGTAGAAAAGTAGTCCGTCTTATTTATGATTGCATGTGTGTATTATAAAAAGGAAACATGCAGTAAATCAACGTGGGAATTGGCATATAGACAGTTTTATTTTTCTTATTTCATCGTTGATATTTAGAATTATTAAATTTGAAATGTCTATAATAATTTCCTTAAAGTATGTGTTAATAGTAGGCAAGAATATTCGGAATTGTGCGTACTTTTTCTACTTTAAAGTGTAATGGAAAAAGCTGTTCAATTTTTCGTTGTCAACGCTCACTGTATCCTCGAGGCCATCATTATTCATTAAATTGTTATACATGGAGAAAGTACTTTTTATTGTCCCTTAAGCAAAACAAATATGTATTATTTTAAAGGTAATGCATGCATATTCAAGTGTTTTGTTTCTGTGCATATAAATATATCACATTATTTTTTAGTTTGCTCCAGTACTTGACCACTAAAAAAAATGAGCGAACAAAATTGTAATAGCATTACCAAAAGCAGCAGTAGCAGCAGTAGCATTAGTAATCGTATTTTTATTATTGTTATTTTAATTGTTTTTCCCTTTCTTCAGTAATGTTTCTGATATATGCCGAGTGTCTTCTTGAAACCTAGCGTCAATAAATTCACTGTATACATTGGTAAGCCAGTTAACACACCACTCAAGATAGACTTACTTTGTTTTTGTTTTTTTTGGTGGTAAACAACCTCTTTCAATTACTGTAGCATATGCATAAATAATTTCATTTAACTCAGTAAGATCAATTTTTAAATCTTCTATGATTTCTTTCGTTACAGAGTTACCAATCATTATTTGATTTTTATTTTGGTTTGTATTTGGGAGTTTTTGAAGTGATTCTCTATCATGTATACTAGTATGGCTTACAACTGCAAGCTCTTTCAGTATTTTCTGTTTCAATTCCTTCATCGACTCTCTGTGGCAACAGTTTGGTCTTCAAGTACTGTTTCTATACCCCTTTCCTGGTTATTTTCAGCAGGTTCAGTAGGTGATCTCACTTCTACAAACGTATGTAAGATTTGCTCAGATGGTGGTCTTTCGGTAAAGACTTGTGACTGGTGATTATCTCCAGGAGATCCTTGAGTTATTTCATGACTGATATTTATAACATTCTCCCCAGCATGCTTGATCGCAGATATTTCAGTATCTGTGAGTCTATTCTTTCTGAAGATATCCCTCCTAACACTTGCTAACTTATTATTATTATTATTATTATTATTATTATTATTCGGGCGCTGGACGGACGGACCGGTTAAATTGTTAGGTATCTGGTTCGGTTCGGACCTCAAGAGGGACAAAAACTGGGACGAGGTGACGAGCAGGATGGCTTCTCTCACCCAAAAATGGGCAAAGAAGAAGCTATCCCTGAAAGGTCGAGCGGAAGTGACGAATGCGTACATCGGGTCTTGCATCTACTACCGCCTGACCGTCATGCCTTGTCCTAGACCCCGCCTGACTGCGCTGGGGCGTATGCTCTTTCGTTTTTTGTGGAAGGGACGTGCTCTGATGACCAGGCGGTCCATCTGATATCAACACCCGCTACGTGGAGGGCTGAGCATGCCGTGGCTGATGATGCGCAGACACGCGCTCAGGCTACGACATCTCCACTTCTTCCTCCACGGTGATCAGGTGTGGTCGCCGTTTGCGAGACGCGTCTTTCCGCATCCCATCTCCTTGACGGAGCTGCAGTCCTGGGTCAAGCGAAAACAAAGAGGGAGCGCTTGGAGACTGGAATGTCTTCAGGCGCTCACGGCCCTCGACCAGTCGGGCAATATGATCGGTGTAAACTCTACCTTGGCGTTCTATAGAGGTTTAGTGGAGGGGAAGAGCGACGACGTACTTGGGGAAACTCTAAGCGTCGACGAAAATCAACTAGCCAATCTCTTCGGAAGGACTTTCGGGCCGTGGCCTATCGACAATTTCCAGTGTCCGAGAATTGCTGAATTGTGGGTTTATGTCGAACACCTGCTGTCGCGTGTAGAACGGATCCGGCTATCAGCTGAGTCGATCGTGAGTATTGACCCGCCCTCTCCCTTTAGCCGGGAAGAAGGCAGTTTTTATCTGTCTGGTGGCCATGGCGAAAGACATAGTATGGTTGACGTGTCTGAAAGGACTGATGACGAGCACTTACCTCTTCGGTGATGCCCTGATTAACTTTTTCAAATTTCATTTGAAAAGGAAAATCAGGGTAGGGAGGGAAGTGCTCTCTTCTCAGCATTTTGTTGAAAGATGGGTGAGAGAGGCAAGAATGGCCCGAGTGAATGGACCCACTCTGAGTATATGCCTGTAAATTGAAGTTAGAAAACTCGGAGAAGGCACTTGCCCTGGTGGTCAGGGTCACCATGGCTTTTTTTAATGGGCTTTCTCCACGATGGCCCTCGGAAGTCTCCCCCTATTGGGGAATTTTTCATTGTTCTTTTTTGTTACATCCTCTGTTTGGGGGGGGGGTTATTTACACGCAGAAATGCCGATTTGTATTGTCCTGTATTGTCCTGTACTGTCCTTAATGTCTACTTTGTGAAAACCCTTGTGGTTAATAAAGAAAGCATTATTATTATTATTATTATTATTATTATTATTATTATTATTATTATTATTATTGGCGACCTACGTAGTAAATCGTATTATCGTGAGCTCCGCAAAAGTTTGTTATTTTCAGTTGTTTAAAATTGCCATTTATGGAACATTTTTATTGTTAACTGTATATAAGTGCACATCATTGTTTTCTGAAAAGGACACTCAATAGGATTGTGGCCTTGAACCCAACATTTTAAACTTTTATAATTATCAAACAAAGATTTTTCTTTGAAAAATCATGGACGACTCAGGGTCACACCTTCCTCACAAACTAACACCTCACACCAACACCACCATTGTAAATATTACTACGTTTGCCAACACTAAAAATATATGCTGTAGCAATATTTTAAATTTGTCTCAGGAAGGCATTCATTTCCCGCCATTACCAATGACTGCAGGTGCTAAAGCCGCCCCCCACCACCACCACAGCGACAACAGAAACAATAGAAACAAATAAATTGACTCGTGATATCGAAATGAATTCAACCAAAATGAACTCTTCCACACCGAACACCACTGACGCCACCACCACCACAACTGAAACTACAATTAACAATAACAACAATTACGATAAAAAAACAACAGAAAACAATGAAATTAAGAAAACCACTCTGGGTTTTGCCAGAGTAGCAAAAAGTGCGAAGCATTCCAGGTAACTCCGGAGGAATTAGAAGAAGCCAAACAAATGGTAAAGAAAGATGGGTACAGGGTCAGCCTCACCTCCCTCCTAATAAAATGGAGCATCGGCGCCTATGCACCGTGCCTTATCGGACGATTAACATAAAATCGCGCCGAGTGGAACGGGCATCCGAGTCCCAAATCCAAAAAGCTTTGGGACATGTGAGGGCAAAAAAACCCCACATCAGACGTGGGCAGAAATATGGAACCGTGGACGTGTTCTATGAAACACCACAGTAGGCCAGAAACACTCAATGGCCCCATTAAGAAGTGACGACTTCACACTCATCCCAAGCTATTGTGACCAGAGACTAGTGAAGATCAGGGTGACCCACGTTCCACCGGCTATCGAAATTCCCTGGCTAATAGCTGCCGTCCTCACCGGCATCGAAGCCAACACCAAGATAAACGAAATAGCGAAAGAAAAGCATGAGAACTGTTCCGGATCTGGGATGGAGCTACTGCTCCAAGCGGACCTAAAAAGCATTGAGGAGATCTCAGAGGTAATAGACATCACGGACGGCAGCCACCTCACAATAATCGTCGAGGGCAGAAGGCCTAGGTGTGTCGTTTGTGGTGAAGGGCTTTCTGCCCTCAGGCTAAACAGTTGAGGCCACCTCACTTACCCACACCAGTGACTCAACCATCAACACCACCAGCAGCAGAAATGGCAGCAACAACTGTAGCAGCAACAACAGAAGCAACTGTAACAGCAACAACCCCAGCAACAGTAGCAAAACCAACACCACCACCACCCAACGTGCCAGAACTAGCACCAGCGCCTACACCATCCACCACGCCACAACCAAAACCAACGCCTGTGGAGGATTTTCCACTCCCCAACCTATCAGAACTGGTGACAGATTATGACGCCGAGGAGTGTGAAACGGTATCAGAAAAAATAAAAAAATAAAAAGAAACCAAAAAAGAAAAAAATCTCTTCCTTCCCCCTCCAAAAACAAAATACAGAGGGAAACATAAACTATCAAACAAACAAGTTAGGACAGCTAGGCCACCATCCACACCAGTATCACCAACCCCATCACCACGAACACCAACTCCATCACCATCATTAACCCCAACACTACCATCACCAACACCACAAAAGTCACCTAAAAGCGAAGCAGAAACAAACCCACAACAAACGCAAACAAAATAAATCAACCAAAACGATACACGCTACACAGCATTAAATTTGAACAACAACACCAAGTATTACACTACATCCAACACAGCGCCAGCATCACAGAAAAAAGGCCACCTGCTCAACGACTTCAGGTCACTAAACATAGATGTAGTGGCCCTCAGCGAGACCAGAATCTCCGAAGCACGGGCCTTCGCACCGATCTTCGGCGGCTACGATGTGTGCGCATCTCCCAGCCGTCCTGGATCGGGGGGATGAGTTGCTGTGCTTTTTCGGAGAGGTTTGCATCTCGCCATACGGGCCATCTTCCCGGACCCAGAAGGTAAGTTGGTAGTGCTGGACGTGCCCAGCGGAGACGGGCAAGCTTTCAGGCTAGTGGCCGTCTATGCCCCGACAGGAGCAGGGCGGCCTGATTTATCCGGCGTCTGGAGACCTTTCTTGGAACGTCCCGCTCTTTAGTATTTGTGGATCACTGGAACGGGATCTTAGATGCACGCTGGGACTGTGTGGGATTAGCGGATAGGGGAGGAGGGTGCAAGAGCATAACCAGCCTGCTCAGGCGTTTTGAACCGGCTGACAGGTAGCGATTAGATTTCCCAAATGTGCCAATGTGGACTTGGACAAATCGTATACGGTCATCCAGATCATCCAGATAGGATCATCCAGATAGGGGTCATCTAGATCATATCTAGAGTATTTTGTAGGGAAATAGATAGGTCTAGCATAGGCTGTCCACAATTCAAGATAGGCAGCTACACGGACCACAAATTTGTGATCTGTGTACTTAACTTAGATAGGCTTCATAGACGAGGACCCGGCTACTGGAAGCTAAACGCGTCCTTACCAACGCGCAATGCTTACAGAGACCGGATTAGCGAACTAGTTCAGTGGGCGTTGACGGGGCCATCGTCAACAACAAGTGGTGGGTTGCTATGAAAAGAGCAATTAGAATAGAGTCCATTAGGTTTAGCAAGGCTTTAGCAATAGAGAAAAATAGAGCAGCGGGAGAATTAGTTATAATTAGACGAGGCGGTTAGCAAAGGCATCGCGACCGACGTACTTGCGGCGAAATTGGCCCTTGACCAATTCTTCAAAGCAAAGCACGAAGGCTGCGTTGTCAGAGCTAGGGTGCGTGCTGTCAGACACGAGGGGACGAATGCCGTTCAATGGGCCCGAGTAGCGGAGGCGAGTCGTGGCAACAAAGCCACGATCCGGTCTTTGGTGGACCACGACGGGCGCATGCCACTCAATTCCTGGCAAATGTGTGAAGCTTTTCAGCGACACTTCGCACAGCTGTTCGGGGGCAGCGGTGGGCTGGATCGAGGGATACTTTAGTGTCTACCTCGACGGACTGCCGCGGCTCTCGGCCACTGAGGCGGAATGTTGCGAAAAGCCGATAACAGCCGCTGAAGTACGGGAGGCAATGACTGGCTGCACAAGGGGTATATCGCCTGGTTTGGATGTTCTGCCCTATGAACTTTACGTACGGATGCCAGACTTGTTCGGCGGCCTCTTGGCGGACGTCTACTGCAACTGGCAACAGAACGGGAGAATTCCCAGCTCTGTGAGCCGAGGAGCGGTGGCGCTGCTGAGAAGGGATCCGAACAAGGGGGATAACCTAGATAAGTTCAGGCCCATAACACTACTAAACACAGAGTTCAAGATTTTGGCCAAGGTGCTAGCAAAGTGGTTGGCGCTTGTCGTTGGTGTTCTGGTGGAAGAGGCGCAGGCATGCGCCATTCCCGACAGATCCATCCACGACAACCTCCACCTCATGCGATACATCGTAGAGAGGGTAGCTAGGGAACCTGGTACGGGTGGGTCCTTGATTAATTTAGATCAGTCGAAAGCTTTCGATAGGGTCGATCATCGTTACCTAGCGGCAGTCCTGAGGGCGCCTGGCTTTGGGCCCGTCTTCAGAGGCTGGATCGCTGCCATGCACAGCGACATCTGCTCTGTGGTGAGCGTGAACGGTCACCTTTCGGAACCGTTCAACATCATGCGTTCGGTCCGCCAAGGATGTCCCCTCTCGTCCCTCTTGCACGTATTGATTCTGGAGGAATTACTGCACAAACAGGAGACGTTGAGGGGCGTCCTGCGCGAACTAGGATGCGGAAGATCCGTGTGAGCATTTGCGGATATAGACACCGTACTGGTATCGAACGCCAAACACATCGAGGCGATCGGCACTACACTAAGAGAATACGAAGCGGTGACAGGAGCAATGATTACCCAGGAAAAGTAAGTGGGCCTGCAGCTCGGCGCCTGGAGAGGCAGGTCCATGCCGTCCAACAGCGTCGTCGGGCGCTGGACGGACGGACCGGTTAACTGCTAGGGGTCTGGTTCCGTCCGGACCTGCAGATGGACAAAAAACTGGGACGAGGTGACGAGCAGGGTTGCTTCCCTCACCCAGAAATGTGCCGATAGGAAGCTATCCCTGAAAGGTAGAGCGGAGGTGGCTAACGCGTACATCACGTCCGTCATCTACTACCGCCTGACCGCCGTACCTTGTCCTAAGCCCCGCCTGACTGGGCTGGAGCGTTTGCTCTTTCGCTTTTTGTGGAAGGGAAGCGCTCCGATGGTCAGGCGGTCCATCTGCTGTCAACACCCGCTACGTGGAGGGCTGGGCAGGCCGTGGCTGATGATGCGCAGACACGCGCTCAGGCTACGACATCTCCACTTCTTCCTCGACGGTGATCAGGTGTGGTCGCCGTTTGCTAGACACGTATTTGCCCAGTTCGTCTCCTTGACGGAGCTGCAGTCCTGTGTCAAGCGAAGACCGAGAGGGAGCGCTTGGAGACTGGAATGTCTTCAGGCGCTCAGAGCACTCGACCAATCGGGCAATGTGATCGGTAGAATCTCCGCCTTGGCGTTCTATAGAGGATTAGTGGAGGGGAAGAGCGACGACGTACTTGGAGAAAATCTAGGCGTCGACGAAAATCAACTAGCCAATCTCTTCGGAAGAACTTTTGGGCCGGGGCCTATGGAATAACTTCAAGAAATCCCTGGCCTGGCAGTGCTACCGAGGAGCTTTGCCAGGGATAAACTCTACAGGCATGGATGTACCGTCAGCCGGGCATGTCCGAGATGCGCGCAGGGCGACGAAACCGTCCTGCACGTACTCGTCCAGTGTCCGAGCATTGCTGACTTGTGGGTTTATGTCGAACACCCGCTGTCACGTGTAGGACGGATCCAGCTATCAGCTGAGTCCATCGTGAGGATTGCCCCGCCTTCTTCCTTTAGCCGGGAAGGGCAGGCAGTTTGTATCTGTCTGGTGTCCATGGCGAAAGAGATAGTATGGTGGACACGTTTGAAAGGGCTGAAGACGAGCACTTACTTCTCCGGTGATGCCTTGATTAACTTTTTCAAATTTCACTTGAAAAGGAAAATCAGGGTAGAAATGGAAGTGCTCTCTTCCCAGCATTTTGTTGAAAGATGGGTGAGAGAAGCAAGTATGGCCCGAGGGAATGGGCCTACTCTGAGTATGTGTCTTTAAATTAAAGGTGGAAAACTGGGAGAGGGCACTTGCCCTGGTGGTCAGGGTCACTGTGGCCCTTTAATGGGCTTTCTCCACAAATGTCCTTCGGAAGTCTCCTCCCTATTGGGGATTTTTCATTGTTATTTTTATTACATCCTCTGTTTTGTTTACACGCAGAAATGCCCATTTGTACCGTCCTGTATTGTCCTCTACCGTCCTTAATGTCTACTTTATGTAAACCCTTGTGGTTAATAAAGAAAGCATTATTATTATTAGCAGCTGTAGTAGTCGTAGTCGTAGTCGTAGTAGTAGTAGTAGTAGTAGTAGTAGTAGTAGTAGTAGTAGTAGTAGTAGTAGTAGTAGTAGTAGTTACAATAGTTGCACCAGCATCAGCAGCACTTCCTGTGAAAATGATATATCGTTCAAGTAAACGTACATTGGAACTGACATATATTAAGATTAATACATTCCTCAATCCATTAGCACAAGAATATATTTGTCCTGAAATTCAAGCATAATAATTTAGATCCATGAAATATGTTATTTCTAACTCCGTTGATCTCGATTATCTAAAAACCTGTATTTTACTGCTAATGATATCAAGCTGTTTTAAAATTGTTGTTAACTATCCTCTCTAAATCTTTAAGTTTATGTTTTAACTATGGAAATTACAAATACAAAACATCATTGTATAATCACCGTGCATCGTCTAATTTTCATACTTGCATGAGTTAAGGTCAGATAGGTCGTATGCTGATTTAGCTTGGCTTCTATGCCGTGACTATTTTCTGGTATATCTGGTTGCCGTACCATGAAGTTGCTTTCCAAAGTGGCTACAACCAAAGAGACAGAATCGGAGAATACAAAGGAGCCACGGAGAAAGACCCACTTAAAGATTAAAGTGGTAGAAAAGCCAGTAACTACCATACAATCTCTGATTAGAAAAACATACACCTATAAGAAAACCCACTGTACAAATAAGAAATGTGTTATATGTAAAATTAACACCCAGATAAACTGTAAAACTGGAAATGTAGTATATGGCATACTATGTACAGGGGTTACTTGCGGAAACATGATAACGACATAAACTATGGGGATATAAAATATACAGAAACGAAAACGAACCAATCAGTGATTGTGTTCTGTAATTATTTTTGGCAATATTACAACAATATGACCCTGCCCAAGTATAACAATGTTTGTTTCGACACACGATTCCATATAAAAAACCTTGCAAAACACACACACACACACACACACACACACACACACACACACACACACACACACACACACATACACATATATATATATATATATATATATATATATATATATATATATATATATATATATGTGAATATATATAAAATCATATATGGGAAAAGCAAACTAGATGAGAAAAAGAAAATACTTACTTACTTTAGTGTCCCTACTGCAGTTTCATTAAGAAAATAACGATACTCTGAGTAGAGGATCGTGAGAAATCTCAAATCATCAGGACTCTTTCCTAATGCCGTGACTATTTTTCATCATGGCGCCAGCACTATTACATTACAAGTGGAAGCTTTTGTCTTGATACCAGCACCATTTTATTACTGCATTAGGGTGCGAAAGATTCATGGTCGTGCTGGTGTACCGGCATTGCATATCTTGAATAAGGGTGGGAACATGGTGGTGCCAGGTTTTCTCTGGGGTTTGGGAAAGTTTTAGTGGTGCAATTATTCAGGCGGGAAGGTGAATCAGCTATGCTTCCTGCTAGTATGTGTCGGGCAAGTTCTAGTGGCAAGGGAACTCGTATTTCCACACACGCTAACTCTCTCTCTCTCTCTCTCTCTCTCTCTCTCTCTCTCTCTCTCTCTCTCTCTCTCTCTCTCTTCCTCTCTCTCTCTCTCTCTCTCTCTCTCACTCTCTCTCTATGTATGTCTGTCTCTATGTCCCCCCCCCCTCTCTCTCTCTCACACACACACGTATATATATATCATATCTAATATAGTACCTAAATGTCACCAATGATGGATACACATCCAGAAATAGCTGTCTGACATTCTCACCACCGCTGAGATAGAGGTATAGTTTTAAATGTTGTGTGTGTATATATATATATAGAGAGAGAGTGGGAAGAGTATTCTATTAAACATGTATTGAAAACGAAATTGTGTTCGAGCTGTATATTTTCATCCAGGTTTTTTTCCAAATTCTATACGTTCCTTGTAGTCTATTTGTTTGGCAAGGTAAAGGTTCTAAATGTATCAACAACATTTCCAGACACTCTGAAGCATATTGTAACGATAAAATGATGGTGGTGTATGTTGATGTTACATCATAAAAAGAACAAAATCAACATAGTCAGAGCTTAATAAAATCATATATGGGAAAAGCAAACTTGATAAGAAAGAGATAAGAAAACTTATTTTAAGGTCTGAATGTGTTGATTTTCTTAATTCTTTTAATGTGCCAAACCTAGTATCAGCTGTACGCTTTGTATGTGTATATACTTGTATATATATACGCGTATAGTGATATATATATACTTATTGGTTTAATATATAATATACTCCCTTATTGTAGAGTCCAACTTTGGCAGAATCGAACTACATTTTCTAGTAGCACGTTTTCTGCCAGTGTCCACATTTACTACTCTCCATTTGGTCACTTTTCACTTGATAGTTCTTCTATTCGAAATGTTCACAGACAGCGACTGGCCGGGAAATCTTGTCTCGAATTTTCTTTCTGGATCGAGAAAGAGTCCTGATGATTTGAAATTTCTCACGATCCTCTACTCGGAGTATCGTTATTTTCTTAATGAAACTGCAGTAGGGACACTAAAGTAAGTAAGTAAGTATTTTATTTTTCTTATCTTGTTTGCTTTTCCCATATATGATTTTATATATATTCACATATATATATATATATATATATATATATATATATATATATATATATATATATATGTATGTGTCTGTGTGCGTATGTGTGTGTTTTGCAAGGTTTTTTATATGGAATCGTGTGTCGAAACAAACATTGTTATACTTGGGTAGGGTCATATTGTTGTAACATTGCCAGAAATAATTACAGAACACAACCACTGTTTGGTTCGTTTTCGCTTCTGTATATTTTATATCCCCATAGTTTATGTCGTTATCATGTTTCCGCAAGTAACCCCTGTACATAATATGCTATATACTACATTTCCAGTTTTACAGTTTATCTGGGTGTTCATTTTACATATAACACATTTCTTATTTGTACAGTGGGTTTTCTTATAGGTGTATGTTTTTCTAATCAGAGATTTTATGGTAGTTACTGGCTTTTCTACCACTTTAATCTTTAAGTGGGTCTTTCTCCGTGGCTCCTTTGTATTCTCCGATTCTGTCTCTTTGGTTGTAGCCACTTTAGAAAGCTACTTCATGGTACGGCAACCAGATATACCTGAGTGTCTTTTTCGTGGATCCTACACCTGGAGTGAAATTAGTTAACCAATGTAGAAAGGCCTCAAAGAAAGACCCATTTAAAGATTAAAGTGGTAGAAAAGCCAGCAACTACAATAAAATCCCCAATCAGACAAACATACCTCTTTAAGAAAACTCACAGTACAAATAAGAAATGTTTTATATGTAAAATGAACCCCAGATAAACTGTAAAACTAGAAATGTAGTCTATCGCATAGGATGTACAGAGGGTACTTGCAGAAACATGACAACGGCATACATAGGTGAGACAGCTCGAAATATAGAAGAAAGAATAGACCAACACAGAGGGGAAATAAAATAACAAAACAAAAAAAACGATCAGTATTATACGAACACGCCAGACATAAACATGACGGTAATATAGACAACATAGAAATTAAAACAATATCTAAACATAGAAATGACTCAACAAGTAGGCAAATCAGAAAAGCAACTGAGATAGAACTAAGAAGACCGAAGTTGAACAGAACGACCGAATGGAATAACAATAACCATACCGAAACAAACAATACTGACTTAAGGGAAATATAAATAGATATATAAATAAATATATACATACATACCAACATCAGCATACATCCTACATACATCTCTATCCACATATAAACACAATGACATACGTAAACACACATGTTCTAAGGTGCAACACAAATATACACAAATGTGCATACCTTTTGATGTCTATAGATATAAACGTGCCAACACACACCCATACATATACGCACACATGCATTGCACACTGATGGGCACATACATATTTGTACACAAGTATTCAAATACGGCAGGGCCTAAGGGATTCCCCCTGCAGTACGTACAATCTGGACACACTCACACACACCTTGGTGTTATGACAATATTATATATCATTTCACACCTTTTATTATTAATGTTTTTGATGTTCTCTTGAGAGAACCGTTTTTGCTGCAAATTTCGAATAACGTACACCATTTTTACCAGTATCACAAAAATACTGGTCCACTCACACACACACACACACACACACACACACACACACACACACACACACACACACACACACACCCACACACACACACACACACATACACACATATACACACGCACACACATATAAACACACACACATACACACACGTACACTAACATACAAATAGACATATATACACACACACACTTCTCCGTATAAGACAAGAGATGAAACATATCTTTCAACATGTTAAAATAGCCCCCACACACGTACAGATACATTCCTACTGACCGATCCCTCTACCACGAATGACTCTGCTACACACACACACACACACACACACACACATACATATTTGTCTTAATAGGCACCTGAACTGTTAACCTTTCCACATGACTGCAATTCACACACACATCCCTACTGACCATTATCACAACAATGAACCTCTTTACTACACACACACACACATATTTTTCTTAAAAGACTTATTTTCCAGTGACTTCTCAATCAGGCGAAAAAGGACACTCTTCGACAAAACTACATTTGGCGCAAAATCAATGTTTAACATTCACGTAACCTCTACAGTCGAATCAAAATTGTTTTGACAACAAACATTTTTGTAACACGAATTGTCGCGAAACTTATGTTAATACCTCTGGAGCCACTTTTTTCACATAAAAGAGGTTGAATTTCCAAATCTAATCAGATTAGAGCAAACATTACGGGCACTCTATCTGAAAAAGTATTTATGAAAAGCATTAGAAATGCGCAACCGGTAAAAATTAAAACTAAAACTGAATACTAACCAATACCTATTACTAATGTTTACTTATTCCTAATTAAACTATTTTTCACTGGGAACAATTTGTCAGCATTTTCTTTTCCTTTTACCAATATATCAGAACTTGTGTTTTACACCTCTATTCTTTTAAATATATATATATATATATATATATATATATATATATATATATATATATATATATATATATATATATATATATATATATATAAATATATATTTATTTATATATGTATATATATATTTATATATATATATATATAAATAAATATTTGCCCTACGGTTCTTATATATTTGATATATATTTATCCTTATCGAGCCCTCTTTGGATTTTAGTCTTCAAATTTATTATTATTACTATATATATATATATATATATATATATATATATATATATATATATATATATATATATATATATATATATATGAGAGACGTAAAATAAGAAAATTATAAAATTAACTTACTTACTAAAAAATCACTTCCAACTAATTTGTTTCTGGAATGGAGTAAATATATTTTCCGAAGAAACATATATAAAATCATTCCGTCATCAGGAAAGTCTTTTTCCGTATAGGTCTCCAGGCATAGCGAGGACACTGGAAACTTATTAAAAAATAATTCAGTGGAATGGAAATAGCGATGCGTGGACTGGATTCCAAGCCATTGAGAAAATCACTGCCTCTACGTCCGTAGTAAGTAAGTTAATTTTATAATTTTCTTATTTTAAGTCTCTCATATTATTGTTCTGCAACCCCATGCATTGAACCACATTGTTAATAAGACAAAACCTATATATTTGCTAGCATTGATATGCATCTGTGTGTATATAAATGTTACTAGATATAAATTCCTTATAATTATCTCCAATTCATTTGTCGAGCAATATTTGGCCATGGCTGCTACTATGGTAGTAAGCTAGCCGCTGTCTTAATAACCACTCGCTTTCCACTGATTGACCTCGATGTCACGTGATTGATTCTTTTTAAATTTGCCACGGACGTAGAGGCAGTGATTTTCTCAATGGCTTGGAATCCAGTCCACGCATCGCTATTTCCATTCCACTGAATT
The DNA here is from genome assembly GCA_964016885.1 of Eledone cirrhosa. Taxonomy (NCBI): domain Eukaryota; kingdom Metazoa; phylum Mollusca; class Cephalopoda; order Octopoda; family Eledonidae; genus Eledone; species Eledone cirrhosa. The sequence goes on from OZ024743.1 coordinate 154,101,272, forward strand.
ATTTTTTAATAAGTTTCCAGTGTCCTCGCTATGCCTGGAGACCTATACGGAAAAAGACTTTCCTGATGACGGAATGATTATCCATATGTTTCTTCGGAAAATATATTTACTCCATTCCAGAAACTAATTAGTTGGAAGTGATTTTTTAGTAAGTAAGTTAATTTTATAATTTTCTTATTTTACGTCTCTCATATTATTGTTCTGCAACCCCATGCATTGAACTACATTGTTAATAAGACAACACCTATATATTTGCTAGCATTGATATGCATCTGTGTGTATATAAATGTTACTAGATATAAATTCCTTATATATATATACATATATTATAATGAAATGACAGGAGGCTGGATTTGTGTAAATCCTTGAAAGGTTTATTATACTATGATCATTTCAATGACCGGATTCATACGGAACCCGGTCATTGAAATGATCATAGTATAATAGAGAGCATGGAGGAACCTTTTCGTCATAGGGAGTCAGTCTCAGCTAAGATACCTGGCAATGCGTGGACACAGGGAACTTATACAAAAATATTCAGTGGATGGAAAAGAGCAAGCGGGGACTAAATACCAGGACACTGAAAAAATCACTGCCTTCTTGTTCGGTGGGAAATTCAAAAGAATCAATCACGTGACATCGAGGTTAATCAGTGAGGAGTGGGGTATTAAAAAGTAAGTAGCCAAGCTGTTACTATGAACTATAGTACTAATTTTTGCAAATTTTTGCTCAACACAATGATTTGGAGATAATTATAAAGAATTAGTATATCTAATTAGTTGGACTGAAATTTAAGTAAGTAAACTAATTACTATAATTTTCTTATTTTACGTTTTTCATATATATATATATATACATATATATATATACATACTAGTAGTGGTACTCGGCGGTGCACGGGATAAGGTATTTTGGAACGCAGGCCGCCAACAGACCAAATAGTGGAAAAACTACATGCGTGGACAATATGTAAAGAAAATAAAGCGGATACTCTAATGGCTGGATAATCTTTAATATTTCCTCGATGAAGCAGGACAAATGCAGGTTTTAACCTAATGCGGGCCCTAGGGAATCAAGAAAATGTTTTTTTTTATGTGCATAATATGCCTTGAAAATTAGGAAAAATCGGCTAGACGTAACGCCTCAAAAATGCCCTAAAAAGCTGAAAAGCTGAATTTTATCATTTAATGCGGGCCCTAGGCCATAAAAAAAGTTGAATTTTTTATGTGTATAACATTCTCTGAAACAAGTAATACACATGTAAAGTCTGAAAAAAAATCGGTTGGGCACTTCTCGAGTTTTAGAGATTCAAACTCACAGACATACACAGACACACACACAGAGAGACATCCTCAGTATTATATATATAGATAAATGAGACTAGTAAGACCTTTATTCAACTTATTACATCATAATCTAAGAGTGTAGGTTTCATGATAAAACACACACATACACATACAAATGCGCGCGCGCACACACACACACACATTCACACACATATATCTACTAGATGGCCCGTCCGGCTGGCGCTCGGCTAGGTATAGCGTCATTTTATCTTTTCAGGAATCCCCCCTTACACTACAGTGCAAAGATGCCGCACGCCCTCTCAAGTCACCGATGGGGGTGGTTAACGTGCTCTGATGTTCGGTTTGAATAGTTTTTAGGATACCCCAGTTCAACAGCCAGTACGTTAAAGAAAATTGATAGTTACAACAATAAAGGCTGGACAGAGAACACATTTTTTAACAAACAATAATTTGTACAACCATAATGTAGATTCCAAGTAACAGAAAATATTTAAATTACACTGTTAAAGCCTCAGAGTATACAATATAATTTGTTCGGCCCTCCGGAGCAAAGATGAAGAGATTGTTTGGCGAGCTCACCCTAGCGCATCCTACATACAATTGACCATGGGAGAATCACTGATTTCGTAGCTCGTCTCGCGGAGAAGCTCTGTAGACGTTGACCTCTAGACACTCCTGTCAGGAGCATGTAAGCTGTAGTAACTTAGAGGCCTACCACCAATCTCCAGGACACTGTTTTCAAGACAAATGAGCACCTCATTGAAAACGACATCGTATGTTACTTTTGCATTGTGTCTGCACGGGCGGTGGAGGATGTCCTCAGCTAGACTTTCGCGGTAGTTGTTCCACAGTGCAAGAGGGTCGGCGAGATCGCAGTTGTGCAGCATAATAGCAAAATGCTTTCGCAGCCGAGAAGGGGCTTTAGCAGTTGCTGATTCTTGTAGGGTGAGGTGCCAATGGTTGTCATCGTGTAACATACCACGCATCTGGCAAGCCAAACGGTAAGTGGAACATTGATGACCATTGATGGTTCTCAGATCTGGGAAAGACTATGGTCCTCTAACCTCGAACAATAACAATGACGATAAGCTGTCTGTGCTTTCGTGAAATAAATAGGTTTTTGTGTATGCAAACACATCTGTACAGGAATATATATATATTAAAATAACAGATTAAAGTTTAAGCAAAGAATCGCTGATTTCACCCTTAACGGGATCTTCTGAAACTAAAATAATCCGTCTGTGAACGCTGATGTAAATATTTCGAAACATGTTATCTAATTCAGACATACAGACATACAGAGACATATTATTAGGGCGTTACGTTATAGCTAAGTAGACTAAGAAAAAGAGTGGAATATTGTGCGACGTCATCAAAAAAGTTAGGAATGAAGTGAGGAATGACCGGAAGTATTGACATTTGAAATTTTAAAGAAGTGAATATTTAAATAATGTCTTTATTCTTTTAACAAATTTCAGTAGACAAAAATACGCTCACTTTTTTACTTGGAAAAAGTTACATCTATGGTGCAAATTTGGTGCTGTTTGGTCCAGTTGTTCGGCGGGGGGTATGTTACCTACATACGGCCGTCAACTTTATAGTATAGATGTGTGTATATATATATATATATTTGACGCATTATGTTTGACCCTTGACAATATCTTATTGATATGTCTTGTAATAATTGTTTCTACTGTTGGCACTAGGTCAGCAATACGAAGGGATTATATTAACTGGTACTATTTTAATGACCTCAGAATAATGAAATGGAAAGTTGTCCTCGGTGGAATTTGAACTCGTACTAACATTTCTGTTAATCCACCATAATATTACTACTGCTACCAATTATAATATTATTAATAATAATTGTTTCTACTTTAGGCACAAAGCCAGCAATTACCCACTGCATTACTGGTACTTTATTTTATCGACCCCGTAAGGATGAAAGGCAAAGTTAACCTCGGCGGGATTTGAACTCAGATAATAAAGGGACGTAACTCTATGCTTCAAAGCATGGTGTCCGACTCTCTACCGATAGTGCCAATCCACCGCCCTTAATAGTAATAATAATGATAATAATAATGGTTTCTTTATTGACCACAAGGGTTAACAAGAAGAAAAACATTAGAGGCGACACAGAACAACAGTACAGGACGATACAAAGTGGGTTTTGGTCGTGTAAAAAATTTATAACAAAATTGGGCTAGAAAGCATAAAAATTCACACAAGAACAATTCCCCCAAAAGGGGGAAACCTCCGAGGGTTACTCGTGGCGAAGATCACACAAAAGGCCACGGCCATCCTGACCACCGGGGCAAGCGCCCTCTCTCAGTTTTACCACATCTCAGTCTACAGGCCATACTCAGCGCGGTCCCGTTCAATCGGACCAGACTCAACAATTTCACCCACCTTTCAACAAACTTACTAGAAGACAGCACTTGCTTCTCCACCATGACTTTCCTCTTCAAGTGAAACTTGAAAAAGTTAGCCAGGGATTGCTCGAAGCGGAAAGTATCCGTCTTCATCCCTTTCAACCTTGTCCACCACACGATCTCTTTCGCCATGGCCACCAGGAAGATGAAAACTGCCTGCCCTTCCTCCTCTTTAAAGGAGGATGGTGGGGCTATCTGCACAATGGACTCAGTCGATAACCGGACCCGTCCTACATGCGACAACAACTGTTTGACATAGCTCCACAAGACAACAATCTTCGGACACTGAACGAGTGCGTGCAGGACGGTTTCGTCGTCCTGCTCGCATCTGGGACAGGCTCGGCTGACAGCACCTCCGTGCCTGTAGGGCTTATCCCGAACCGGCAACGCTTCCCGGTAGCACTGCCAGGCCAGGGATTTCTGGTAGTTGTCTATAGGCCCCGGTCGGAAAGTTCTCATGAAGAGAGCGAACAGCTGATCGTCTTAGACGCCCAGGGATTCCCCGAGAACGTCGTCGCACATTCCCTCCACTAGCCCTCTATATAACGCCGAGGTGGATGTTCCACCAATACAGGGCCCAGCTGGTAGAGGGAGGTGAGCGCTTGGAGACATGCCAGCTTCCAAGCGCCATCCCTCGGTCTCTTCCTGATCCAGGACTGCAGCTCCGTCTAGGAGACGAGCTGGGAAAAAGCGCGTCTGGCAAACGGCGACCACACCTCTCCTCCGTCAAGTAAGCACCAGAGATTGCGCAGCCTCTGCGCATGTTTGCGCATCATTAGCTACGGCATGCCCAGTCCTCCACGCAACGGGTGCTGACATCAGATAGATCGTTTGACAATGGGAGCACGTTCCTTCCACAAAAAGCGGAAGAGAAGTCCCTCCATTTTGGTCAGAGTTGGACGGGCGAAATGTAAAACGGTCAGGCGGTAGCAGATGACGAACGCTATGTACGCATTCGCAATCTCCACCCTACCTTTCAGAGACAGCCTCCTCTCATTCCATTTCTGGGTGAGAGAGGCAACCCTGTTCGTCACCTCGCTCCAGTTGTTCTCCATCTGGAGGTCCGGACTGAACCAGACCCCGATCAATTTAACCGCTCCCTCCGTCTAACGCCCCACGACGCTGGCGCACAACATGGACTTGCCTCTCCTTGTGCCGAGTTGCAAGCCCACCGACTTTACCTGGTTTATATTTGCTCCTATCACTGCTTCGTATTCCTTGAGAGCGGTGCTGAGCATCTGGACAGGTTTGGTGCTCGAGACCAACACGGTGACGTCGTTAGCATAAGGTGACACGTATCTCTCACATCTTAGTTCGCGTGGGACCCCCCTCATCGTTTACAATTTGTGTAGTAACGGCTCGAGGTCCAGTACTTACAAGAGGTACGAGAGGGGCAAACCTGGCGGACCAAGCGCATGATGCTGAAAGGCTGCCACAGGTGACCATTCACCCTCACAATCGAGCAGATGTTTCTGTGCATCAGAGCGATCCAGCCCCTAAAAACGGGCCCGAAGCCGGCCGCCTCGAAGACCGCAGCCAGGTACCGATGGTCGACCCTATCAGATGCTTTAGATTGATCCAAGTTGATCAGGGCCCACCCGTGCCAGGTTCCTTAACAACCCACTCTATGATGTATCGCATAAGATGGAGGTTGTCGTGGATGGATCTGTCCGGAATGGCGCATGTCTTCCGCCTCTTCCACCAGATCACCAACGACAAGCTCCTATCTCTTTGCTGACACTTTGGCCCAAATTTTAAACTCTGGGTTTAGCAAAGTTATGGGCTTGAAGTTGTCTATAAAGAGTCCCTTGTTCGGGTCTTTTCTCAGCTGCGCTACCGCTCCCCGGCTCACGAAACTGGGAATACTCCCGTTCTGCTGCCAGTTGCAGTAGAAATCTGCCAAGAGGCCACCGAACAAGTCTGGCATATACACATAAAACTCGTAGTGAGAGACCATCCAAATCTGGCGTTTTACCGCTTGTGCAGACAGACAACACTTCCCGTATTTCACCTGCTGTTATCGGCTTTTCGCAGCATTGCGCTACGGTCGTCCAGAGCCGCGGCAGTCCGTTGAGGTATGCAAAGAAGTCCATACTCCGACCGGCCCGAAGCCGCTTCCAAACAATTGAGTAAGTGCTGTTGAAAAGCCGCGCATATCTGCTCGGTTTCGAGTAGCATACCCCCGTTTTGATCATGCAAAGACCGAATTGTGGACTTGTTGCCACGTCGCTCCTCCACCACCCGGGCCCATCGAATGGCTTTCGTCCCCTTGTGTCTTAGAGCACCCGCTCTATCTCTGACAACTGAGCCTTCATTCTTTGCGTCGCGTGCGAATCTCACCGCAGGCACGTCGGTTGCGATACCTCTCCTAAACGCCTCTTCTAGCTTTCTAACTAACTCTCCCTCGACACTATTTTCCTCTATCTAAACCTTATCGATTCTACTATCTAAACCTTATCGATTATTTGCTAAACCTTATCGATTCTACTCTAATAGCCCTTTTCAAGGTATACCACCACCTGTTGTTGAGGATTGCACTCGTCAACGCACTCTTAACTAATTCGCTAATCCGGTATCTGAAAATTTGCGCGCCAGGAACGACGCGTTCCCCTTCCAATAGCCGGGCCCCTGCCTATGGTGTCTATCTAAGGCCACTTCACAGATCACAAATTTGTGGTCTGTGTAGTCGACTACTTTAAATTGTAGACAACCTACACTAGCCTTATCAGTTCCCAATGCGGTTTGCCCATGTCCACATTGGCACATTCGGATAAACCTGTCTATAACTATCAGACATTTCAAAACATCTGAGCAGGTTGTTAAGGCTTTTACACCCTCCTACCCTGTCTACTATCCCCACATAATCCCAGCGTGCATCTAAGATACCGTTCCAGTCGCCCACTAACACTAAAAAGCGGGACGCTCCATGAAAGGTCTCTAGACGTCTGAAGAAATCTGGCCGCCCTGCCCCTGTTGGGGTGTAGACGGCTACTACCCTGAAAGCATTGCCTTAGCTGCCTGTCACATCCAGTACCACTGACTTACATTCTGGGTCCATGAAAATGGCCCGTATGGCGATATCGAAGCCTCTCCGAAGAGCACAGCAAATCCTCCCTTGATCCTGGACGGCTAGGAGATGCGTATACATCGAAGCCACCGAAGATCGGTGCAAAGGCTCGTGCTTCGGAGATTCTGGTCACGCTGATGGCCACCACATCTACGTTTAGTCACCTGAGGTCGTTGAGCAGGTGATCCTGCTTCCAAGATGACCCCAAGTTACGTACATTTATACTGACTATTCTAAGTACGGCCATGTTGGATGATGAACGGGGTAAGTGAGATAGGATCACTTACCCTGATCGTGTGTGGAACGGACATAGATTTCTCGGAGAGTGACCCCCCTGAAATCCCCAACGCAGTTTCAATTGTTTGTAGACTTCGAGTTAAATTTCGACTACGTTAATGTTTTTTGGTAATGTTCTTGGTGTTGTTGGGGTATGGTAATTTGAGTTTGTAATGTCTGTGTGGTGTTTTATATGTTTCACTATTCCTTGGTGTGCAAAGCTTATGGCTGTGTACTTTTAGGGGGGAGGGTGGTTTTGTTGATGTTTTCTTGTTGTTGCTGTAGGGTGTGTATGCTTTGTTGTGTTTGCGATATTGGTGTTTTTCGTGATGCTGGTGGTGGTGTGGTTGTTGTTGGTGGTGATGCTTGTAGTAGTGATGAGGATGGTGGTGGTGTTGCTTCAAGTATCCTTGCAGCCTTTACCCTTCTTTGTTTGTCTTCGCTTTTGGAGGATGAAGCTAAGTGTTTTTTTCGTTTTTTATTCGTGGCAGACCTCTTGCCACTTCACTCCCGCCACATACTCCATATCGGATACTGTGGCATCTGGGTGGGGTATGAGCTCCGCGGCTCTTGGTGGTGGTAGTGGCGCCCGCTCCGGTGACTTTGCCGCCGGTGTAGCTACTCCGACTGTTGGTGTTGCCGCCACTGCTGCCGCTGTTTTAGTTGTCTGTGGCCTTGGTATGGTTGCCACGGACGTTGCCCTCCTACTCACTATGGAAGGGTCTTCTGCCTCTGTTGCCTGCCCTGCTCTTGGTACCAGCGGATCAGGCGTCGGAGGAGGGGGAGGGCTCTTCTTGACTGTCTTCTGTGGGCTGAAGGCCCTGAGGTGATCCTTTTGCCCACAGAGATAGCAATTTGGGCACCTTCCTTCCACGCTTATAGCGAGTTGAAGACCTTCCTCGAGGTCTATGATATCTGGGATGGCCTCGATGCCCTCTTGGTCAGTCTGTATTAGCATGTTCATGCCTATTCCTGACCAGTTCTCTCTTCCCATTCTCTGTATTTGCAGTATGGTTGTCTTCTCCTCTATTCCAACCAGTACAGACGTGGCCAGCCAAGGTATGGGCACGTCGGGCAGGACCTGGGTCACTTCGACTCTCACAATTTTCTGCCCGCAGTAGGAGGGCACCAAGACTATCTCCTCACTCTTGAGGGTTTCCAAAGAGTGAGACTTCGCCTCTTTGGGGCTGGCGAAATCTACGTCTACTGTGCGTACTTTTGCCTCGGGTTATGTGGGTTTTGCGCGCACAGACGTACCCCAAGGCTTTTTGGATTTGAGCATCCGTGGCTCTCTCCACCCGATGAGATATTTTTCTTACGGTGCGGTAAGTCACAGTGCGCAGCTGCTAGTCTTTGAAGAAATCGGGTGGAGGTTTCAGGGAAACTCTATTGTCATTTCTTGTCACCATAGCTCTTGCGACTGCAATCTCCTCCTCCGTGACTAGCACTGTCTCTATATTTCGGGCCACACTTGCGAAAGAGGTGGCCCCTTTTTCAGCAGCACCATTATTGCTGCAGCTACTGTTGCTACTGCTGTAGTTGTTGTTGCTGCTGCTGTTGTAACTGCTACAATCGTTGTTGTTGGTGTAGTTGCTGTTATCACTGTTGTAGTTGGTTGTGTTTTAGTGCCATCGTTGTTGTTGTTTTCGGTGCAATTTGTATTGTTACTGTTGGTGTTGTTGTTGTTTATTTTCTTGTTAGTGGTGTTATTATCGTTGTTGCATTTATTGTCATTTTTTTTCTGTCGTCTGTATTTTGGTTGTCGCTATTATTGTTGTAATTGGTGTGGTAATATTTTCAAAATTAGTGCCGATGACAAATCGTCATCCATTTGTTCAACACTGGCATTGAGGAACAATCAACCTGTTTATGGGTCATTACCCTTCACCGGGACTGTATACCTCTGCCATTCTGTTGAACGGCTTAAAATATATATTTTCTTAAGTACACATCGGCCGAGTAGCCTCATTTGTATACCGAGCGAGTTACGTATGACGTGTCGAAAACTAAAAATAAAATAAACACTTTATTTCTCGCCCTAGGACCACTGATACATAAATGTAAGTATGCATACGTACGCGCATACACACTCTCACACACATACACATTTATATATATATATGTACGTATGGGTTATATCGAACATTAATAATATTATTCGATTCGTTTGTAAACAAATGGCCCGATTAAAGCTGTGCCGTGCCGATGAAAAATGTTCAACACTAGCATTGAGGAACAATCAACATGTTTCTGAGTAACTACTCTTCATCAGCACTGTATACTTCTGCCAATCGGTTGAAAATATTATTTTCTTAAGTACAGATCAGCCGAGTAGCTTCATTTGCATACCGAGTGAGAAATAAAATTCTAATGTTATATATATATATATATATATATATATATATATATATATATAAGGGGTAAAATGGTAGCGTAATAATATCTAGAATTGTCTGTTAAAAATAAAAAAAACAGAATACTCCCAGAATTTGAGTAATCGAAAAAAGAAAATTTCGGGAAATCTGTCGTAACTTTTAAAATAAATGAAAAGGTATGAAATCAATTTGTTGTGATACAATAACTATACCTTAAACGACACTTAAAGCATTTTAGATATCAAGGTATCAAAGCTTTATAACATGTATTCTCCATTCATAACAATTTCGAATATACACAGAAATATATATATATATATATATATATATATACAAGCAAATTATAAATGTAAACATGTAAGTATGCTTTTGAAACGGTGCGCGAGTTTGAAATTAGAAATTAAAAATTATAAGCTTTCACCGTATTTTAGACTAAATAAATTTCTAGCCTGATAGTGGGGTTTATAACCCTCGGAGAAATGGAAAAAGATGAGTGTTGCCGTACATATATATATATATATATATATATATACATACCGCCTACGGACGTATCCTAGCAACCATACTACATATATTTATATATATATATATATTTATATATATATATGATAACTGCACTTTACAGAAGATGGTGATCTCTTCAACGAATTCTCTGCTACTAGGAACTACGCCCAACTTTAGACAGAATATGTCATACCAGGTGTATATAATAATTAATGTCGTTGTGCTGCATGCAACAATACATTAGCAGAATAAGTAAAGTAAGAGCTGGTCGAAATAACTTAACTATATTTATTTGTCCACATTTACGTTCTTGGTTTCCAATATCAAATTTGGCTTTTGTACTCTCGGGTTCAAAAACAATACATTACCAGTTAAGTACTAGGTATTCTAATCAGGTTTATCCACTTACGATCATGTGGTCATGTTAGATATTTGTATGGTAAATGATTTTGTTTAAACTGTATCAAATATACATTTTTGACACAAATTCAATCTGTGGTTATCATGTAAGGTGTCTATTAATTGAAGAAATATATGAGTGCCAAATCCTTCTTCAAGGTATAGTTAGTAACTGTGAAGATATTTTTTTACGCTAGAGTAGGTTTCTGAAAGAATGTATAGTAAGATTGTTCAGTGATAATGTTCTCGTAAAACGAATGCAAACATCAAACAGCTTACAATGTCATTTGTATCATTAAGAATAGCAAACATTCTCACGGTTATTAAGTATATAAACATGAACATTTTTTCTTTAAGAAGCTAGGTTATGAAGAATAGCTGTAACATTCTTGTTGAACTATTTAGGAAGAAAATACTATAAAATATATAAATACATATTTTGAAACTTTCACTTTATCAATGAAACACAATGCATCTCAACATAAAGTTACTTTCAATTTCCTAAAGGTAAACGTTTGACTAATCCTTCAACTGTTTGTATATAAAAAAAAATAGTAAGGGAGACAATATTTGTTTGACACGGTTAGTCATGTTAGGAACAAGTACATTTCAGAGTTGAGTACTTAGCAATCGAAAGGGCAAGTAACTATAATAGCACTTGTTCAAAGAATATATAAATATCATAGTTTGTCTTCATGATCTGAACTACTTAAACATGGAAAACTAGATGTAAAACGGTAACATCTAACAATTTCTGGCTATCTTGAATATTGTGTTCACTTTATAAATATTGGTACAGTCATGGTTGCAAGCGATTAATGTACACAGGAACCTGCATGCATAAATGTCTGAGTGGACGGAAACACACAACTACATGTAAACGCAAAGGCACCAAACATGCGCGCACACACACACACATATATATATAGTGAAAAAATAAAAATGTTAGTCATTTCTTTACAAATCGCGTGTTATAATGAAAACAGAGTTTGAAAAACATAATGACTGAACTTTTGGTTATTTGGAACGTTTCTGTATTAATGTGCTAAGTAATCTACTAATTCTTTATATATTTCTGTTTACATTTACCGGTTTCAGTAATGTTTACAACATTTTCAAAAAGATTTCGTCAGAATATTTCTAAAAAATGTTTTCCTTTTATGTATATCTCACAGGGTTAGTGAGGCAGAAGTGCAGCCATTGATGAATTGTTTTGATTACATTTCGAAGTTTCCAGTGGATATAAAGGAAAAGCCACAATCTAATTCCAAATGATCTGAAAGAAGACAAAAGATTTATCATAAAAGAAGCCGACAAAAGATGGCACTGCCGTCATTATGGACACTGAGCATTACAGTAAGATGGTACAACATGCTACAGGACAATACATACTGTGAAGAAGCCTAGACTACAAACTCCATAAAATGATGAACCAACTCAGTGATTTAGTACATCCATACCCAGACTGCCTTACTGCTGAAGAATTAGACTAACACACCAATTTTAGATGTAAAAAGTAATCTCTGTTTTGATAAAAGTATATAAATATAAAATTAATTATTGAGACATGCAAAATACATTGCGAGTACCACTTGTGTTGATATACCCACACTAACTGACTTAAAAAAAGACCTATTATAACAATTTTCGAAACACACCATCTAAATAATTTCTTAGACATCTAATTGAAACCTCCACTCAAACACATTAGAACTTTCATACAATATGATTTCCCCAACAATCTACCAGATAATATAAGCCAAAAGACTCATATGATCTCATTGGATGTTGTAAGTTTCTACAGTAACATTCCACACGATTACGGAATCGAAGCCATCAAATACTAGCTAGACCAATTCCTCATGAACTACCAGACGACTTCAATAAGAATTCTATTTAAAAACAATTATTTCGTGTTCGATGAAATAATTTACCAGCAGAAATCAGGAACAGACATGGAAACAAAGGTGACGCCAACATATGACAACCTAGTCATGGGGTACCATATCGACTACATAAAAGAAAACCAGAGGAGTTACTTGGATGACTGCTTCATATTTTGGAGGGATAATCTTGACTTTTGGAGGGAGAATCTTGGAGGGAGAAACAAAATGTCAAATCCTCATCAATGATATAAACCAGAATATCTAATTCACTATAGATTTTAGCAATATAAAACTGCCATTTTTAGTTATCCTAATAACAGAAAGAACATTAGAAACTGGCATATATTTCAAAGGTACTGTCTCCCGACAATACCTTCTTTTTATATCTTCTCATCAATCACACACCCGTACAACAATCCCTTTTAACTTACTCAAGAGATGAAACATATATTATTGAGGGGAAATATCCACAGAATATAATCAACGATAGTATTCAAATAGCAAGCCAAATCAATATCCAAACATTAAAAAAAAAAAAAAAAAAAAAAGCAAAAAAATCAATACACAAGAAAACAGGTCATACCGTATATTTCAACTTTCAATTCAAAGAACACAGAGATATACACACATATACAACTAGACCTTATCTATATTACGAAAGGACAAGAAAATTAAAAGCAACTTAAATAGATGCTAAGGAATGCAAAGATACAAACAATTATAAAAGAACCTGAAATAAAAATGTGCGACCAACCTCAAAGCGGGCGTATGCAATTATCCGTCAGAAGGCAACACATTTAATTTAAATGATGGTTCCATCTTTCAAATTAAAAACAAACATTTTTCATTTAAAATAAAATAAAAATATATAATCAAGCCTGAATTACGCTCCTTGTACTCAGCAATACCACAAGCGTCCAACCACATGAGATAAACATAAATGAAAAAATCTTTTAAGAAAGACTCTAGCGAAAATGTTTTTCAAAAGGCTGTGACTCAGCTGAAACTGGTAAAAGGAAACAAATATATATAAACAATCATCAAATTACTTGGCACGTTAATACAGAAACTTTCTAAATAACCAAAAGTTCAGTCCAGTCAGTGCATTTTCAAACCCAGTTTGTCCTATACACACACGCACACACACACATATATATATATATATATATATGTGTGTGTGTGTGTGTGTGTGTGTGTGTGTGTGTGTGTGTAACAGGTAAAAGGAAGATAACACAGATAAGTTGAATGGCTATTGTGAAATTCGAATTTTAAATACATAAAACAATGCAGAACTGAAGAATTTCAAAAAGAAATCTAGAAATAGAGAATATATCTGGTATAGCCCCGTATATAACTACGCCAACAGTAATCTAACATTTGTTTTCTTTAATCTAATAGAAAAGCACTTCCCAAAGCCACGTTCAATAGGAAGACTATCATAATCTACTGTAGTAAATAGAAACATACATTAAAAAAACTCAATCCAAGCCTAATTTCTAAATATAGTAGTACACATACTACTAGTATCATCTCTAATAACAAACACAGCGTTGTAACTACATAACGACAGCTGATAGACGTTCCACAACGCACCTAAATAACGTAAACAAACCAGCATCTCAGCCCGATACAAGCTATACATCGGGTTATAATTTGGAACCTGTACATAGGAAAGCTAGCAAATGGAACTGGCACATATCAGATAGATGTGTCCTACAAAACAAATGCCTAGAATCTAATTTAGTTTATCTATGTACCATCAAATCAGGTGACCAAGAATGGTACTATAGAGGTTCTACAGCGAAATATTTCAAGAAACGCTGGTAAGTGCATAGAAACTCAATAGAAAACCGCAAACACAAGAGCACAACAAATCTGGAAACTTGTGGATAACGAACAGAAATACCAAATATTTTGGAGTAATTTAACTACGGCTAAGACACACACACAGACGAAACTGGTCAATGCAGATTATGTAATGTGGAATTTCTCCATATTTTACAACGTAATAATAACTTATTAAATAGCAAGATAAAGCGAATAATATTGTGTCGACATGTATGTGCTAACACGTTCATAAACATAAATCGCAATAGATGTGATTCGAGCCATCGTTCTCAGTTTATATATAAATATTCTACATCTTCTAGACTTTAAATTCTTCAGAAAATGTGGCACCATGAATAACATTAACTAGCCTTATCACCCACAGGCAGTTTTCTTATCTATTACTATTTCAACAGCACCATAAACACCCACTTGTTTGACAACATCAAAGAACAAACTTACTATGCCAGGATTGGCCGAAATGAACTAGTACACATGACCAATCAGCTATAAGTGAAACTGACCCATCTAAAACCTGCTAATATGCTCCGTATCTTTTTATTTCTTATTTATTATATATTTTTAATGCTTCACTGTCCTTTGTGTATATTATCCCTATTTCCCCAACACCTCAAGTATATACCTTTCTCTCAGTTTAATTGAGTTTTCATTTTGATGTCTATGTTATTTGGTATAAAACCGCTGACGCTAATTCCATGATCAGTATTTTGATAATTCAACTTGTGAAGCACTGTTTTGTGTATTTAAAATCGAATTTCACAATACCCAATCAACTATTGATGATAGCGATTTCAAGATATACTTGATTGCTTATTAGCCTAAGAAATATATGTTAATGCTTAGAATAAAACTCTATTATATCGTTTATCCGTGTTAATCATCCTGTGACATATTATTACTAATCACGCAACCATCGAAAACCTAAATAAGTAAGCCACTTGTTGATCTACTAGCACCGTACGCTGAAATATTCATTGGTACAGATTACTCGTAATCTGAGCGTATGTAAACTTAAACAACATCTCGTTTACTTTGATATAAAGAGTTCAAAATGACAAACAAACAAAGAAACGCAGGAGTCGATGGTACATGGTGCTATTAGCTTTACGCTTGATCTTGATCTCTCTCAGTCTGTCTGTCTGTCTGTCTGTCTCTCTCTCTCTCTCTCTCTTTCTCTCTCTCTCTCCCTCTCTCTCTCTCTCTCTCTCTCTATATATATATATATATATAGTAATAATAATAAATTTGAAGACTAAAATCCAAAGAGGGCTCGATAAGGATAAATATATATCAAATATATAAGAGCCGTAGAGCAAATATTTATATATAAATATTAAATAAATAAATATATATATATATATATATATATATATATATATATATATATATATATATATATATATATATATATATTGGTAAAAGGAAAACAAAATGCTGACAAATTGTTTCCAGTGAAAAATAGTTTAAATAGGAATAAGTAAAAATTAGTAATAGTATTGGTTAGTATTCCGTTTTGGTTTTAAGTTTTACCGGTTGCGCATTTCTAATTCTTTTCAAAAATAATTTTGAGATAGAACGCCCCTGATGTTTGCTCTAATCTGATTAGTTTTGGAAATTGTACCTGTTTTATGTAAAAAAAAAGTGGCTCCGGATGTATGAAAAAATTCTTGTGGTCAAAACTATTTTGATTGGTCGGTAGATGTCATGTGAATGTTAAAAATTGATTTCCGCCAAATGTAGGTTTGTCTCGGCTGATTGAGAAGTCACTGAAAAATAAGTATTTCAAGACAAATATGTGTGTGTGTGTTTGTGTGTAGAAGTAGTTAAGAGGTTCGTTGTTGTGATAATGGTCAGCAGGGATGTGTGTGCGACCCGCAGCCTGCTGACAGTTCAAATGCCTATTAAGACAAGTGTGTGTGTGTAGCAGAGTAATTCGTGGTGGAGGGATCGTCAGAAGGAATATGTCTGTACGTGTGTGGGGGATATTTTACCATGTTAAAATATATTTTTCAGCTCTTGTCTTATACGGATAAGTGTGTGTGTGTGTGTATATGTCTTTTTGTATGTTAATGTACGCGTGTGTATGTGTGTGTGTATATATATGTGTGTGTGTGTGTGTGTGTGTGAGAGAGAGAATGTGTGTGTGTGTGTGGACCAGTATTTTTGTGATACTGGTAAAAATGGTGTACGTTATTCGATATTTTCAGTAAAAACGATTCTCTCAATAGAACATCAAAAACCATAATAATAAAAGGTGTGAAATTATATATAGTATTGACATAAGACCAAGGTGTGTGTGAGTGTCCATATTGTACGTACTGCAAGGGGAATCCATTAGGCCTGGAATACTTGTGTATTGGAATACTCGTGTACAAATATGTATGTGCCCATCAGAGTGCACTGCATGTGTGTCGGCACGTTTATATCTATAAACATCAAAAGGTATGCAAATTTGTGTATATTTTTCTTGCACCACAGAACCTGTGTGTTTACGTATGTCATTGTGTTTATATGTGGATAGAGAAGTATATATGATGTATGCTGATGTAGGTATGTATGTTGACGTGTGTATGTTGTGGGTTCGTCTTAGGGAGAAGTGTTTAGGCGGTGTCCGATTTGTTAATAAAGTGTGATTCCTTGCTGTTGCGCTGGGTGTGGGTGGCATTATCTTTAAATTTGTAGAGGGGAAAGATTCTGAAGTTGGGCGGCGCAGGTATCAATGTGTTCACTCAGTGGTATTTTCCTGTATTCCCGTATTTTAATTTGGGATCTATGGACAGTCATGCGTTGGCGGAGGCTTTTTTTGGTCTGGCCTATGTATTGTTCTCGACAACCTGAGCAAGTTAATACATATATTAGATTTTCTGAAGCGCATGTGAAATTGTGTTTTACTATAAAACGTTCTCCTTCTTTGAAATAGAATTCCAAACCCTGTATTTGGTTGATGCACATGCCACAGTTGGGTCTATCGTATTTCTTTACTGCGGGTTTCGTTGTTGCGGTTGGCAGTATTTTGGCATGTGTTAGGATGGTTTTCATTGACTTAGATTGTCTTTTGCTCTTTATGATATCGTATGTTCGTACGATTTGGTTAATTCTATGGTCCTTTTTTAACACAGGGATGTTCTGGAGGATGGTGTCAAAGGCCTCATTGTTGAGGAGGTTGTGTATGGAGATGTATGGAAGAGCTTTTAGTTTCGGTTGATTTACTTTAAGGTGTCTAAGGTCCTGGGTACGGAGTTTTAGGGCACGTTGGATTTCATTGTCAATTAGTGATGCAGGATAGTCCCTGCCTATGTGTGTGTCCTTTACTTCTTGTAGCTGTAAGTAACAGGTGTTTATATTGGAGACGATAGTACAGATTCTCTTGGCTATGTTGTAGGGAATATTAATTTTAACGTGTCTAGGGTGGCAAGAGTTGAAAGGAAGATATTGCTTGGAGTCTGTGAGCATGTAGTATATGTCTGTTTCTATTTTTTTTTTTATGAATCTTAATGAGGATGTCGAGGAAGGGGAGTTGTTGATGGCTGTATTCCATGGTGAAGTTAATATTCGTGTTGAGCCCATTTATAAGGGTGTGAAATTCTTTAAGTGTCTCGATGTTTTCGTGCCAAATGATGAAGCAGTCATCTAGATATCGCTTCCAGTTCCTTTCTATGTGTAAGTGGAGAGTGTTTCCAAATTCGTTTAGTACTTTAGTGTAGAGGGTGATTTCCAGGTATCCCATGACTAGGTTGGCATAAGTCGGGGCTGTTTTCGTTCCCATAGCGTTCCCAGATTTCTGCCTGTAGGGTTTGTTATTGAAAACGAAGTAATTGTTCTCCAAGATAAATTTGAGTCCCTCTATCACGAATTTATTTTTGATGCGTTGTGGGAGTTCATTGTGGTAATTATCCAGCCAGAATTGGATAGCTTCTATTCCTAGGTTGTGGGGGATGTTGGAGTATAGGTTGACTACATCGAACGTCACTTGTAGGGTTTGTTCAGAAAGGGGCATATTAGGGAGGTGATTGAGCATATCTAGGTCGTCCCTTATATAGCTTTTGATGTGTTTGAGAAAAGGCTTGAGAAGGGTATCAATGAAGTTGCTAAGGCGGTGGGTTTCGCAAGCGGGGCCTGCTATTATAGGTCTTAATTTGAGATCATTGGGTGAGAGGACATTGATGAATATGTCCGTGGCTTCCTTGCATGCCTTACCTATTAATTCGCTTTTATGTACTTTAGGGATACCGTAGAAAAGGCTGGATTTACTTGTGAAGTCTGTGATGAAACTGAATTCCTTGTTAGTGAGTCCTTCTTTGTATTGGTTGATCAGAGTTTTTAGGTTTCTCATAATTTTGTGTTGATTATAGTGTTCAGCCTTTTCGTAGTATGTTTCGTAAGATATTGTTCAGCTCTTGTCTTATACGGAGAAGTGTGTGTGTGTGTGTGTGTGTGTGTGTGTGTGTGTGTGTGTGTGTGTGTGTGTGTATGTCTCTTTGTATGTTAATGTACGCGTGTGCGTGTGTGTGTATATATGTGTGTGTGTGTGAGAATTTGTGTGTGTGTGTGAGTGGACCAGTATTTTTGTGATACTGGTAAACTGGTGTACGTTATTCGATATTTTCAGTAAAAACGATTCTCTCAATAGAACATCAAAAATCTTAATAATAAAACGTGTGAAATGATATATAATATTGTTATAAGACCAAGGTTTGTGTGAGTGTCCATATTGTACGTACTGCAAGGGGAATCCATTAGGCCTTGCCGTGTTGGAATACTTGTGTACAAATATGTATGTGCCCATCAGAGTGCAATGCATGTGTGCGTATATGTATGTGAGTGTGTCGGCACGTTACATCAAAAGGTATGCAAATTTGTGTATATTTGTGTTGCACCATAGAACATGTGTGTTTACGTATGTCATTGTGTTTATATGTGGATAGAGATATATGTAGGATGTATGCTGATGTAGGTATGTATGTTTACGTGTGTATGTTGTGGGTGCGTCTTAGGGAGAAGTGTTTAGACGGGGTCCGTATTTGTTAATAAAGTGAGATTCCTTAGCGATGCGCTGGGTGTGGGTGGCATTATCTTTCAATGTGTAGAGGGGAAAGATTCTGAATATATGATTTTATATATATATATATATATATATATATATTATATATATATTATATATATAAAAACAAATAGTAGAAAGGACAAATATATTTTCAGTAGAAAATCTTGAAGGCATTTTTCTAGAGAAATTTTAAAACGTTAATTTATTTACAATACCGGTTTCAGCATTAAATGCATTGTCAATTGCGGATATGCGGAATATTGTTAAGATTCCAGCAACCTCTGACAAATATATAATGCAGACCAAGCAACCACATAGAAACACCCACATCAATAAGTCTTGGCGGACCTCCACGAAAATAATCGGATAAATGAAAACATTCAGGTGTCAAATTAAATGCTTTACATTCCCCTGACTCTGGAAGCTTCTGTTGAAGAGAGAATGTGTATTCCAGTGGCTCTGAACCCCTTTTTGTAGCAACATTTTCTCCATTCCCGTAAATGTAAAATTCCTGCTAGGGATGGAATTAATATTTCAATAACTCTGGTCAATGTTGAAGATTTCTTCTAAGAAAAAATACCAAGATAGGTCACCCAACCTTTCAAACCAACCCCAGCCAACTTTGTATCCACTATTCAAAGGGACTCACATAGCAGTCTGCAGCCACAACAACCATCCCCTGCCTCCTCTCCTTCCTTCTTCTCCTCTCCCCCTCCTGCTTCTACCTCCTCCATTCACAACCAATCCATTAGCAGAGAAGGATAGACAAAGAAATTTACATCCTTCTCTGAAGGAACATGTATGTGAACATTAATTTTTCTTCCCCACTCTATAATATTTGTTTGCTATTATCATTATTTTCACTATTTGTACAAATATGCAACTTAACAATATTCTGCATATACGCAATTGACAATGCATTTAAGGATGAAACCGGTATTGTAAATAAATTAATGTCTTGAAATTTCACTAAAAAAATCTCTTCAACATATCTGAAAACATATTCAACATCTACTGAAAACATATTTTTCCTTCTCTTATGTACTTGTTGAACTATGTATTAGTTAAAGTACTGTGATTAATATAATTTTCTAAGAACTTTGAATACACTGTCCAAACATCGCGGGCTTTAATTTAATTGAGTTTATACACCACCACCCCCGCCCCCCGCCCGCAAAAATAATAAGAACATTTCAGTAAGTTTTATTCAGTGTGCATATCTAATTAGAAGTTATCTCTTCAATAGAATAAATAATCCTCTTAGTCTTGAGCAAAACAAATTGTATTATAGTTCTTTTAAATGTCACTCTAGCTCAGCTGATTGGAAACTTGGGCTAAGTAACCTTTTATAGTTTACATTCAGAATTTTCAGTGGTTTGTCAACTATTATATCCATAGAGAACTTGCAATAATGTAAACATTTAAAAAGAAAAATTATGGGAATTTTTCTTCATGTAGTATGTGTTTTATACATACTGAACACTGTTGCACCTGAATATCCAATTATTCTTCACAATTTGTGCATGAATATATATATTTAAATTTAATAATGACATTGAAGATACTTAGTTGAGTTGTTCAGGTGTAGATTAAGTAACATACAAGATATGTTTCCTTAATAAGTTCAGGGATTTATTTTGAATGATCTTTAATGAGACTAGGTGGTTATGTTTTCCTTGAAAGATGATTTTCCTGATCTCTCTACATAGTTTCCAATGAAATGTGTTTTCAAGATCTGTCTTCAGGGTTCATGAAATACATTGTTTGCATATGAATACACATTCTTTGTAGACAGACAATGAGGGATTAAATGTAATATCATCTGCATAAGGGTATGTGTGTGAACAGAAGAGACATCAATATGACTTATATAAAGGAGAAGAGGGCATTAAGAGTTATAATTATGATTTGAGATTTACCAGATTTGATAGTTTGTAGAATATTGTTGCAAATACAGGGTGTGTAACATCACAAAAAGGCCCAATTCGAGATATAGATGATACAATAGAGCTTAACCAGGCAGCCTACATAGACGCTTCTCATGCTAGACACGAGGGAATGATTGTTTTATGTTAAAACCAACAACCTAAACTCCACCAAATGTTTGAGTGTAAGTGACATTGACATATGTCGGCAGAGGTTAGGTTTCCAGTTGATATCACCTTGTTTAATAGAATAGGACACATGGGAGCATGTTCCCATCGATTTGGTTAGATCACTGAACAAGGAAATTACACAAATATCACAAATGTAGAGATTTAATTGTAGTGAGGAATACTTAGGTGTATACCATCATCTTGATGCCTGGAATGAATAGCTAATATATAATTGGTGAAGTACATGGAGGTTATCTTAAGAGAAACATTAGAAGTGTCAGATCAACAGTTGAAGTGTTCATTAACAAAGTACTCACTTGATTGGGCAGAGTGTATGCAAACCATATAGTACATGAACGGTGAAGGCTGGTTAAACATCTGTTATGAATTTACAACAAAGACCAAAAGAACTTGGAGACTAGGAGTGTCATTTAAAGATACAGATACTAAAATATCCACACAGTATAGAATGAGAAACATTTAGTGATACTGGCATGAGATGAGAGTGTGAGCCAAGGAGATCTGTGTGCATTGAAGTCACAGAGATGATGAATTGCGATAAAGGAGGGTTTAGACATACGTGTATGTTCAATACTGGATGAGAAATAATAGAATAATATGTCCAATGTTGCGAAAGTTTAGAAAACAGTTGATATATCAGATAAAGTTAGAAACATATGAAAACATGTCTCCAACCAGAATAATTTCAAGCCTTTGTTGTTGGTATCCAGGAGTGTAGATAGGTACATAACTGTAGACTTTAATGATTAATGAAAATTCATAATGGACACTATAAACTGGAAAGCAGTAATTGATTAGATACACAGGATAGGATATTTGTGCATGAAACATGACTATGCAGTTTGGCTTGGACATTCATTTACAACACTTGCGAATTTAACAAAAATAAGGCTTTTCCAGACTGTTGACCATTGTTTGAATACACGTGTCTTCACTGTTATTTTTCCTAGAGTGTTTTGAAGATGGCAACGAAGATACAGCCAATACTCTAGGGTTGCCTGTGACATTTACATCAATCTGTATAAGTGAGCAAGCAGAACACTAGTGTTGTTGATTGGACATATTGAAATACTGTTCTAATTGGACCAAAGTCGTGTACATACATGGATAATTGACGTGTATGCTTTTCATATATATTGTATATACTGTGAGATCAAATATAATAAAGCACCCAGTTTACTACTGTTATTTTATGTCCAAAGATCAGCTCTAATTGAGTAGTTATAATGCATGTAGGTGATAAACTGAATGACAAGTTGCATCCCAATGCCATATTTGCTCCAGTTATACAAAGGTGTTGTCTAGATGAGAAAAATACTGGACACTGCAGCAGTCAGTGAAACGTTTTATGATGTACAGTAAAACACTTGAACATATTTCACTCTCTCAGCTGTCCTATATATTTCTGTACACCTGTATTAAGGAAGATTCTATATGACCAAATCTTCCTCAAATGTTTCTAGCATCTTAATAATTATACAATATACAGAAAATCAACATGTATTATTCCCACAGCTCAATTACATGCCATAGAAGAGTATTGAAGACTGTGAATTATTGAATCCCTAGATTTTTCTCTATTTTTAGAAAATAGATGATGTATAATTTGGCAATATGCAGTGGCATGAATTCCTGAGATATGCAAGGCATTCAATGCTATACATTTATGCATATTCACCCAAGAGCTTTCATATATAAATGCGTATCCTTTCTTTCTATGTTCTGTTGAGTAAGATCTCGAATCTTTCACATCTACCAGTAGTAGAAATGATCTGTATCGTGTAGAGAATAAACTGATTGCTTTTATTCCAGCTTCAACAATAAAGTAAATAGAGCTGAGAGTAATAACCCTAAGAATAAATGCCTTCAACACAACACTAACTTTATGGCTTATCCTCTTCCTCATTTTAACTATTATATGAATCTATACTGATTTCATGTATACATTGTTTTTAGCCTAATAGCAGTGCACATGAAATATTGCACTATTAATAAACATATGGCCTAGGTAGTCGCTCCTTTGATTCAATATATGGATATACATATCATATATATATGTATGTTTATATATATATATATATAAATGTAATCTGAGTTTTTCGAATATCAATAATAATATTAGAATTGTTTGCAATTATGCAAACAGCCTCTTATTAATCCATGGATGTAGAATGACACCGTCAGTCCTGCACTCTCTCTCTCCTCTCTCTCTCTCTCTCTCTCTCTCTCTCTCTCTCTCTCTCTCTATATATATATATATATATATATATATATATATATATATTGTTATACTTTGGGAGGGTCATGTTGCCAATGAGAAACACACGCACCAGTCTAAATTTAGAAGGGCCCTAAATAAACATAAACTCAATATTAAGATAGTAGAAAGACCAGGTACCTCCGTAAAAACACTTATTAGCAAGACATACCCTTTTCAAAGACCCTCATGTATAGATAAGAAATGTATAACCTGTAAAACAAGCCCCCATATTAACTGTAAAACTAGAAATGTAGTGTATAGCATAAGATGTACTGAAGGACAATGTAGAGACAAACATATAGTGTACATAGGTGAGACAGCTCGTAGTGTAGGGGAACGGATAAATGAACACTGGCGAGACCTTCAAGATAATAAAGAATCATGTGTACTCTACCGACATGGTAAAATAGAACACAAGGGTAAATTAGAGAACATAAATATAAAAATAGAATCTACACACAGAAAAGACGCAATGTTTAGACAAATTACAGAGGCAATAAACATAAAAGAATTACAACCAAAATTAAATAGAAAATATGAGTGGAACAGCAACATCACAACTTACAATTAAGGACAAAATGAAAACACACACACACATAGAACAAACAACCAACCAGTAACATGTAAATAAACAAATAAATAAATGAACATAAACACGCACATACACCCGGATGTGGCGCATGCGCAGACTGAGCACAGAACACACACACAGAAACAAAATGGCGTAGGACAGAACAAAGGAGAGACACAGAAAAAAAGAAAGGAATCCCCAGTCACTGAAGAGGTCACATAGTGTGTGACGAAAGAACTATGACTATATATAAACAACTATCTGGTTGTGGAACCAACCAACCAACCAGAAATTTATAAATTTATGAATTTATAAATATATAATAAATTGAAGTGAAAGCAACTGGTGCATGTGTTTCTTATTGGCAACATGACCCTCCCAAAGTATAACAATATCGATTTCAACACACGATTTCAAATAAAGAATCTTCCTAAACAAATTCAGAAACGAAATATATATATATATATATATATATATATATATATATATATATATATATGTGTGTGTGTTTAATGATAGCTATGATGCTTCCATAGTCGGTATGCTGGTTGAGCACTCTATGTTCTTACAGAGCAAAGTGTGATATAATATAAAACAGAATCAGTCAGATCCATACAATGATCGTGTCTCGAGCTGTCTGCCGGCGAAACAATTGTAACACACAATAAATTGAGTCCAGATGCATCACTGATTTTTCGTTTTATATTATATATATATATATATATATATATATATATATATATATATACATATATATGTATGTATGTATAAATAAATATATATATATATATATATATATATATATATATATATATATATATATATATATATATATATATATATATATATATATATATATATATATATATAAGAGACGTAAAACAAGAAAATTATAATAAAATTAACTTATTTACTAAAATATCACTTCCAACTAATTAGTTTCTGGAATGGAGTAAATATATTTTCCGAAGAATAATATTGAGAAGCATTCCGTCGTCAGGAAAGTCTATTCTCATGTAAGTTTCCAGGCAAAGCGAGGACACTGGAAACTTATTAAAAATAATTCAGTGGATAGGAAATAGCGAAGCGTGGACTGAATTCCAAGCCATTGAGAAAATCACTGCCTCTACGTCTGTGGCAAATTCAAAAAGAATCGAACACGTGACATCGAGGTCAATCAGTGGAAAGTCGTTTGCTAATAAGACAGCGGCCTGCCTACAACCGTAGCAGCAGTCATGGCCAATATTGCTCGACAAATAATTTGGAGATAATAATAAAGAATTCATATCTAGTAACATATATATATACATACAGATGCATATCAATGCTAGCAAATATATAGGTTGTTGTCTTAATAACAGTGTGGTTCAATGCATGGGGTTGCAGAACAATAATATAAGAGACGTAAAATAAGAAAATTATAAAATAAATATATAATTATATAAATATATAATTTTCTTATTTTACGTCTCTTATATTATTGTTCTGCAACCCCATGCATTGAACCACTGTTATTAAGACAAAACCTATATATTTGCTAGCATTGATATGCATCTGTATGTATATATATGTTACTAAATAGGTATATAAATATACCTATCAATTTAATTAATTTACTTTCTTTTCATAGATGTAGATTCCATATATATATTTTTTTCACTAACACTTTTATCGTAACATTTTAGTCACCTTAGATATTTACATTGGCATTATTCTTTTATAACACCAATTTTTCGTGTACCTTTTACCGACCTGACCTATTTTCACCCCTAAAATAACCTTTTCATTCTTCATACTCCTTCCATTCAAAACTGAAATCTGCCTTCTTCTACCCCTAAATTAAAGTTCCATTACTACTATTTTACCGTTTATCCAGTTATTACCTTTCTATTGGTCAATTCAAAACCTGTTCCCAAACAGACCTATTATATTAAATCTTTTTTGGTTTTATTCAATGAACAAATATAATTATTTCTGAAGACAACATATGACCTATTTTCATCCCTAAAATAATCTTTCATTCATAATATTCTTTCCATCCAAAACCGAAATCTACCTTCCTCTACCCCTAAATTAAGGTTCTTTTACTACTATTTTATCATCTTGACCTTTACTATCTTTCTATTGGTCAATTCAAAACCTGTTCCCAAACAGACCTAATGTATTAAATCTTTGTTGGTTTTTTTCAATAAACAAATATCATTATTTCTGAAGACAGCATATATATGTGTAGGTATGTATATTCCTCCTGATAGTTTGTAAACATTTTACATAGATCTATAGGATATGCATACCAACACTAACATATATATCCTAGAAACGATCGTAAAATGATGAATTTTTTAATATAAGGAACTGTTTCTTTGTTTATTCATTATTTTTATTAATTTATCTTGACTCTGTTTTCCTGTATTTTTATCGAAAAAAATGTTTTGAATACATCTCTTTTCATGATATTCGGATTACATTAAGTTCTTCATACGGATTGGACACTACCGTACATTTTGGTAGATTTATCTACATATATATATATATATATATATATATATATATATATATATATATATGTGTGTGTGTGTGTGTGTCTATATATATATATATAATATAGAAACAAAAGATGGTTAAAAGAGTTCCATGTATTTTCTTATGCGCATTTCAAAAACAAATATCATCATGAGATGACATTTGCGTTTTCGTCAGATGAAATAGGGAGACATGATATGAAGGTTAAAAAACACTTGTGAATAGTGCAGTTTTAAATCAACATATGAAAAGTAATTTAACATTCATGTGTGATATTGGGAAAAAAATGAGGGGGGGGGGTGGAAAGGATGAACAAGAGGAGGATATGAGACTAAAGAATGGTGGGGGAGGAGTATAATAAGGAAGGATGAGATAGGAGGAGATAGGATGAGAATAGGATGAGATAGACAGAGCGATAGCCTTTATAACTGAGAAAAATATATTGTTTCACAGAGAGAGGTTAAAATGCCGTTGGAAAATAATATATAATTTAAAAGAAATTGAAAATTGATGAAGAGAAAAAAAAAATAATGAACCGAAAAAAATTGAGAATAATGTTAAATTAAGGTTTGTATATTGAAGGGTTTAATAATATGTGCGATGAAAAGAAATTGTTAATATGTATTAAGAATAATATTAAATTAAGGTTTGTATATTGAAGGGTTTAATAATATGTGCGATGAAAAGAAATTGTTAATATGTATTTTTAAAATAAAAATATTAATATTATTAAGGATATAATGTGAAAAGAAGTAGAAGAGTGGATGAATTATGAATTTAGAGGAATTAGTGTTTAAGTTTGTTTTTATGTAATGTAATATGTATGCGTAATATATGTAAATAGTTTGTTTACAAATGAGCGCAGAAAGCAAAGAAGAAAAAGTGTTTAAGGAAGAGAGGTTTCTAACAACAAAATATATATGTTTATGAAGTTTTTCCTAATGGTAATAATATAATGTAATAAAGGAGATTAGTTAGGTGTTAAGTTTGTTTTTATGTATTGTGATATGTAATATGTAAAAGTTAGACGAGCATATATATGTTTATGAAGTATTTCCTAATAATAATAATATAATGTAATAAAGGAGATTAGTTAGAGTTTAAGTTTGTTTTTATGTATTGAGATATGTAATATGTAAAATTTAGACGAGCATGAAAGGGAGAAAAAAATATAATGAATTGAGGAGGATTAATCTAACGTCAAAAAATGTTTATGTTTACGAAGGATTTAAAGGTAATACTATAAAGTATTTAAAAGGTAATAATAAGTTTTATGGCCAATGATATGAAGGAAACAATATATTTTTCTCAGTTATAAAGGCAATCTCTCTCTTTCTATCACCCATCTCTCCTCCTATCTCATCCTTCCTTATTATACTCCTCCCCCACCATTCTTTACTCTCATCTTCTCCTCTTTTTCATCCTTTCCACCCCCCACCTCCACCCTCATTTTTTTCCCAATATGACGCATCGATCTTGAATTACTTTTCATATGTTGATTTAAAACTGCACTATTCACAAGTGTTTTTTAACCTTCATATCATGTCTCGCTATTTTATCTGACGAAAACGCAAATGTCATCTCATGATGATATTTGTTTTTGAAATGCGCATAATAAAATACATGGAACTCTTTTAACCATCTTTTGATCCTATATTATTTATACTCCAGTCCTACAAACTGTAGAGTGCTACTTATCCGATATCCGCATTGCTTTATTGTACTAAAATAAAACTCACCTCCTATATATATATATATATATATATATATTTCATTTCTGAATTTGTTTAGCAAGATTCTTTATCTGAAAACGTGTGCTGAAACCGATATTGTTATACTTTAGGAGGGTCATGTTGCCAATAAGAAACACACGCACCAGTTGTTTTCACTTCAATTTATTATAATAAATTTATAAATTTAGGAATCTATAAATTTCCGGTTGGTTGGTTGGTTTCATAATCAGATGGTTGTTTATATATTGTCAAAGTTCTTTCGTCACACATTATGTGACCTCTTCAGTGACTGGGGATTCTTTTCTTCGTTTTTGTGCCTCTCCTTTGTTCTGTCCTACGCCATTTTGTTTCTGTGTGTGTGTTGTGTGCTCAGTCTGCGCATGCGACACATCCGGGTATCTGTGTTTGTTTGTATTCGTTTATTTATTTGTATATTTACATGCCTCTCACCACCACCGCAATCTTAACAAACACACAGACACAGAAAACAAGTAATGACAGTAGCACAGAAATAAGGGAAGGTAATAGGATTAAAAGGAGAAGGGAGACTATGGACAAAGAAAATAACCAAGACGAACACACAGACACACAAAATAGAGTATAATGTTCATCGATACAACCCCTAGAGGTGAATTAGCTTACAAATTTAGAAGGGCCTAGACAAACATAAACTCAATATTAAGATAGTAGAAAGACCAGGTACCTCCGTAAAAACACTTATTAGCAAGACATACCCTTTTCAAAGAACCCCCTGTATAGATAAGAAATGTATAACCTGTAAATTAATCCCCCATATTAACTGTAAAACTAGAAATGTAGTATATAGCATAAGATGTACTGAAGGACAATGTAGAGACAAAAATATAGTATACATAGGTGAGACTGCTCGTAGTGTAGGGGAACTGATAAATGAACACCGGCGAGACCTTCAAGATAGTAAAGAATCATCTGTACTCTACTAACATGCTAAAATAGAACATAAGGGTAAATTGGGGAACATAGAAATAAAAATAGAATCTACACACAGAAAAGACGCAATGTTTAGACAAATCACAGAGGCAATAAACATAAAAGAATTACAACCAAAATTAAATAGAAGATATGAGTGGAACAGCAACATCACAACTTACAATTAAGAATAAAATGAAAACACACACGCACATAGAACAAATAACCAACCTGTAAGATGTAAATAAACAAATAAATATACGAATATAAACACACACAGACACGTGAGGTACGATAATCAGACCCCCAGAGGCAAAAATACAGCAACCGAAAAACGCCATTCTTGTATTGCCGCAGTCTTCTCAAGCGAAAATCGAGCCTCCATGCGCTATCTTCATTCCCGTGGTCCCACTACCGTAGCATAATGAAGCATCCGTTAACCCCTGCCTTCTCCCTTCCCTGCACGACGTCGAGCCACTGCATCGTTTTGCATCACCATGCACATCTCTGCCCTGTCAGCCGCAATTCATTCCCCAGCACTTTCCATTGCCTGCCTCCGTGGTCCCTAAGGATTGCCACGGCTCAACATGCCACCCTTCCATTGCCTACACTCCGGGAGAGCTCAAGACTTCCATGCCTGACCAAGCCGCATCCCTGCAACCGTCAACCCCTGCCCTCTCCCTTCCATGCACGCCGTCTTCCCACTGCATCGTCATGCCTCACCATGCCGCATTACTGCCCTGTCGGCTACCATCCCCTCCTCAGCTCTTTCTTTTGCCTGCACGCCGTGCTACTTCAAGACTGCCATGCCTAACAAAGCCGCATCCCTGCCACCATCAAGTGCTACCCTCTCCCTTCCCTGCACGCCGTCGTCCCACTGCATCGTGAAGCCTCACCATGCCGCAGCCATTCTCTGTCAGCCACCATGCCCTCTCCTGACCTCTCCCTTACCCGCAAGCCTTGGTCCTTAACGAGTGCCATGGCTCACCATGCGGAATCCTTGCAACCGTCAATCCCATTTCCTGCACGCCCTCGGCCCACTGCATCGTTATGCATCACCCTGCCGCATCCATGCATGATCTTTCAGCTGCCATCCCCTCCTCAGCCCTTTATTTTGCCTGCCACCGTCAACCCCTGACCTCACCCTTGCCCGCACGCCTTGGTCCCTCACGACTGCCATGGCTCACCATGCGGCACTCCTGCCCTGTCAGCAACTTGCTCAAATGTCATCAGCATGGTCTATTCCTGCGCCGCACATAACCGCCCATTATCACAGACCAAAGACAGCACCGAACATGAAGACGATCCTGTGTAAGTCTTGTTACATTCATTTTGACCATATTTAATAAAATTAAACACAAATTCATCCCTTTCTCCTCCAAAGCCTACCGATCATGTATGGCCGATAAACATCCTACCTTGCACCCGGTTTTCTCAAACAATCATCGTGCCTACGGGTGCTCTCTACATTCCCGAGATGCAACTCAATTGGCATGCCGCATTCACGCCCTATCAGCCGCCATGCACCCCCGACCCTTTCACTGCCTAGGCATGGCAGTCTTGAGGGACCGAGTCACAACCCTACCATCGTCAACCCCTCCCCTCTCCGTTCCCTGCACGTCGTCGTCCCACTGCATCGTCATGCATCACCATGCCGCATCAATGCTCTGTCATCCGCCATCCCCTCCTCGGCGCTTTCTTTTGTCTGCCCGCAGTGCTCCTTCAAGACTGCCATGGCTCACGATGCGGAATCCTTGCCACCGTCCACCCCTGCCCTCTTACTTGCCTGCTGGCCGTCGTCCCACTGCATCGTCATGCCTCAGAATGCCGCATCCATGCACTGTCAGCCACCATCCTATCCTCGGCCCTCTCTTTTGCGTGACCGCCGTGCTCCTTCAAGACACCCATGGCTATCTATGCCGCATCAATTCCTTGCCACCCACTTAAACGTCATCAGCATGGCTTATTGTTGCTCCATTTAACCACCGATTTTCGCATGCTAAACACAATACCAACGCGCGCGATAGTACATGGTAAATCTTTTTAGTTACATGTTCATCATGCTAAGCAAAGGATTAATAGCAACTCTTTCATTTCTCCTGACATCCCTTTCTGTCAATTATGGCCGAGAAGCATCCTGTGTAGCATCGCGTCTTCTCAAGCGATCATTGTGCCTTCCACTGTCCTCACAATTGACACACAACGCCGCATCTATTCCCTGCGACGCCCCTAAACATCATTAGCATGGCTTATTTTTCTGCCGTGTTTAACCGGCCCTCATTCTAGGCCATACACAACAAAACCGCACAATGATTCTGGTCAACATGTTCAGCAAAACAATTGTACCAATTCTTCCTATTCACCTCCAAGGCCTATCCATTACATCTTAGAGGTCACGATTCGCAATTTCTACGATTTCAATATTGACACAACAGTCCGTCAGGTTTCTCGGCACATGTTGCTCCCATAGGAATATGAATGTGATTTTCACTTAATTCGTAAGTGTTCAGACTTCCATATGCTTTTATGTTTTATTGATACAACACCGACTAAAATCATCTAACTTCACTTTGTAGGCTAGACGCGAATCACAAGGAAAACAATCCTCTGATATTCAACCCCACCAAATTCTTTGGTCTACCTAGATTTCAATGGCTATCTCCTTTGCTTTTGTACGGTTGTACATTTGACAATGTCGCAAAACATTATTCCACTTGATTCTTACCTTTCAGCTATGAATTGGGCAGTGCCTTAAAATCCCGGTTTATTTGCGTGCAACTTTTTGGTATCTTATGAATGGAGAATCGAAAACCCTTTTTCTCATAACCTGATACATGCGTTACACATGCTCCATCGATGTTTGTGGACTATTTTTTCAAAATACCAATATCACAGATTGGAGCACAAAAAGAAACGTTCGTTTGTTCTTCATTTAATTCAGTTAAAACATCCTGTTGGAATTTAGCGCAGACCCGTTTAAATAAAACGCCTTATAACCCCGAGTGTAACCGGGTACACCAGCTAGAAAGACAAATGGAAACATTGTTTCCTCGGTCCGATTTAACGAAAGTCGATTTAGTTCCACAACAAATTAACAAACCATACTTGAAGACAGGTTGAGGCTGTTGCAAAGGGCAATAACCCTAGACACTATTTGGATCAACTTTCTTTCACCTATAGCAAATTTACCGGAACAGGTTTTTAGCTACTCAAATCTACTTTAGAGGTCACACATTCATGTAAAAAATCAATAAAACCGAAGCGGGGGGTTCAACTTTACGCAAAAAACATGGCAAAGTTACACATGGGAACACTTTTTACAAGAACGTCCGATTTTCTTGAAAACTGTCGCAAAAGACTCGCCATTATGCCGCGGTTCAGATAGAGTCCCTTTTATTTCTTCTTCTGCACATGTGAGTAAGTGAGTGCGAAAATTGTAAAAACAAAAAATAAACTGAAAAAATCGACTTTTTCACCCTTCTTTAAAAATCAACTGAAAATTCAATTTCAAGTGAATTTGACTTCCGTCAGTCGTGCAAAGAACAATTTCAACGATACACTGTGAACCTACAATTGATCCATTATGTATGCTCAATTACACACCTGCGTCTACTAACCTTTGTTATGTTCCTTGAGGTTCGAAGGTTTTTGCACCTGTGATCCGCGGGAAGTAACTTTCACACGTTTTAACAACAGAGCAAAGGTCGACATACACCCGGGCAAGGCCAGGTACTTCTGCTGATATATATATATATATATATATATATATGTATATATATATATATATATATATATATATGTATATATATATATATATATATATATATGCACATTTATACATTTTGGTATATAAACACGGGAAAATGTGCCAAAGTAGAGTATATTATATATTTATTATATTAACGGTATCAATAGAAATAGGGACACTATGCTTTGCAGCATAGAGTTACAGCCCTTTACGGTCTGATTTCAAATCCTGCTGAGGTTAACTTTGCCTTTCATCCTTACGAGGTCGTTAAAATATATCACCAGTAACATACTAGGATCAATTTAATCGACTTTCCCCTCTCCCAAATTACTGCTCTTTTGCCTATAATATAAATAATGATATTAATGCACAGTAATAATGCGGTGATAATGTGCATCTCCACCAATAATACCCCCCCCCCCCCCCCTAAAAAAACCAGATCCATATGTGGAAGACATTGTCACCTGCTCTCGTAACATGACAACTCATCTAACCCATGCAAGCATGTAAAATAGACATTTAACGGTGATTTGGATTGTGTTCAGCAGCAATTCATAGAGTCAGAGGAGCAACAGAGAGTAATCCCAATAATACACACACACTCACATACATAAACACACACACATACTCACTCACATACGCACACAGACACACACACACATATTGTCCGTCTACATTTCCACTTAGAGTAAACATATGATTCTTACAATAGCTTCAACTTTTTACAGTTTAAGTCAAAATAGTCTTTGTCTGTTTTGTGATTAATTAATATATGTATGTAAGCAAGTATATATGAATAGACGTCTGTATATTTGCGTGTGCATGGGAAGACTCACTCAATTAAATTATAGACCACACACAGTTATTAGCTTCTATAACAACATTTCTTTGATGTTATTATTTGTTGACATTCAACCAGTGTTCTTGCTGTGATTATTGTACCATTTTACAGTGCACATTTTGTTCAGGCTTTAATTTTCCAATATGAGATTCCCGTTTTAAAACGATCGAGAAAGGTTTGGGAGAAGCAAATGCTAATTTGAGCAGGCCTCACAATATCATAGAGACTACCTCCCAGTTTGTCTCTGCAAATATAAAAATATATGCACGCAGGCATACCCACATACACACTCATGCAGCCACAGATGCACACATACGCATGCGCAGACACACAAATAGAAAAATAACATCATCATTAATAGCCTCTCAAGATTAAAAATTTGTTTCTAGAAGCTTCACCACACCACCTTACTAAAACCATGTTCATACTAAAAACAACCACTATGTTTTGATTGAATGCAGCTTACGTACCTCAGCTGTAACTGCCATAACTAAGGTAGCCTCTATAAGATTGCTTAATCTGCTAAAAAGTGCAGTCAAATCTCCCTCGAACCATACCTACTGTTTTAAATAAGGAAAAGAACCAACAATCCTGTTGTAAATTATTGTATCACTGGAAGTGTAACTAACCAGACTGCCACTTTCTGTATCATATGATAGATCACTACATTTAGGATAGTATAATGTGTTGGCAACTAAGCAGATGTACATTATGATTGGAGCACTAAATTTATGTATCCAACTAAGGTAATTTTAGTGATTAACTCATGACTGGAGGTCAGCAACCAAAATAACATGAAACTAACTATAACAAAAATAATAAACTACATCAACAAACAACAACAAAAACAACAGCAGTAGCAGCGTTGCTTTGATATGTGATTATTGCATGTTACAGGGGGTATTTATATTAATTGCAAATCATTTTTCTATTACAGAGATCCAGAGTAATTATGACCCTAAGGTGGAGAACTAGTATCAACATATACATTGAAACCTTTCTGGACCTAAATTATTGTTTCTATGTAAGGCAATTCATTGTGCTACTTTGTTTCTCCCTTATTGGCAACTCCATTTAACAAGCATTGTTTATTAGACCCAAGTCAGCATTGATAGAACAGATCTATAAACTAAAGCATTCCAACTGTAACTCACTCATATGTTCAGTTATATGGCAGTGTGTAGTTTAAAGGAAAATGTTTGTCTGTTAACTTCAGGAAATAGAATGACCAAGAAGAAGCTCTCTCATTGGTTTGTAATAAATGCTATTAGAAGGACACCTCATTGTAATATACTCCATCAACATGCAACTATGTTAAAATTTGGAAATAAATAATTGTTTCTACTTTTGGCACAAGGCCATAAATTACCCAGTGCATTACTGGTACTTTATTTTATCGACCCCGTAAGGATGAAAGGTAAAGTTAACCTCGGCGGGATTTGAACTCAGATCATAAAGGGAGGTAACTCTATGCTACAAAGCATGGTGTCCGACCCTCTACCAATACTGCCAATCCACCGCCAATTTGGAAAGAAATAATACCATTCATATTAGTATGAAGACATAAATATAAAATTCACAGGAAACAATGAAAAAAACTATATGTCATTTTTATTACGAAGAACATACAACTGTCAAGAAGATATTCTCCAATTTTCTAAAGCCATCAGCAATCTAATTTTATTTCTATCAATCATATATATATTCCATAGATATCATATATCTAGAAATATGTAGAGTATAATATATCTAAGTTTCAAAGCCATATAATTTAACTAGGACAAACAAGAAAATAGTGTTCTGTGATCAGCTATCTGATATCTAATAATTTAAATTTGAATATTTTATTTATATCCAACGAATGTTGTATATATAATATCAGCTTACAGTTTCTTTAAGCTAATATCATATATACAACAGCTGTTGTATATAACAGAGACCATATCCTATATTACCTATAATGTTCTCTTTGTTTTTCTGTCTTATGATCGTACTTGTAATTAATAAGACTTCAAAATGCAGTAATATGGAGGTAGGTTCATGCCAGCGCATCGCAATGATATAAAAAAACATTTCAGGAACAAGAATATTACAAACAAAAACAATAGTACATGTTACTACATAATATATTTAATATAATAGCACATTGTCAAAACATTTTTTAAAAAATAAGAGAAAGAATTGGTTAGAATGAAATGATGTATTTCATAAAAATAATTTTTATGAAACTGTTGATGTCTGTGCATGTATGAGTATATCATTTTGTGTTCGTTTGTGTGATTTTTTATAGCATCAAGGGGGTAACATGTGAGAATATATTATGTATGTATTATGTATATGTGCGAGTGATGCTTTCAAAAAGCTAGAAAGGCACCTATGTGGTCGGCCAGACATATGCAATAAGACAAAGGTAAAGGTGTACAAGGCATGTGTGTTCTCTTCTCTTCTTTATGCTTGCGAGACCTGGGTCATATATCGACACCACCTTAAACAATTGGAGCGATGTGTCTCAGACGGATCCATGGTGTTCACTGGAGGGACCACATCAGTAATGTCGAGATTTTGGAAAGCTCTCTATGTGAAAGTATAGAAGCTCTTGTGCTTAGACAAAGACTCCGATGGAGTGGTCACCTTGCCAGGATGAATGATTCTAGAATAACAAAAAAACACTTTCATGGAGAGTAGTTAAAGGAAAATGACATCCACATAAACCAAGAAAAGAGGTATAAGTATTCGGTGAAAGCGTCTTTG
This sequence comes from Eledone cirrhosa, assembly GCA_964016885.1. NCBI lineage: Eukaryota > Metazoa > Mollusca > Cephalopoda > Octopoda > Eledonidae > Eledone > Eledone cirrhosa. The sequence goes on from OZ024743.1 coordinate 154,137,902, forward strand.
AAAGACGCTAACATCTCTGCTGATACATGTGAAAGTGTAGCTGCTGATCGTAATAAATGGAGAAAGACTGTATATAATGTATATAAGAGCAAAGTTGCTTTAGAGGCATCTCGAATGGCATACAAAAAAGTAAAAAGGGATGTGAGGAAGGTAATTGTTGTTGCATTTCCAGACATCGAATGTCCTCCTATGGTGCTAACATGCAGCATCTGTGCGAGACTCTGCCTCAGCAAAGCTGGACTCAAAAGTCATCTTCACAGTCATAAAGTGAGACCAGTGGTTGACTACCAGTCTGCTGTTGGAGAAGCTACTCCTCATGCATGTCAAGCATGTGGAAAAGAGTGTAGATCAACAGGAGGGCGCAAATGACATGCAAAAGTACATGCAATCCAACCACAGCAGGCTATTGCTAGTGAATGTTTTGGTTGCCAACTTTGTGCAATACATTTTAGATCATTGGCTGGGCTAAAATGCCACATTCGATTACAGCACCGTTAATTGTTATTGTGTGTGTGTGAATATGTATGTGTGTATGTATATATGTGTGTGTGTGCATGTGTGTATGTATGTGTGTGTGTATGTGTGTATGTATATTTATGTGTATGTATATTTATGTGTATAGATATGTATATGTGCGTGCATGTGTATGTATGTGTGTGTGTGTGTATATATATATATATATATATATATACTTTTGTTTATATTATTATTATTGTTGTTATTGTTATAATTATATATGTATATATATTTTTCCTGCAATGGCCATACTTGATAACGAGATAGGCAGGCAACATGTATGTATGTACTATGTATGTACTATGTATGTATGTTATGTTGGGTCACACTTGAGTGCTACTGGTAACATGTAACCCAGTACAACATGTAACATGGTTGGGTCGTCGGCGACTGAAATAGTACGCCACCATGTTTACTTGGTGAGGAGGGTGATTTTGGACACCCAGCAGGACAAAAACAAAACCTGACAAATGGCGGAAGAACTCATAATATTCAATGGCCATCCAGAAATGTGTAAATATGTATATACATGTGTATGTATGTATATATATGTATATACATGTATGCATGTGTATCTATATGCGCAGGGACATAGAAAGAATCGGGCTGCATACCCAATAGCGTGGTTAAACCACTGGGAGTGAAGGACCCCTAGCCTTTGTCAGGGCATTCTTCTAGGAGAAGGCAACTCAGGAAACTGGGATAACTCCAACATAAAACTTGCGGCTAACGATGATGTTGATCTTTTCTTTTTTTAAGGTTATAGCTACTATCGCTCAGAGAGTAGAATTGGCTCAGTGCACAGTGTTTCCTCACTTTAAAAAAAATCTTTTTGCACAGGCATTGTACGATAGCAGTATCGGTAGAGGGTCGGACGCCATGCTTTGACGCATGGAGTTACGGCCCTTGCCATTCTGAGTTCAAATCCCGCCAAGTTTAACTTTGCCTTTCATCCTTACGGTGTCGATAAAATAAAGTACCAGTAATGCACTGGATAATTGCTGGACTTGTGCCAATAGTAGAAACAATCAATTGATAATTATTAATAATGTTATATCGTGCAATGGCCATACTCGATAACAAGGGGGCAGCCATCATGTATGTATATATCTATGTTCATATGTGTAGGTGGGAGCATATTGTCTTTGCATGTAGGTATGTGTCTATTGCTGTGAAGTGATGTGAACACAGTATAACAGTTTGCAGGCACATGAAAGATGGATTGTGTTTAATTGGGACTAATGTATTGTGTGTATTATGCGTATGTGTGAGAGAGAGAATGTGTAGAAACAGTGGTATGGCAGTGTATCAGATGGTGTTATACATGTGTGTGGGTGTTAAGCAGATTTAATTTTACTAGTAGAAAAATAAAGTCCATTATTTGCCAAAAAAGTGAATTGTATATTGAGGTGCAATATAGTTGTTCCATGTAACAATATGCCACTGTTGATGAAGCGCTGGAGATATGTAGGATTAAGGGTATTGAAGTAATGTTTCAGGTTGTATTAATCTAGTGTTGATACCCCAGACATCTAAAAGATACTTTCCAAAACGGCCTGATAGTCATTGACTGATTACACCAATATACACACTACAAAATAGGCATTTAGGTCTTGGAAATGAGAGTCTTACTTTGATACTACTAAATTGTATTATTGATGGGTTCCAAACCTAAACCGATATTAACTCATTACTGCAGTGCACTAAGCTGTGTGCTTCATTCCACAATGGACCATCTGGATTCCTCAATCTAAGATACCTCACACACATTTATCTACATAAATATCCCTTGACACATAATCAAAGACATTTTAAGATATTTTATCTGTTAATCAACTTACGCATCAGAACGCTCTCTTTTTCAGAAAAATGATATTTCTGTAAAGCCAGTTGATAAGATTGATACTGTAGTGGTGTGGATGTCAGACCGTTACAATCTCATGTGCTTCTCAACAATTTAATTGCTGTAAATTTCCTTCTCCCTATGCCAACTGCATTTAGTATCTTGTATTCAAAAGCATCTTTTCCCTTCTTGCTTCTCTCACACAGCAATCAATCTCATCTCCTACACACATTTTACCTCCCTCGTGTTATTCTTCTCTAAGATCCACAAAGCCGACCACCCTTGCAGCCTCTCTCTGACTGCAATTGCCCAAGGCAAGTCATCTCCTAATACTTGTACCAGCACTTCTCACATTTCAATCGCACATACATGACACAGACATCCACATCCTTAAACCATTCACATTCGTCTGTGTCACCTGTCTCCATTTCACTATGGATTTAACACAATGGTAGGCTATTATATCTAACATACATTCAATACTGTTGTATCACACTAGAGCATAACCCTCTACTATCATCTTCCTCACCAAACTTTCATCTCTTCCAGGGACCTCTATCAAGGATGCTAGTGTGCCAATAGGAAGCAAGATAGGCTATCATGGTTTTTGGACATTGTGAGGCTCAAATCCAACATTCGCTTTGAAATTTATTTTTATTTTGCACATTTGCATTAAGAGCAAATCATTATGATCAGATTTAACCTTCTTAGAGGACACTATTTCTGAACTATGTGTTACGTTAATTTTGAATGGAGTACACATTAAACACGTACTACAAATCTCCTCAATGTATTTGCTGATTGATCTATCCATGGACATAGTTGATTTGTTTTTAAAGTGTGTAGGATGCACTACACAGCACTTTGTGTCTCGTTTTTATTTAAACTTTAATTCCACTTTTATCTCATACTGACCTCAGACATTCCCTATATATTATTTCAATAATATTTGTTGTGCACAGAGATTAAATGAAATGCATAAAATTGTTATTACTTGGCATGGATATAGGGTGGCAAACTGGCAAAGTCATAATGGTTTCAGATTGACAATGCTTCAGTAATATTTATGGCTCGCTAAGATCGGAGTTTGAAACATGCCAAGGTCAATTTACATTTCATAATTTTGGACTGGTTTCGATTCTCACTTGTTCTGAGAAAAAATAACTATGCTTCAATATATATGCGGGCTCTACCGGTTTAAACTAACAACGACACGTGTTTCAAAATGGTGCCACCTTAACTTCACCAGGTGTTAAGTCTCGTTACGATATTAGAATTATTATATTTAGCACAACTTTGAAACAACTCACAGGAAGACGTGATCATTAGTGTGTTCCAGAATCCCATATTTTACACAAAACTGTTTTTTTCTTAGCTCCCTATGCATTTTCTCATGCCATTTTGTATATTATCAATTTATAATGTAATTTTGATTATTTCAGACTAATTTAAGTCTTGCCTAATAGTTACAAATTGGCAGAATAACAGCGGAAACGAGTGGGCCTAGTAGTAGCTACTCGCTCCGTTGTGATGATCGAGATATATGGCCAAACAAAATACCAACAAAGGGGATGTTCTAAGATATTTCTTCTACCTGAAAGATGGTCCTATGAAACACGAAAAGCATGTGAACATCAATTGTGCTATTGCAGATAGGCTTGTGATGGAAGTAGTTAGTCAGTAGGAAAAAGCTCGTGTGGCGACTCAAGTGAAACGGAAAATTATGAATATGTATAGTGAACAAAGAAATTTCCAAAAAAACAAAGGTTCTAAGTCAAACAAAGAAAAGGAAGCACTATTTATTTCTGAATTGAATTCGTATTTCTGCATTGCACATACTGATGCTGAAAAGAACATTATGAAAGACCGTCTTTGTAATAATGAAGAGAAAATAAAAGATGCTACATTTCTCAAGGCCCTGCGTTGCCAAAAAACAGTACCTCTGGGTGCTGAAGACAAGGGTTACCAGAAAAATTTATCTTCAAAGTTTAAGCGTGATCAGGTTTCTGTGGCTCGTCGAGAGTCAGAGAACCATAGAAAGCGTATGTCAGGATCTGTAGCAGCACACCTTCCACGTAATGAACTAAGTGATTCAAGTTCAACCAATGATGAAACTGAAGATGAACAGGATCCTGAATTTCAGGCCACAAAACCACACAGAGACAGCTCAAAGTCAGACAAAAAACGAAAACTCTAGCTGGAACTGCCAAAGAATCCATTTCAAAGTCCAAAAATTTCTCTAATGGCTGATCGTTTAAACCTGACACTGAGCCAGAGAACAGCATTTATGGCATCGCTTATTTCTGAGTGTGGGACTGACATAGACGCCATAACTCTCTCCAAGAATAGAAGCAGACGTGTAGCTAAGAAGATCAGAACTGTGGCGACGGAACACATAAAGGAACACTTTGCTGTAATAGACTTTGTTACCTTGCATTGGGATTGCAAAATAATTCCTGGTGACCACGAGAGGCAATGTGTGCTATTTGCTGGAACTCCGGACTTCTGAGAAGGTAAACTCCTCGGTGTTCCCATAATTCCTGATGGCACTGGAACCACCCAAGCCAAAGCATCATTTGATCTTGTTAAAGATTGGAATGTTGATGGGTCTTCGATACAACTGCTTTGAATTCAGGATGGAAAAATGGTGCCTGCGTGAAACTAGAAGAGATGCTCAACAAAAAGGTGTTTTACTTTGCTTTTCGGCACCATGTCATGTAGCGTATCTTGTGTGCAGTCTGGAAACAACTATTCAGAGCAATGTCCAGTCCAGATACCCCCAGAGTTCAAGGATTTCAAAAATGATTGGGTGTCACTCACGGGCAAGACCAACTTTAAAACATTGAACGTTTTCGACCGGAGACACAAGCATCCGTGTTCTGAGAACATCGAGTTCCTCCAAGATTTGCTGACATTCGACGATGGGGAAAATGAGTTCTCTTCCATGGGACGACTACCGAGAATGTGCCGAGTTGATGTTGATCTTGCTTGGTGTCACCCCTCCTCGTGGCATTCATTGGATGCTGCCTGGTGCACATCATAACGCTCAGCGGATGTCCACAATCATCTACAGTGCAAAGATGTATGCATTTGGTGAGCGACTCAATTACGATCAAGCTAAAATGGAAAGGTTGCGCCGGATCTGTATGTTCAATGCTCTCTTCTACGTGCGATACTGGCTGATAGCAGTCAAGTGTGCTGATACACCATCCAATGACCTTCAATTCTACGTGGAGTTGACACAGTACAGTAATGTTGATAGAGATCTCTCGCGGGCAGCCACTACTGCTCTGAGCAGGCATCTTTGGTACCTGATGGAGGAAGCCATTCCGCTAGCGCTGTTTTCAAGTCGGGTCCAAGAGTCCGAGAAGAAACAAATAGCCCAACATCTTGTCAAAACGAAAACATCTGGGCCTCTCGAGCGTGGTGCTCCAGTATTTCCCGAGTTGAAGTCGTCCACGAAGTTGCCTCATCTAGTTGGGAAGAAATCAAGGCTTCTGTTCGATCTCCCTGGTCTCGACGATACTTGGCTTGAGCTGTCACCTGCATCTTGGTAATCACAAGTGTCATATCAAAATGCCTGTGCTGTGGTTCACAATATCAAGGTAGTCAACGGTCTGGCGGAGAGAACAGTCAAGTTGATAACTAATTGTGTTGCCATCATCAAGAATGAGGAGAAGCAGTGTGTTCTTCAAGTAGTCGCATCTTATCGTCGCAAGGTCCCGGATTTCCAAAAAGATACTCTGAAAAATATATGACTGGAGTTAACTTAACTGAACTTGTTTCTTCCTTGTACGCCTTTATATTCAAAGCTGGTTTTCTAAATATAATGGATTAATAAAATAAACAATTATTGTATGGTTATATTTGGTTTCACATTTTCATGATTCCAGGCAACATCATCACACTTTCCACTATAATCACCATAATATAAGCAAGACTCACAATAATTTAATTTATACAAAATATGTTTCATTTTACCAATTGGGGCATTTATAACGGGAAAATACCCAGAGAGCGTTAGGATAGTGACCTTGCTTTTTATGGCACACTCTAGTGATCATTCCAGGTAATTAAGAAAATATTTTTGATAAGATTAACCCACAAAGCTCCATCATATCTTATTTGGATGCAAAAGATAACTATGAATCAATAAGTCAACCTTAATTGGACCTCATCAGGTTTTGGAGCAAGTGTAATTTGTATAGTTAAAATTAAAAAAGAGCTAAGAGGAAATAACCAAAATATGTTAATACAATGAATGTATTTGCATGGTCAATTTAAGGGCATATACTAAATATTTTACACAATAACATCAAATTAATTGTAAATTTCTTCTGAGTCAGAGAATGAAATTAAAACCATTACCATAATTGTCAGCAGCTCTGAAAATGTGGAAAAAATTTCAAGAAATTACGGGTAAATGATTAGGATTAGAACTGAAGTATGGGGCCATTGTTGATTTGCTTCAAATTAAAGAACAGATTATCATTTCTCCATCCCAAGTATGATAATCCCATCCTCCAGGATGTATATACATTTCTTGAAATTACCTCTTCTCTTTAATAATTACTACAGTTGCAGCTAGGTTTCTAATTTGCTACTCTGGTTCAGTCATATCAATAAGTAAAAGTATTATTTTGCATGACAATCAGTATAATTCCACTGAACGCTTTCATATTATTCTATCACCTGGACATACTTTGTCAAATATAATTTTTATTTAAGATAGCAGGTTGTCACTTGAAGTAGAGTTGTATTTCATTTCTACTGGATGAGAACCAATATACATGATTCTGTGCTGAAATACAATGACGTCATCTTAATTATTGGACAGTGAAAACAACTACCCCCCCCCCTCCATCTCTAATTCACTCCCTCTCTCGCTCTCTCTTTTCCTGTGTCTCTCTTCCCTCTCTTTCCCTTTGTCCTTCTTTGCACTTTCTATTTCCTTCCTGAAGAGAGTTGTTGGATGAGGCAAAAGTTACTTGAGTGGGTGTGATAGGGATTGAGAACATATTTTTGTTACATAAACTTTGTTATTATGTTAGCACCATTTATAAGGATATTAAACACACACACAGACAGACAGACACACGCACACACACACACATACACACACACACACACACACACACACACACACACACACACACACACACACACACATATATATATATATATATATATATACACACATATTTATATATAGAGTTCTTAACACGTTGGATTGATAATGTTTTTGAAAAAACTAATTAACCTGAGTGTATATTATTTTTTTCTTTTCTCGTGTATCGTGGTTGTCTCCCCTTCCCGCTTCGTTACGCTATGAAACTTCCTCAGTCAAAAAACTGCTGGGATTTCAAATTTGGCGGTCATTCGATGCATGAGGGAGCGGCTTAGCAGACACGATTCTTAACTGCGGTAAGAATTTTTTCTTATATCAAAGTTTAATGGGCTTCCACTGAAGAGTTATAAGTGCCCACCTAAATATATTCTTACATGAATATATGTTAGACTTCTACATAAACTGGAAACATTCTCCCAATTTGTAGAAAACTTATAATGAAACAATTGTTTGGAAAGAGAGATATACTTTAACTTTAATTATATCTCATAAAATAATACAACTGGCTTTCCACAAAATACATATAGTTAGCACCCCAAACACATAAATTGGGTTATACTAACATATAACCTAATGTTTGTTGAGTGAAATGGTTACCAGTCGGAGTTTAGCCTTAAGCTATCTCTGTTATTGTATTAAATATATTTATATATATATATGTTTATATATGTATATGTTTGTATGTATAAATGTCAACATTGTATTATTTATATTATATTTAAATATATGTATATTAAAAGTTGATACAATGTTTTTTGTTGAATATGTATTGATCACAATCTCTGTTGTAGTCAACTCATAAAAAAATATATTGAAGTAATTTTTGTTGAAACACAACTCCCTCAAATTTCAATGTTTACATTTGTTATTTGTCTACTCAAATTATCTTTTGAAGAACATTAATGTATATCAACTAAAAATATTTTATTTTTAATATAGTGTTATGTTAAATATTTAATCTTATTCTATTTATGATTTAAAGTATAATCTTATTTTCTGAAGAGAACTGCTATTGTTATTTGAATATTCTTATATATTTACTATTGAAACAGTAGCATGAATCATTAGATTTATCATTTAGAAAAGGGTCATATAGAATCTTCAATTATAGCAAAATACACGGAAATAAATATTTCATAATGCTATACCAGTAATTTCCCACTGCATATGTAATAATTCCTATACAAGTGTTAATACTAATTTGACTTCCTGAATACTTATAACATATTTCATTTATATAATGAATAACTGTGGGGGTGCATGTAGTAAAATAATCAACAATAAGAACAAAACTGCCCTGTCTTTGTCAGCCACTTTAATGTCACTTGATCAGCATTTAGTAATGTGTTCTTTTATTCACTCATGGTATATACTAAATATTTAGATTAAGTAGCCTTGAACTCCATCTAATCCAGGAGACTTGAAGTTGCTATTCTTATTTCTGGTTTCCTTCATGTCTCTAGCTGAAATGACTACTTCTGTCTGTTGTGGGCAAACTGTTGTTTGTTTAAGCTCTTCTATCCATTGAAAGTCCTTCTTGTGTTCCTCAATGTTCCAAATGTCGCTCCAAACCTTTTGACCTTCAATGTTATCCGTTATAATCACTACATCTGCACACTCTCCATTTATTTCTCAATAAAATCTCTTTTTGTCTACTCTGAATTGTCTATTTTGATGATATTGCTTTATTCTTTGTTTGTATTTAACTATCTTTGCTTTTTTTTGATGTGAAACATTGCTTGAGTTCTTCCATTACTACATTTAGTATTTTTCTTTCAATGTCATACAGTACTCTGTATTTTCCTTTTCATTTTGAAGTACTCTCCCTTTTATTTTCGGACTAAGACATAAATATCCTTCAAGAGGGTATCTATAAAGACCTGTTTTCTCCTTTATCACCATGATGCTTGCTCACCATGAGGCTTGCTGAATTTATCAGGTCATTTGTTTCTGTGATATTATTTGTTTTGATGTATTTCAGAACTACATTCACCTTATATGTTTCTTGGTTCAGCTTGCATTGGTCAACCTTTATGATTATTATAATAATAATTATTATTATTTGGTTATTTGGTATTCGGTAGACCGTTGGACACCGTGTTTTGCGACAGAGAGTTATGGCACTTTACGTTCTGAGTTCAAATCCTGCCGAGGTTAGCTTTGCCTTTCATCATTAAAATAATGTACCAGTAATGCACTGGATAATTGCTGGCCTCATGCTAAAAGTAGAAACAATTATTTTTATTGTTGGTCAAGATCAGTTTGTTTGCTGCGAGCGACATATTTGCCATGCCGTGGTTTCTGATCCCATTTTGATGATAATTGCTCTTGCCCTATTGCTTTTGCCATTAATTTTTATTTGCTTAGCAGCATCAATTGCAACAGTATCCTTTGCCTGTCCAACCCGAGGATCAAGCATGAGATCAGTAGCATATTTGTTGCTCTCCCTCCTTCAAGATAGAATGAAGCTTCCTATTCCTCTCTTGTTTTTCAACAAATTTCAGCAAACAGTCGTTTGTTGTTTTATGGTATTTGGACAGTCCAATAGTGGTGGTCTTGCAGTTAAGTTCAAATGGGATCAAGCCACGACCTCCTTGAGTTCTAGGAAAGTAAAGATGATCCGCATATGCTTTTTGGTGGTGCATCCTATTACAAGTCAATAACATACATACGTTGGTGTCAATTCTTTTAATTTCACTCATATTCTAGTTAAAAAGAATTAAAGCCATACATGAAAACTGGAACTGCCAAGGAATTGATGGCTACCATCTTGTTATGGGCATTTAGTTCTGATCTCAGAACTGCACGTTCTCTCCTGTAACATTCCTTCCTTATCTGCGCTTTCATACTTGTATGCTGAATGCCAGAACCCTCATCAATCCCTAGGTATTTATATATTTGTTCCTGCTCAAGTTCCTTCATGACTGTTTCAGCATCTAATCCAACTGAGTTTGAGTTGACAAAATTACCCCTCTTGAAAGTGGCTTTAGTGCACTTTTCAAGTCAAACTCCATCCTGATGTCATCACTAAATGTTTTTACTGTCTGCAAAAGGCCTTCCAGCTCGTCATTGTCTTTGCATTATAGCTTTAACTCATCTATATAAAATAGGTGGCTTATCTTCTTGTTGTCAATTTTTCAACCATACCCTGTTCTTTTAAGTTTGGTTATAAGGGGTATTAAAGCTATGCAAAAACGTAAGTGAGAAAGTGAGTTACCTTGGAAAATGCCACGGTTGATATTTATATTCTTAGAACTTAGTACTCCATTGGAATTAAATAATTGGATATTTGTGTTCCACAAAATAATTGGATATTTGTGGAAAATGCCACAGTTGATATTTATATTCTTAGAACTTAGTACTCCATTGGAATTAAATAATTGGATATTTGTGTTCCACAAAATAATTGGATATTTGTGTTCCACAATGACATCCAGGTAAAGAATCGGAGGAGAGTTTCTGCCACAGGAGGATGTTTTGATCTCAGGCTGGCACCTTCCTGAGGGATGGGCTTCCTGATTAACCATAGGCCAAACGATTTGGTGTCCTGTATTAATTGTGTTTCAGGAAGGTTCGCAGGTGAGATTTCGTAGATGTCCAGTGATTTAAGAATCTATGAGTGCTGTATTCAGTCAAAAGCTTTTTTGTATCGATCTATGCAGAACTGAGATTTCTATGTTTATTATGACAGTTCTCAAGGATCATACGATTAAGAAAGTGTTTATCTTTACAACCATATGAACCTCGTCGGCATTGTTTATGTTCATTGGGGAAAAGATTATTTTCCTCCCAAAACACATATGCTTTTTTCATGAGAATAGAGGTTAATAGCTTATAAGTGGTGGACAAGCAGGTTATGGGCCGATGATTTACGTAATGCATAGTAATATGCGTATGTTACTTCTTCATACTTTTCTCGGGTCCATTTCATCCTTTTACATTTTTCTTTTTAGGGTGACTTGAGTGGGGGGATCTGGGGCAATCCCTGTTCATGTGACCATCCAGGTAAAGAATCGGAGGAGAGTTTCTGCCACAGGAGGATGTTTTGATCTCAGGCTGGCACCTTCCTGAGGGATGGGCTTCCTGATTAACCATAGGCCAAACGATTTGGTGTCCTGTATTAATTGTTATTTGTTCTTCCCACAATACATACTTACTCACGCATGGAATAGGAAGTCCATAGAATGTTTCCCGGCTCTTTAGGTGGTGCTAAGTTTGGCCAACAATGAAATCATTATTACCATTATAACAACAGTATAGTTATGGCCATTGCACTTGTTGATTGGGTGATATTGTTATGGCTGGAGCTGTAAGAGGTGTAAGAGTCGTGTTGGTTGTGGTAGTGGGGGTAGTGATGTTAGAGGTGGGGGTGCTGAGAGTAGTAGTGGGGAGAGTAGCATTGTAGATTATTGGAGTTGCTTTTCCAGTATTATGTTCTATTTTGTAAATTCATAGTTTTCTTGTTGTTCTTGAGTGTAAGGTATACGTGGGCTGATAGTAGGTTTTCGTATGTTGTGGCTATTACATGAGTTTCATACACATATATAAATATATATTCATATATACATTATTTTTATTATCATTGTGGTTATTATTACTGTCATTGTTTTTCCTTTTCCTTCAGTATTGTTTGCGTTATATGTCACGTGTTTTCCTAACACCTAGGGAAAATAAACTCAGTGTATATATTGGTAAGCCAGTTAACACACCACATTGATTATAATTTACAGCTGAAAAAAATAAATTCACATATACATACATACATACACACACACATACACACACACACATATATATATATATATATATATATTTTATTTTATAGAAGGAGCTTCTACAGGACTAGTACTGTTTCATTCAGATGAAATCTTCAGGAAGCTCCTGCAGATTTCATCTGAATGAAACAGTACTAGTCCTGTAGAAGCTCCTTCTATAAAATAATTTTTTTTTTTACTCTGCCATGTATTGAGTACCTTACTTACTGTGGTTATCCCCGACTCAACCCGGGACCTACGTATATATATATATATATATATATATATATATATATATATATACATACACACACAGATACAAATATGTACATATACCTATACATATACATACACATACATACACATATATTAATAACATATATCCATGTACACACACATATACACACCTCCACACATAATCACTAGGAGGGATATCATTCTCACAGAGATAATGCCCTTCTCAACACGTGTGAAGTACCAGTCAAAACCATTTTTTGCACCTCTATTATTATTATTGTTGTTGTTATGATCTATATATCTAAAACAGAGAATGTCTGTCTGTCTGTCTGTCTGACTCCCTAAAACTCGAGAACCACCCAACCGATGATTTTCAGACTTTACACATGTGATACTTATGGTGGTGTGAGTGATTTGAGCAAAGAATATTTCAAATGTTCAATGCTCTAGGGACCGCATTAGGCGATTTAGCGATCTCTCCCTATAATTATTAGTCTTTCCTTTTAGATAGATACATAGATATAACGTTGCCCCCTTATAATATCTGTCTGTATGTCTGGCTGTCATCATTATGACATTATGACATCGCTATCTGTGTGTATGTGTGTATATATATATATATATATATATATATATATATATATATATACGGGGTAACAGATTATTGTTATAAGTAGTTCACTTAAGTGTAGTCTAGTTATGGTACTCCGGGTAGTGGATGATATCAACGCTTGGCTAAGTTTGACTCAACAAGGCGTTTCCATAGTGATGTTGCGAGTACGCTGTAATTCCTATGTTGTAAACACTTGGAGTAATGATAAATCAGGAAAGAAAAGTGACACGGTTTGCTATACAAAAATGGTTTTTAATCTCATTGCTGACAATTGTTTCTCTGAACTGGAAGGTCTAGAGATCGCTACCCGCTTGTTTTCATGTCAATTTTATACATCTGCCTCATGTCAGCTAGTTTTACACGCTAAAATCGTAGATATACCACACTTCCCACCTAGATTGATGTTGTGATTATTTCAAATAATTGATTGCTAGCCTTGTTAGTATCGTTGTTATTGTTCTGATTGAATGCCATTACTAATATATATAGTAGCCATGCCTGTATATACCTTACATTCTCACAAGCTCCAATGAATTGACTGGTTATAAATTTGTATTGGTGATCGAATAACGTGAAAGCAAGCGGGTAGCGATCTCTAGACCTACCAGTTCAGAGAAAGAGTTGTCAGCAATGAGATTAAAAACCTTTTTTCTATAGCAAACCGTGTCACTCTTCTTTCCTGATTTATATATATATATATATATATATATATATATAGTGTGTAACGTTTTTCGAAATATTTACTTCTGCGTTTACAGATTGATTTTTTTAGTTTCAGAAGATCCCGTTAATGGTGAAAGCAGTGATCCTTTGCTTTAACTTTAATCTGTTATTTTAATATATATATATATATATATATATATATATATATATATATATATATATATATATATATATATATATATATATATATATATATGGATTCTTTCGAACAGGACTTAATGAAAATGATAACCGGAAATCAAATTTACAAACGGAAGGAAAAACGAACTGCAACGAGATATTAAAACTCTACTCGACAACCTAAGGAATACCAAAGGAATTATCATAAAGGCAGACAAAACATCGAATCTATACACCCTGGATGTAGAAACATATAATAATTTTATACGTAAGGAATTACATAGGAAGTACAAAAAAACAAACGCAACTACACTAACCAACATTAATAACGCAGCATGTGATATTGTTAAGAAACTGAAAATTGACGACAGAACGGTACCCCTATCTCCAGCTACACCGACTTTTAATCTGAAGGACCATAAGGATAACTTCGATACTAACCCTAAAATTAGATTAATATGTCCTTCAAAGTCCGATATAGGTAGAATTAGTAAGTACATATTAGATCGTATTATCCCCCAAGTTAAGGCTAAGGTAGATATTAAATTATGAGGTAATACTCATCAGGCAATAAGATGGTTCAATAACATTAGGGATAAAAACAAATCTTCTTTTATTCAATTCGATATAGATGAATACTATTCCTCTATTTCACCCGAAACCCTGCATAAGGCCCTCTCTTTCGCTAAGACTAACTCGGACCTCACAAACGAGGAAATTAATATTATACTTGAAGCTAGACGCACAGTAGTGCACTTTGAAAATAGTTATTGGGTCCGCAGAGATAGACCCTCGGAATTCGACATTACGATGGGTTCTAATGATTCGGCGGAGGTCACGGATCTGGTTGGGATCTATATAGCCCATATACTCCAGAGCGAATTTATGGACCTCCACGGCGGAATATACCGCGACGATACACTTCTATTAGTCAAGAATATGAACAAACAAAACCTAGAAAGGCGACGTAAAAACATTAGGAAACTTTTCTGAGAACTAGGACTTAATATTACCTTCGAACACAATCTTAAGGTGGTCAACTTCTTGGATGTCACCTTCAACCTTAATAACGGTAATATAGAGCCATTTCACAAACTTAATGAAAATCTCAAGTACGTTAATGTAAAATCGAACCATCCTCATTCCATTATTAAATCTATCCCTAAAAATATATCCATAAGGATCTCCCGACTGTCGTCTAATTTGCAGACCTTCAACGGGCATGCTGAATAGTATAATGACGCACTTAGAAAAGCTGGTTACTGCGAGAAAATAGAATATCTAGACGATAACCACACAAGTACTATGAATAAAACACATCTAAGTCGAACTAGTATTGCACCACACACACACATCAATAGGCATACTAATAGGTGCAAACAAGCAAATAGAGTCAGACGTAGAGAGTACATATGGTATAACCCCGTGTACAATTTTTCTATTAGTACTAATATTATCTCACAATTCTATACACTAATCAATAAACACTTTACAACTTCACATAAATACTATAACATCTTTAACTCGCGCACCATTAGACTCTCATACTCCACTGCACCTAACATAGAACAACTAATTAAAAAACTCAACTCAGCAATACTGAATAAGTACATCCCTAATGACTCAGCGCACCAGCATAGCAACATACTAAGCACTAACACGCAACTACAACCCCACCAAACTATCCAGGATTCTACTGCAAAACATAAAAATAATTGTAACTGCACCAAACCAGGTAGGTGCCCACTTAATAACCAGTGCCAAGCACGCAATATTGTCTACCGATGTACAATAAATTCCGGAACCAACAAATGGTATTACGTCGGATGTACTGCAACTTCTTTCAAGGCTCGCCTATACCAACATCGATCTTCGATCAGGCACGAGAAAATGCGCTCCGTAACAACCCTCGCCGATAAAGCCTGGCAGCTCCGGAGGAACATTCAAGCATTCTCCCTTGATTGGCAAATTATAGCAGCTGCACCTGCATATAAGCAAAATCATCGATTCTGCAAGTTATGCAATTTGGAGATATACTGCATTTTAACGTCGGTAAACAAACTTTTGGGACAGCAAAATTAAACGTTCTCTATACTGTAACCATAGTTTGAAAACGACTTTTTCTTTTTTAAATGCATATAATGTTACCTTTTTACACCACCGTTTGCATATTTCTGTTTTATATGTTTATACACAAGATATGGCTTTCTATAATAATAGTACTAAACACTCTTTTCTGGACGCCTTTAGAAATAACCTGCTACTATAATAGCCCCAATAACTTGTCTGTGACACTGTACCACTTTGACCCCTTTAACTAAATTTTGTCCGAACAACACCACTAGAAGAATTTACTTCCCCCGCCAACCCTAACAGGCCTCATTAAGCTAACTGGTGCCAAACATTCTCTCCTTACAATCTCTACTAGTCTGACAGTCTTAAATCCTAAGACTCCCTCCACCTTACTCACTTCCCTCTTCCTCTTCTCTTCCTACCTCCTTCTTTATCTTTTATCTAGTGTATAAAATATTTTCATATTCCAATACAAAGGTCTGACGACATGGTGTGTTTTCTTACAGTGTACCTTCGGTTATGATAATATTTTTATATTATTCAAATAGCGAGGTATAGGTAACCCATACACTATAGAAACAATTGTTACCTAATAAATTCTGTATACCCGCATTTCCATTTCATAAACTACTTCTCCATATTTTCTCCGGATTTTAAAACACACTTTATTATACGTTGAGCAATCTCTGACGTCGGTTGACTCCATCCAATGCAACTACTTAGTAATATTGGAATACAAATTTACTAATTCTATATATATATATATATATATATATATATACGTGGAGAAATAAATGTAGGACAACAAACCATTAAAACATGTTTATTTAAAACAGCACCTAAGTACGTTTCGCCCGAATGGGCTTCTCAAGGGCATAAATAACTAAAAAGTGTTCCGTACATGGCTCGGAATGGGTTTTTAGAGATAAGATCACGTCAGAGTTCATTCTTCGTAAAAAAAAACATGTATTGATTTTGCAGTAGGTCAAAGGAGATATCTCTGGCCGGTGTTAGTGCAGTCTTTTCCGGACAAATTTTTTATCCGTTACCAGTATGTGGCTACAAACTTACCATTGTCGATACGCACAGTGACAGGAATGCAACGTTTGTTTCGAGACGTTTGTTTGCAGCGCCTGTCCACCTGGGTCGATTCATGCTGGGTCTGGGATGCATGGTTAGCTTCCGGATGTTTTTTGCAGCGCCTGCCCGCCTGGGTGATAAAGATTGGTGCAGGGAGACCCTGTTTACGGTTTCACTGCTCGTTCTTATTTCATCTGGAATAGGATACTTTTAAGCGGTGTGTTCAGCTTACTGTCGTTTCACCTCTGCTGTTGATGAGCTCGTGGGGTGCCGTTATGGTGGGGTAGAGCTCCTTGAGGTAAAGCTCGCACTTCCTCTTGAAGTTGTACGGTGCAGCCCTGCCGGCAATTTCCTGTTGCATGGAGAAGCTGATGTTTGAGTCTTTTAATGCTGTGATGTAGTTCGCAAGCGAAGTGGAGTGTCTTAGTTTCCTGTTTGCGAAAGAGTGGAGATGTGTTCGAAATCTAATTTTGAACGGGCCAGAGGTAGCCCCTATATAATGTTTAACGTTATTATAGCTTGTTACGGTGCACCTATATATAACTCTATGAGTCAACCAGTTCACGCTAAGGGGCAGTATGTCCTGTCGCGGCATTGCAATTATATATATATATATATATATATATATATTCGTGTAGAGGTATATTTGCATACACAATAACAACAAAATATAAACAAACGTATTTATTTCACGAGGTTCGATAAGGATAAATATATATCGAATATATAAGAACCCTAGCGCAAATCCCGAGCAACGCCGGGCCATTCTGCTCGTTATTATTATTATTATCTGAGTTCAAATCCCGCCGAGGTTAACTTTGCCTTTCATCCTTACGGGGTCGATAAAATAAAGTACCAGTAATGTGCTGGGTAATTGCTAGCCTTGTGCCTAAAGTAGAAACTATTATTATTGTTATTATTATTATTATTATTATTATTATTATTATTATTATTATTACTATTATTATTATTATTATTTTTCTTTGAGTCGCAGTCATTGATGTTAGTTAACTGGAAAGTTTGTTGAAATGAATATCATGACACTACCTGCAACCTCAGATATTCAGGACGTATCAGAGGGTTCTTGCTGTTCCGAGCAAGCATGCCTTTTGAAGCGTTCCAAAAAGCGTGACGGGGCCAATTTTCTTTAACCATCCCTGGAAACTTTTCGAGATAGTACCTAGTGAGCCTATGACAATCGGAACCACTTTGACTTCATGGCATTTCCAAATCCTTTTTACCTCCCACTTCAAGTCCTGGTATCGGTTAATTTTCTCCCTCTCCTTCTCTTGCACTCTAGTGTCGAATGGTCAGGCCGCATCCACAATCAGGCACGATCTTTTATCCTTGTCCAAAACCACCAGGTCAGGTCTTATAGTGAGTCTGGGCTAGGTGTTTACACTCGGATACAATGTGAGCCACAGATCTCCTCTCTCTCTCCACAGATCTTGCACAGGATTCTCCACCCGACGTTAATTCTCCACCTTTGGTTAATTCTGTTTCCCAGGACTTCATACTTTTGCTCAACAACTGTCTGATGCTATCTGCCACCTTGAAGATCTCTAGGCTTGTGGTTATCCAAGAATGAGGTACTATGTCGAATGCCTTTTTTGTAATCTATCCATCCCATGGCAAGACCAGTGTGTCTCCTCTTGCAATTCCTCATTACAATCTTATCAATAAGTAGCTGATCTTTTGTACCACGGGACTTCTTTCGGCATCCTTTCTGTTCGTCCGGTAACAAGTTGTTTGTGTGGAGGCGATGGTAGATTTTCTCAGACACAATGCTTGTTAACAGTTTCCACATTACGGACAGACATGTGATAGGTCTATAGTTTGTAACTATAGATTTGGTCTTTCATTACCAAAACTGTGGTACCTCACCTGACATCAAGCAGTCATTGAACATGGTTGTCAGTTTCGGGTGGAGGGATGTTATATTTTTAATCCAATATCCCTGCACACTATCTGGGCCTGGTGATTTCCAGTTGGTTAGATTTCTCGCCTGCCCCTTAAGAGTTTCAACTGTGATACTCAAATCAGTTTGTTGGTATGCTTGTTCACTAATCTCCTTTTGTGCTGTTTCAATACACACTGCCTGATCATTATGTTTAACATCCTGCTCCCATATTCGTCTCCAGAATGTCTTAGTCTGTTCCGCCTCAGGGATCAAGTCGTTGCCTCTTTCTTTCCCTGCAAGCTGCCCCAAAACATCTTCTGGTTGTTGTCAAACATGCGGTTCTGTCCATACGGACTGACTCTGCTCTCGTATCGCCTAATCTTTGCACTCTTTGCTACAATGCGTTGCTTCAGTTCCTCTATGATAATATTTAGCTTTTTCTCCTAGGTTTGTACTTTATTTTCAGTCTATTTTTAGTGTCTAAATTTTGTAGTGTCCCATTCAGTAGGGACTCAAGCTTTCCAATGTCATTAGTCATTTCCGTGATTTGACCATTCAGTAGTTTCTTCCACCATGTTTCTGATCTTTCTTGATTGTTTTTTCCTCTCGCTTTTATGCCGAGTAATTTCCTCACCCCATTTGCTGTTGCTTTGAGGATATTGTTGCACTGGTGAAGGTTCATCCCCTCAAGGTATGGAATGACTTTGTTTACCTTAGCTGTTGTTTCTTTTAACTTTTTCCTGTCTACAAATATTAGGTTCATAGGTTTCCCACTATCATTGTTCATTTCATCTACCACTAAGTTTAGGATATCAACCAAATCTTGTCCTAGCCCGTCAGCATTCATTTCCTCAATGTCCGTATCTTTGTTCCAGGTATTATTTATTTCAGCATTCAGATCATTGTCTGCTTCAGATGCTTCCTCCGTTCTCTCAACCTCTTCACCTTCATTTCCCAATGGCTCGTTTGCCTGGCATACTCCTCTCTCCATTTCCACCGTAATCTCTCTGCTCAGTTCATCCAGTTGCAGCTCGCTCATCCACCCATTAGTTATTATTACCCGAGCCTGCCCGGCTAAATTTTGTTCATCTAATTTTAATAGACCAATCTCGTTCCAGATGTTATGCATCCGTTTCCTATAGCCTTTTCCCTTGGGGTTACACTTCAGGTAACATTGCATAACAGTTCTATTCAATTCTTTCGTCCAGTTGGTCCTGGCCCCTTTTTTTCTTCTTCTTCCTCTAACACCAGCAGTATTTGGTTGACAGCCAGGTCCTGCTGCTGGGCCAGGGAGCACCTGCTGAGTGAGAGTCTGTCACATGACATTCCAGTCTGCACTTCACCGTTATTCGAACTGTTTTGGTTCGACATTTTATCACTCATATCGAGGATGGGTGAATGTAAGGTTACATAACCACCGGTGATTTCATCACCCCAGTGATTTGATCACCCCCGGTGATTTTAGCGTGGCACTATCACGCTGTAGACGAACATAAATAAATAAACAAATAAATAGATACAAACTTTTTTAAAATAACCATAAGTTTCATTGTAATGTAATGTTTGAATGTCTAGCTTAGTTTTGTTTGTTTGTTTGTTTTTCTTTTCTTTACGTTTTTCGTTGCTGCTGTGCTTTTTTCTATTTTTTATTTTTTTTATTTTAGCTGCATGAGAAGTAGGGCCGTTGCGTTCAAAACTTTTGAAATTTGTTTCGACTTGTTGCTTCTCATTATTATTATTATCAGCCGAGGTTAACTTTGCCCTCCATCACCACCGGGCCGACGAGACAAAGCACCAGCAATGTACTGGGCAATTGCAGCAAAAAGCAGCAACAATTATTATTATTATTATTATTATATTATACGGGGTCGATAAAACAAAGCACCAGCAATGCACTGAGCAATTGCCGGCCCTGCGCCAAAGAAAGAAGAAAAACTAGAAACAATTATTATTATAATATCATAGTTTAGATTATTATTATTATTGCGACTGCCATCTCCTCCTCTGTGACTAACACTGTCTCGATATTTTGGGCGACACCTGCAAAAGAAGTGGTTCCTTTTTCAGCAGCACCACTATTGCTGCCGCTACTGGTCTTACTGGTGGTGCTGAGATCGCTATTACAGGTATCGATATCATTGTTGATGTTTTCGTTGGTACAGTTGTTGGTGTTGTTGTTGTTTTCGTTGATACTGTTGCTGTTGTTACTGTTATTGTGGTAGCTACACAAGCAACGACATTGCCGAAGAGGTCTCCACTACCACCACCAACAGCCGTAGAGCACATACCCCTCCCAGACGCCACAGAATCCGACATGGAGTTTGAGGCAGGAGTGAAGTTGCAAACGGTCTGCCACAAAAAACAAAAAACAAAAAAAAACTTATATTCACCCTCCAAAGGCGAAGGCATACAAAGAGAGGTAAAGGCAGCAAGGAAACTTTCAGCAACACCACCACCATCACCACCACACAACCACTGACAACAACAACCACACCACCACCAGCATCACCAAACACACCTACAACGCAAACACAACGACACACACACAAAACAGCAACAAGAAGATAACAGCAACAAAATCACCCCTCCCCCCCAAAAAAAAAAGTACACAGCCATAAACATGGCCAAAAAAGAACTCATACAATATATAAAGCAGCACAGACATCACAAAAAAAACTACTACACCCCTCCAACACCAATAACTCTCCCGACAAACATAAGCATCATTGAAATCTCGATAGAACAGTACAAACCTTTAAAACAAAAATTCCCCAACGCAGATGGAGACTTCAAAGGGTCGGTTACCAAGAGTATATAGACTGACATCCTCTTGGAAACACCCATGACCAGCGAAAGGGACGGTTCTACTGTCCCTTCACAACACGATTAAGGTAAGTGGCCCTTTCTTACTTGCCCCGTTTCTCATCCAACATGGCCGTACTCAGAATAGTCAGTATAAATGCACATGGCCTGGGGTCATCTTGGAATTAGGGTCACCTGCTCCACGACCTCAGGTCACTAAATATAGATGTGGTGGCCATCAGTGAGACCAGAATCTCCGAGGCACAAGTCTTCGCACCGATCTTCAGCGGCTACGATGTATACGCATCTCCCAGCCGTCCAGGATCGGGGGGAGGGGTTGCCGTCCTTTCTCGGAGAGGCTTGGATCTCGCCAGACGAGCCATCTTCCTAGACCCAGAAGGTAAGTCGGTGGTGCTGGGCGTGACCGGCAGCGAAGGCAATGCTTTCAGGCTAGTAGCCGTTTACGCCCCAACAGAGGCAGGACGGCCAGATTTCTTCAGACGTCTGGAGACCTTTCTTGGAACGTCCCGCTCTTTAGTGTTAATGGGCGACTGGAACTGTATCTTGGATGCACGCTGGGATTGTGTGGCGCTAGTGGATAGGGAAGGAGGGTGCAATAGCCTCACCAACCTGCTCAGACGTTTTGAACCGTCTGACAGGTATCGTCTGGATAACCAGAATATGCCAAAGTGGACATGGACAAACCTCATCGGGTCATCCAGATCGTATCTCGATAGGGTATTCTGTAGAGAACTAGATAAGGCTAGTATAAGTTGTCCCCAATTTAAAATAGTCGACTACACTGACCAGAAATTTGTGATATGTGAGATCGACATAGACATACTTCATAGACAAGGGCCAGGTTACTGGAAGCTGAACGCGTCTTTCCCGGCGCGCAAAGACTGCATAGACCGGATTAGCGTATTAGTTAAGTGGGCGTTGATGGGAGCGGTCGTCATCATCAGGTGGTGTTCGCCCTGAAAAGTAGAGTCGATAAGGTTTAGCAAAGGAGTAGTGATAGAGGAAAATAGAGTAGAGGGAGATTAGTCAGAAAGCTAGAAGAGGCGTTTAGGACAGGCATCGCAAACGACGTCCTTGCGGCGAGATTGGCACTCGACCAATTCTTCAACGCAAAACACGAAGGCTGCGTTGTCAGAGCTAGTGCGCGTGCTCTGAAACACGAGGGGACAAAAGCCGTCCAATGGGCCCGGGTGGCAGAGGCGCGACGTGGCAAGAAAGCCACAATTCGGTCTTTGTCTGACCAAAACGGATGCGTGATGCTCGAAATCGAGCGGATGTGTGAAGCTTTTCTGCAGCACTTTGCTGACTGTTCGGGAGCAGCGGCGGCCCAGATCGGGGCATGGACTTCAGTGCATACCTCGACGGACTGCCTCGGCTCTCGACGACCGCAGCACAGTGTTGCGAAAAGCCAATAACAGCCGGAGAAATACGGGAAGCGATGGCTACTGCACAAGGGGTAAATCGCCAGGTTTGGATGATCTGCCCTACGAGCTTAATGCATTTATGCGAGACTTGTACGGTGACCTCTTGGCAGATGTTTACTGCAACTGGCAGCAGAACGGGAGCATTCCCAGTTTTGTGAGCCGGGGAGCAGTGGCGCTGCTGAGAATATACCCAAACCAGGGGGATGTTATCGATAATTTCAGGCCTATAACCCTGCTAAACGCAGAGTTCAAGATTTTGGACAAGGCGTTAGCAACGAGGCTGGCGCTTGTCGTCAAGCGTATGGTGGGAGAGGCGCAGATATGCGCCATTACGGACAGATCCATACACGACAACCTCCACCTCATGCGATGCATCATAGAGAGGGCGGTTAAGGAACCTGGCATGGGTGGGGCCCTGATCAAATTGGATCAATCCAAAGCATTCGATAGGGTCGACCATCGGTACCTGGCGGCGGTCCTCGAGACAGCCGGTTTCGGGCCGTTTTCAGGGGTTGGATCGCAACAATGTACAGCGACATCTGCTCAGTTGTGAGAGTGAACGGTCACCTGTCGAAGCCGTTCAGCATCATGCGCTCAGTCCGCCAGGGTTGTCCCCTATTGTCCCTCTTTTACGTATTGGCTCTAGAGCCGTTACTGCACAAACTGGAGGCGATGAGGGACGTCCCACGAGAACTAGGATGCGGGAAATCCGAGTAGGCTTACGCCGACGACATCACCGTGGTGGTGTCGAGCACCAGACACGTCCAGATGCTCGGCACCGCTCTCAAGGAATACGAAGCGGTTACAGGAGCAAAGATAAACCAGGAAAAGTCGATGGGCTTGCAGCTCGGCACTTGGAGAGGAAAGTCCATGCCGTCCGACAGCGTCGTGGAGCGTTGGACGGACGGACTGGTTAAATTGCTCTTCCGCTTTTTGTGGAAGGGACACTCTCCCATAGTCAGACGATCCATCTGCTGTCAACACCCGTTGCGTGGAGGACTAGGCATGCCATGCTGATGATGCGTAAACATGCGCTGAGGCTGCGACATCTCTGGTGCTTCCTTCACGTTGAACAGGTGTGGTCGCTGTTCGCCAGGCACGTTTTCCCACAGCTCGTCTCCTTGACGGAGCTGCAGTCCTGGGTCAGAAAAATCCCGAGGGATAGCGCTTGGAAACTGGAATTTCTTCAGGCGCCCACTGCCCTCTGCCAGCTGGGCACCAGTATCGGTGGAACATCCACCTCGGCGTTCTATAGAGGATTAGTGGAGGGGATGTGCGACGACATTCTCGGAGAGATCCTGGGCGTCGAAGATCAGCTGTTTGCTCTCTTCCGGAGAACTTTCAGCCACGGGGCCTATGGATAACTTCCAAAAATCCCTGGCCTGGCAGAGCTACCGGGGAGCGCTGCCGGTTTGAGATAAGCTCTACAGCCGAGCCTATCCGAGATGCGCACAGGGTGGCGAAACCGTCGTGCACGCACTCGTTCTGTGCCCGAGCAATGCTGACTTGTGGAGCTTGTCGAACAGTTGCTGTCGCGTGTAGGACTGATCCGGTTATCGACTGAGTCCATGGTGCAGATGGTCTCGCTGTCTTCCTTCGAGGAGGAAGGGCAGGCGGTTTTCATCTGCCTTGTGACCATGGCAAAATAGATTGTGTGGTGGACAAGGTTAAAAGGGTTAAAGCCAGATACTTTGAGAGATGGGAAAATTGAGAGAGGGCGCTTGCCCTGGTGGTCAGGATGGCCGTGGTCTTTTGTGTGGTTTTCGCCACGAGTAACCCTCTATTGGGGAATTTTTCATTGTTTCAATTTTCATTTTTATTGTTTATATATATATGTTTCTATGTCCTTTTTTTTCTTTTCATATATAAATAATAAAAATATTTACACGCACAAAACCCACATCTAACCGTCCTGTACCATCCTGTGCCATCTGTAATGTTTTTCTTGATGTCAGCCCTTGTGGCCAATAAGGAAATCATTATTATTCTTATTATTATTACTACTACTATTATTACTATTATTATATTATCATTATTATTAATCTTTTTCCCTTTACCAGTACATTTCCTTTCCCTATTTTGCTCTTGCTAAATTTTACTTTCTGTGTTCATTTCTCAATATATTATTTTATTATTCATGTTATACTTGTCACCCTTTACCTTTATTTACTTTTTACATTTTCTGTTTTTTATCTCTAATACATACCCCCCCCCCCACCCCCATATATATACATATATATTAACAGTACTACGAATACAGCGTAGTTAATAATAATAATAATAAAAAAAGAAATACACTGTTTATGTTAAATAAACTTACAAGAGTCTTCATATGAATATTTTAAGCTGTGATCTTATCACGTCTTGTGGAATATTAATCTGACATCAGTAACACATACTCAGTTGTTACTGAGACAAGAATAATCTAGATATTATAAATAGTTTGGTATAAGGAACATTGGATGGAGTTGCTCATTTGCATATAATGTAAATCCAACATCAGCTTCAGTTGGTGACTTGCATATAATGTGAAATCTATTATACATAAACATATTGTACATGCTTTTATAGCTGACCCTCTTAGGAAACCCTCTATGTTAATGTTATTGCTAATTACATCTTTCTGTTCGAGTTTATACTATCTAGCGTATTCATATCTTGGTGTGGATTGTGTATATATCACTGATTATCAGATCTGCAAACGTTGAGTATAATGGTTTCTACTTACCATGGGAATTCTCTTGTAGTTTCACTCAGAAGAAGGCTTCTGTGGTACTCGTTCCTTCCACAAAACTAAACTACATATCTAATTTGACTGCCTAATAAATTGTGCTGTTACTCCTTCCACAACTTTCAAGCATTAAGCCATTAGTTTTATACCTCTTTTGTGGTTTCTTTCTAGAGCATCATCCTGGTCTTTTCAGTGTCTCAGATATTAATGTTCTAGCAGCTTAAGCATGTTTCATGTCTGAATGTTCCTTTGTAACTGATTATTTTGATAGCGAGATCCTCTTTTGAGTTTTCAAAATTCTGCAACAATCGATCAAATTGAACAGGATCTCAGTCCTCATTCCCGAACCAATTGCATTGGATCTTGTCAAACTGGACTAAGACATTTCCTTTGCTGATACTATCTACCGGTTACAATCCCTGGAAGAAAGAGCAATGTGAAATAAACTATCTTCTGGAATTGAGCTCGCAACCTCAGGCTTGTGGATCGAATTCTCTAACCACATGGTTTACCATGTGTCTTCCCAGCAAATATAGAGATATATTTGGGATGTTGTTCCATTGATTATGTTTTTACAAGTTTTGATTTCAGGAAATTGTTGAGAGTTCATGACAAGTGTTGAAACTATGCATCGTAAAGTTTGTTAACCTCTCAACTATATACATCGGTTTCTAACTAATATTGGTAGATTATAAATGTTGCTATTTTGGAGGAGACTATTTCTTTGTTTGGTAACATATTGGTTCTCCTCTGACAATGTGTATGACAGTAAATCTCAAAGATAACTTAAGATATCATCATTTAAATCATAATTTATTACGTTAAAAGATGATAATAGATAAGTATGTAGCTAACAATTCTGAGAAATTATAAAAAATTAAAATTCTTTATGATTTAAAGCAATCAATAAAACGTATTTCTTATCCTATATCTTAGTTTCATTGATATTAATATCCTTTTTAATGAGCTAAGCCTATCAGTTGGTAAAGGTGCTGTGTTACTGGTGTGGATATTATATGTTCACAGCAGGTGTGGTACAATTGAGAACATGTATTACTCACCAAATATACAATAACAATTTCACCGTTAGTTCAAGTAGTTAGAATTTGGAAGAGTATTCTACTACACATTGATAAATCTATTAGCACCAGATTACACCACAGTTGGAGAAGACATTTAATTCTATGTCTCACAATAACGATTGCTGATTTCAATACAAGCTTGAGGAAGTGTATATAATTGCAAGCGACAATATAGTTATGATGTTTATTAAAAAGGTCAATGATCAGATTTACTTTGTCAGAATTATATAATTCGAAGATAAACAGAACAAAACTTTGTGTTATTACAAATTTCAGGTCTGGATGAACTAAAATGTGTAAAAAGTTAGTATTTCGCAGGAATGTAAAATGACGTTTCAACAATGGATTTGAACTCACTACTTAGGACCACATAAACTATTCGCATATCTGCTTTGCCTTTGCTATATATGATACATGACACTAATTATTTCCAATTTGAACCTACATTAATAAATATTATTTGGAATTTATATGTGCAGAAATATATATTGATACACATTAATACTAGCATACATATATAAACACATGTACAGGTGAACAAATGTACATTAGCATGTACAAACACATGTACAGAAAACTGGCAAACCTCTGAATAGAAGCTGATATTTGGTCTTCCTGATTCATTTTTATTCTTTTCAGTTTTACCAGAATAAATTCTATATCAAACAGTTTTGAAAGTTAAACAGGAAGTAACAGAACATAATCAAAGAAACAATAGCAAACAGTTCTACAGTTATTGAACAGGAAGGTAAATCTCTCTGTATTTGACTGACCTACTATAAATAGCAGCAACTCTCTCTCTCAAATAACAGCTATCTGTAAAAGAATAAATGAAAATTAAATTAGGTAACATTGTTTTAGCTATACTATCTAAAAACATATTTCATAGTCATGGCATGGTATAAATGCTTTTGATCGTAGATCTGTTCAATAAACTTTAACTTTGGTCTAAACAAAATTTGCGAAGCCTACGTTCCTGAAGCCAGTGTGGATTTGGCATGAACTACCTAGAATGTATCAGGACGATGTGTGGTTGGGGGAAGGCTAGGGAAGTTTAGAAATATGCAATTCCAAAATATGTTTTCTTAAAACGAAGGAGAGCTTATATAATATTCTCCAGTGTACTTATAAAATGATTGGATGACTTTGACTAAAAAGTATATATTATAAGTCTGAACTACAACACAAACAATAAAAACAACAGCAACAGCAACAATCACTGTGATTCGGTCGTTAAATACTCATTAGTTCTTATGAACTTGAATATCTCATTCACTTTTAATATATTATCTAATTGTAATAATTTTTAGTTACTGCCATAATTGGCATGGACTAAAAATGACCACCACTACTGCAAACATATAACTTTAAAGTGTGAAACATCTATGAACCTCAATATATTACTAATGGTTAACTTGCACATGACATCATTAGACATGATGTTTATCTACTGTTTGTTCCCTCATGCATTATCTATCAGACACTAGTTGTCATCTTGTTTTCCTTTCAAAACTAAATGTTTCATATTTGATCAGCAGACTAATAATATGAAAGTGGGCAGACAGAGAAATATGAGGAAAATATATGTGAAGGTATCAGCTTCGATTCTCGGGTTGGTCAGTTATGTGTGGACAAAAAGGAGATATGAAGATAGAGAGAGTATAAGAAGATGAAGGTAAAGATGGCAAGATAAAACAAGAATATGTATGGGGAAAATAAGAGAAAGATATGTAAGAAAAACGAACAAGAAGAATAAGCATAAGTACAAAAGGGTGGTTATAAAGGTGATCAAGAGATGAATCACCACGAAAAATAAATGTAAGGTAACACTATAGTTAAAACGAAGAAGTAAAAAAGATCAGATAAAAAAAGAAAGCAATAAACTGAAGTGAGTGGAAGATGTGAGAAATTGGAGCAAACAAGAATATTGCTAGAAAAATAGGGAAAAGATAAATGTAGATTGGAAAATAGAGAAATGGCAGAGAAGAATGACATAAGTGGGAGATAAATAATGGTAGAGATAAATGGTTAGCAAATGAAGAAAGTAACTCAGATAATAACGTAAAAATACAGAACCTCTAAAGATAAATAGGATAAAATAGAAAAGTAGGGACTTCAAGTGAAACGTAAGGCGATATTTTAAAATTTACTAACATCAAGATGGTCTTCCAGTGTACATTGTTTTATACCACAAGGCCACATCAAATGATAGATTATAGTCCAGCAAAATAATTGGAAGTATTGATAAATGCTAGATTGAATAGAATCGTTACAGCATCAAGAGAAATGCTTTGAATTATTTCATCAATATTATTACGTTGTAAGTTAGAATTTCACCGTGGTTAGCCTGTTTTCAACTGTCTAGGGTCGATAAAATAAAGTACCAGTTAGAGATTTGGTTATAATCAACTTTCCCTGAGACCAGAATTGCTGACCTTGTGCCAACATTAGAAAGAATTATTAATTATTGGTTTCAGTTATAAAACTGTAACCGTGCTGTAGTACTATCTTTAATTTTTGTTTCAACTGCATTGACCATACAGTAATTTTTGTTTTATTCTGATCTTTATTTATCGAATAGCTGGTTTACACAGTTTACACTGCTATATATAAACACGAGGTTTGATATATCTACTTGTACATAGTAAAAAAAGAAGAGACGGTACCACGTATACAGCTTCAAGTTATTACACCGTCCTGTTTAGCAGTTTTCAAAGGGAGTGAAATAGTTGTGTAATAATTATTTGATGTATTGTCATCAAACAAGTATTTAAGAATAATGTTATTCTGATTTTGTTTATGATATGCTCGCTAATATAATGAACTCGATGTTGGCATTGTGAGAATATAATACCATAATCTGAATATGTATACGTGAAAACGTCTCTCTTCTCTTTTATAATATGGAGTCTTAGTCTGATACCATGTAAGAAGTACGTTAAGTCATACACATCGCGGAATACGTACGTCTGATTACACCACAATTGGTCGAATTCTTGATCAACTAACACTCTGAATATATAGAATAATATATATATATATATATATATATACATTATTTAACCTAATAGTGGGGTTAAGAACCCTCGGAGAAATGGAAAAATATGAGTATTGACGTACATGAACGTACATGTACGTCAATACTCATGTTTTTTCCATTTCTCCGAGGGTTCTTAACCCCACTATTAGGCTAAATAATTTCTTTAATTTTTTTAGTCAAAATACGGCGATAGCTTACATTTCTAATAATTTCAAATCAACTCGCTGTTTCGAAAATATTATTACATGTATGTATATATATCTATATTAGAAAATGAGATTTATTTTACAAAATGAAAAAAAAACGAAATGTCCTATAAGGAAAAACGATGAAATCGAAAATGCAACTGGAGTCTTTTTAAGATTATTTATTTGGTTCCTTTACCGGTTTCGCAGTTCTTGTGCTTTTCAAAAGTAGAATTGAGATGGAGGGTTTGTGGGTTTTCTCTCATGCGAGAAAAACCACAAACTCTCCATCTCAATTCTACTTTTGAAAAGCACAAGTACTGTGAAACAGTAAAAGGAACCAAACAAATATTCTTAAAAAAGACTCCAGCTGCATTTTCGATTTCATCTTTTTTCCTTATATACATATATATATATATATATATATATATATATATATATATATATATATATATAATTAAACATACAGTATATTGCCAAATATACTATACATACATTAATGAATACACCGCTATTTCAGAGCACCAGTACTAATACCTAATTTTTGCTGGACCGGCAACCGCTCTGTTTAACCAGCTCTTAAATGTTACTGGAATTGTATAATAATCCAGCTTCTTTATATCTCGGCAGAAGCAAGGGAGTGAGTGGTCTTGATAAAGGCTAACAACGAGAAACATCTTGCCTAATAGCAAAGAATTATTGGGTTGTTATGATATAAGTTATCACTTAATTGGATCTACTTAGATCTCAGATAGGGATGAGCTCTTCACATATCTCCCTGCCCTCTGCGAAATGGCATGGATGTGTTTATCATGTTGATTACCAAAACTAGACTAATCGTTACACCCTTTATATATATATAAAAACATTAACTAAAATGGTTTGAAGCGATGAGTGTATATCGATATTGATAAAATTGTCGCATTTTATTCTCAGCGCGAAGGGTAGCTGTAAACGGCGGAATACTATATTTATAGTAAAATGTTGGGCTAAGATATAACCACACATTGAACGGGGAGCGGGAGAGAAAGTTAGAAAGAGAAGAGAAGGAAGGAGTTCAATAGAGCAGAACTTTGGAAGAATTGCGAAAACTGGTAAAAGTAATGTAGAAATAGTGGAGAAAGTAATCTAACCAAAAAAAAAAAAAAATTAGCGTCATATGAATTATCCGCTTCCTTCTAGTCCAACGCAGTTTCTTTCAGGAGGGTAAAAGTTATGTATATAAATCTAGCCCGCGCAACATAACCTACATTTCTGTTATTTTTACCGCTGGAACTTCAAGCAGTGATCTACAGGAAAAGAGGCTGTCTGTTATTTTAATGGGTCCAACAGTAACAGCAGGTGACAAGAGATCGGAAATATCAGCAGCAGTAATAACAAGAGGGATGTGATAACAGGAGAAACAGCATTTGATGTTAGACAAACATACTTTGTTTTTCTTCTGCATATTCTGAAATTACTAATTACTACTGGTCCTGTACATACAAGCATCAATTACACTCTTTTATTTCATTCATAACACCCATGACATTTATAACCACTTTGATTTAATACTCAAGTTCTTTGTTACCGAAAAGTGTACCTGCAATATATTTCACTCAAGTATAATTTATATCCCAAGCTGAATTTCATGATTAAAGCCACAATTTATTGAGAAACTGAATACATCTAAATAATCTTTCTTCGTATCATCATAATCTAATGTACTTCTTATCTCCTACTCCTACTCCTTACTTTCCCTAGTCATTTCTTCCTTCTATTGTTCTGTCATAAATGCACTCTCTTCACTGTGTCTTCGCCAATTTACTTTAGCCGCTTTCTCTGTTTTCTTCTTATTATACATATTTATTTATTCTAAATTTTGTAATCTTTCCCATTTATAGTTGCTCACTCTTCTTTTGCTGTGCTTCGGCATTTTATTTACAGGTCCTCATTTCTCTTTATCTCTCCTTGGTCATTTTTTATCTTTCTCATCTGGATTTTGACTTCCTTCTTTGCTGAATGACTTCTTTCTTTATGTCTTCCTATCTGTCATCTTAACTCCTTGTATTATCTCTTAAGTTGAATGAAATCATGATTTGTCATGCATTGATATTTAAGATTTCGTCATTCTTTATATGGACAGCTTCTTTAATATAGCACAAACTGTCCGTGAATAATTCGTTCTGTACCCTTTTGTTTGTCTGAAAACGTAGATAGAGAAATATTTAAAAGTGTTGCAATAAATATTTCATCAAATATTTCCACATGATGGGGTTTTAAAATAGGGTTGTTGTTGTTCAATCTGATAAAACATACCTAAGATTATGAATGTTCCAGCCTGTATATTTTTATCAGGCAATACATATATCCGACATTATTATTCAATGATGCACACTTCCTTTTTTAAAACAGTAGGGTGTGAATCGATGGAGCTTATTTCTAGCAGATTTAGTGCCAACACAGACTAATTTATTGACTGAGTTAATGAGGTAAAGGATAAGGCTGTTTCCAAGTTTAATGTTCAGACATAGGCGAGGGAAACTATTCATTTACTTCGTAGAGAGTTCACTGAGCATATCAAATAAAAGCGTCTATTAAGGAAGACATTGGCAAGCGGACAGAACATTCATGGTTCATATGTCATCAAAGGCACTGAAATGGATTTATACTGACACATAGTAAGCAATAACGTTGAATATGAAGATGGAAGTAGAAATCTGTACACTGAATTAAAATCACTGTGTGGTTAAGTGTATCCAAAGATTATACTGCTGAAAAACAATGAAATTACTACTATATTGAGCTTACAGAAATACTGCTGCAGTATATAGGAGTGACCGTAAAAGGAAAATAATTAATGTTAACTAGTTTGCTTATTCATGCGCGTAACGCCTGTTAAACGGGGCAGCAATATTTCTGAAAACATATCCTACTACTCTGAATCATGAAATACATTGGATATTATAAGGATTGGCCATAAATCTTAAACCAGATCGTACAATTGCAATTATTATATGTTTAATAGTACGGCTCTACAGGTAGAACTCATCTGAAAATGAATCTAAGCAACATACTGTCATAAAAGGTATCCTTCTTCTAAGTGTATATATATGTAAAGTCTACAATCTTAGTTATTCCTTATCACAGAAATATTTTACTGTACATAGAAAAATGTTTGTGTGTAAACGTTGTTCTACACATGACAAGAGCTATTTAATATGTTGCTATAGTTGTGCGGTACATGCTTAGTGGTATCATAGCCCAATGTCTCTCTTTGGCAGAGTCAGCTGTCGGTTCATTTCTTATATAAGGCTTTCAAGGGAATGCCTAATTTTTTTTTAAGAAAAGAAGCTCTAGTAATATTCCTCCAACTGTAAATAACAAAACAATGAAAAATATATCATACAAGGTTGTGTGTATTGTGTTTTCGTTTATGTTATTAAGGTATACAAAAGGCTGAATGGTTATTGGTCTTTGAGATATGTGTTTATGTTTTAATGTATTCGTTGAGATGTATGGGTGCGTGAAAATAGAATTATTTTCGTGGGTTTAGATTATTTTGTGTAGCTGTGTGTATGCATATATACATATTCATACTCGTTTATATTCGTGTTGTTAAATATATGCATGGACTGATGAAAGCATAACTGTTAGTGAGTGTGTCTCCATATAGTTGCGCCTAAAGTGTGAAGGTTTTGATTTTGTACAGGGATGTGTGTGTGTATGTGTGTATGTGTGTGTGTGTGTATGTGTGTGTGTGTGTGTGTGTGTGTGTGTGTGTGTGTGTGTGTGTGTGTGTGCGTGTGTGTGTGTGTAACTAACTATGCGAGTGCATTCACATTGTAAATGAGTAGGTTATTCATGCATGTATTCTGAGTGTTTAAAAGTGATTCTCGATAATGTGTTTATTATGTGTTGTTGATGTAAGTATACCGGAATTTGTAGCATGATTGTAAGTTTGCCCTTATATATTCATGTTGTTACTATGTTCATAGCTTGTGTTATGTTTAGACGTGTATTTGTGCGTATATATATATATATATATATATACATATATATATATATATATATATATATATATATATATATATATATATATATATATATATATATATATATATATATATAGATCTATGCGGGAGGTGGTAAAGAGGTTTTATAGAGAAAACCTGTTGGAATTAAGGCCATGGGATGAACGTTTGTAAAGTTAGTGAATTTGTTTTCCTTTCAGAGACAAGAGTTCAGAGAACCTCTGCGCAATGTTACTCAAAAGACAAAGAGATATGTCAGCTGAATGATCCATAGGGTGATAATAGTGTGAGACAGAAATGTTGTCATTAATATTTCCCTTCTGTGGCACTGTAATTATTCGTTTAAATATTAGTGCGTTTATGCTCATTGGATATAAAATACCTTGTATTTGCCAGTGTAAGAAGTGTGGTTATTTCCTGCTAGATAATATTGAGTCTCAAATTGTATTGCTCGCCGATGGGAAACATGAATCACTGTAATAAAATGGTTGATACCAAAATATAAAGGAAGCTGGTGATATGAGAAATTCCATCCCAATCTAACAATTTTGAAGTATTGCATACCATAGCAAGTAAAGAAAATCACGGCACAATGAATAAATCCGATGCTGTGTTAAGTAATTTTTTTGTTTGTTCTCTTTATATATTTTACATAAAAAAGAGAGAGAAAAAGAACAATAATCAATGCTTTTTACCTCCATCTACCAAAATGGAGAAGCAAAACGAACCTAAATTTGACTGTACAATGTGACTACTACTTATGTTCTTTGTCAGATATTTTATATTACCTTTGTTATTTTTCTTCATTCTCTTTTATTTTGTAGATTAAAACAAAAGACTTTAATAAATAAAATTGATTCTAGCACTCCATTATTGTGTTGATAAAGCGAAAATATCACAAATAGGAATTGGTTCAGAGACACGGACATAAAGAATTGAATTTTATTAAGTTATATTAAATTCAATTGATTTTAATAGACATGTTTTACATTTCTAATAAACAAAGGATAAAAAGAAAACAACAAACTAAATCACATGATTTTCCCCCTTAAACAAAAGAAATATGATAGCGAATCAGCAGATAATTGCTAATATTTATATGAATAGTTACGGCACTGCACAACAAAAATATTTGCACTAAGTGGTGGGGTCAGAAAGAAAAATAGAAAGATAGAGGTTATTTTCTTCTCGAGAATATCTGATGTATGGGTTTGCAACGAAATGGTTAGTACCGAAACATAAAGTAAACTGATTATAGAACCCCTACCTCAGTTTAGAAAAGCACATTTCCTTTGTTTAAAAAATATAAATATAAACCACAGATAAAGGAAAATATGAGAAACAGACTGAAATGTGAAAACAAAAGTGACACAATAAAAATGAAAAGAATGATGTCGATTAAAATAAATGTAGAGAGACATAGATATAAGTAAAGCGACAGGCAAACAAAGTCGTAAAAAAGCCTAAATTCATCTTCTAGTAATTTGAAATGCCCTGTAACTCCTAGTTATTGATGTACTATCTCATGTTCATATAAGGCTCATGAACGATTGTCGTTGCTTTTAGTATTTTAAGCTTAAGTCTAGGACAGCTGCAATTCCTACCATCTTAGAAAAAGAGGATTTTATAAATAAATATTGGGATGCATGATTTAATACAAAATTACTATGTGAAAAATGGTTTATGTGAATGACATGTTGCGTAAAATGGTTTCTAACATCTTATGGTCAAACATCCGAATAATCGTTCTACAAAAATTAATGTAAACAAGAAAATGTCAAAATGTGCATAGTTTATAGAATATGCAAGAATTTATAAAATACTTTCTGTGTGAAGTATCGGTAATTTTCTTTTTTTTATATTTAACTCATAGAACCCTCTGCAAAAACGAACATGAAAGATGGGGATATTAATAATTAGATATTACCAATGTTACATAGACATGATATTACTGTTTCGTCTATCTGTTGAATACTCGCTTATTTATAAATTAATAAAATAATAGATTAAAACAAAATCGTAAAAATATGTTCTAAATATTAGGACATAAATCAACATTCTAGTAGTTTTGAGTGTGCGGTGTCTTATTTTTAACTTCAAAGTTACTTGTATTAGGACATCGAAATTTCAACCTAAATTAATTCCTGTCTTGAATTTCTTTAGAAATGTTTTCAGCAATCCTTTTGTAAAAGAGACACTTAAATATTCTGTCAGTGAAATATCATATATAGCCTATCATTATCGGCCGTACGTATTACACTAATTATTTTATTACAATTAATTTTCAGTAGAATAATATCTATCTAATCTCAAAATATATGGAATTTGTAAACTTCAAATTACGCTAACATATAACCTCAAACATTCTAGTTTATCGAAGTAAATATTATATTTTCTTCTTGTGTTTGTAGAAATGATTAAGATTAAATTGAAGCCAAATATTTAAAGACTTTAAATTGTTAATGAAAGACATATATAAAACGGAGTATTGATTTATTAACCGAATATATTCATTATATATTGTTTAAACATTCACTATAAAACAACTAAGTCAAATGTATAGAGCTAACGTAGAGGATGACAAACACAATGATACATATGATAATCTATGTGAAGCAATGTTTCTTTTCTGGAAGAAAGGTTATATTTAAAACGTATAGTATTATAGAACATTGCTTCAATAATTATAATGTATCTCAATTATTGAAGTTCATTATATATATTCTATTGATTTAAAATCAATGAATACTCTTTAATATTAATGGATAATATAGAAGGACTACAGGATTTAGGAATTAATACGTTTGAAAGTTTGTAATAGAAGCTGTCAAACAGTTGTACGAAAATTTAACAACTTCGAGGTATAATGTAAAACCTAAAATTATACAAGTCACGGTGGCATAATTCAATGTAATAGATCATTCACAAAACCATTTTACAACCTTGAAAGTGGCTTTAATCAATAGACTAGATAAGAGACGTAGGAACTCAATAAAAACGTTGGTATTAGATTTGATAGATGTATATGTGTTGATAGATGTATATATATATCACCCACAAATATGTATATATTTTGGGTGGCACCGACAAATATCTCATACAGTTCATTAGACATGTTTGAGAATTTCAACCAGAGAGGTGATCTAATTAGCAAAATCACAGAATTCAAAGTAAAGAAACAAGAATACATTTCGAAGGTTGCTGACAGGCCTTTTTCCGTGTTTGAAATTCAGACTATATGAATCAAGTGCAAAACGCTTAAAACTGTATAATAGCAGGGTCGGAATTTAAATGTGGATCCTGTGGAGAAATAGGTCAAGTGTGATACATTGGATGTAACATGTTAGTTTGTATAAATGGCAAAGTAAGAGTGTACTGGAAACGGATTTGTAAAACAAAATTTAGGAAAATCAGGTCTCATGGTTTAATACAAGTGTTTCGTCCCTTTGTATCTTTAACAGAGATCTCTCGGTTGCAAGATTTTGGAGCAAGTCTCCGATTTGGGGATACTTCCTTCCCGCTTTACCCTCAGTCCCTTCCCTCCGTGACTAAAGATTAAAACAAGTTAAAGTCGGATTGAGAACACGGTTAAACGAATTTATTAGGTTTAAAATGGACAGTTCGGTGGAAGACAGATTACAAACCATGCGTTTATCAGATAACAGAACTCATGATCTTGTGGTACAATTTCAGCCAGTTTCAAACATCAAGTGAACATATATGTTTAATACTCTCAGTGTGTAGCATACAATTATTAAGAAAATATTTCCTAAGAAAATATGAACTGCTTTCACCAATCCACATGGTATATATCGTTAAATATTTTCACTGAATGGCAATGTGAATGCTAAGCGATGGTTAAACCCGTTCAAAAGTCCCAATTTCCTTTTACAACTTAATCTTTTGTATTCTGAATAGTTTTCATAAATAATGAACAAATAAATAATTGAAAGCAATACACAGATTTCTTCGATATACAGCAAAAGCATTTTTATGAACTAAAAGACATATTAAACAAAATGTATCCAAAAGAAGTCATAATTCATTTACAAGTTTTTTTTCCAGATGGAGCTAAATAGTTTTGCAACGAAATATGTTAAAAATTACGAGGAAAGTAAGCTTTCCTTTACAAAATAGATTTTGACATACCCCTCAAATTTTCCCGTTATATTGGTTTTACTTTGAGTTAAGCCTGCTTTCTATTTAGTTCTAAAGTCAAGTGATAAATTCGTTCTATTGAATAATATCGCTATTGATAATATATAGTTGATATTTTAAACGTAGACAGTTCGTATAAAACGCCATTCTTTAGAATGAAAAATCACTTGTTAGAAAAAGAACACATAATGTATATATATATATATATATATATATATATATATATATACATTGTATGTATATGGGTGTGAGTGTGTATATATGTATGTGCATGTATGTGCTGAAAAAGGGAATGCAGAGTAAAATACTTAGATTTCTAAATGTTTCATTGAATAACTGTACATAAAGAGTTTAAAGAGTCAAAGGTTTTCTCACCTGCTTTTCAAAGAACTATTTTTACCATTCTTCACTTTTGAAATGTTCCTTCCAGCGGGGCATGTCAAAAGCAAACGCAACCAGTGGATCCGGCTGAATCCTCGACCAAGACCAGCTGAACTCATAGATGTTATCCAACCGTCCTGCTCGTGGTCCTTCACTAGGCGTTCTGTCGGCTGGTTTTGCCGCTAAAATATGTCCAGCGATAATTTCCTGAGACTTTCTAATTATGTCTGTATTATTAAAGTCGTGAACTACTGAGTATGCGCTGATTTCCAATTTAATTTCAGTTTTCCTTGAACAAGATCGTGGAATGTACGTTGTTGCATTGCCCTAGGTGCGATAACCTCTCTCACTCTCTCACTCTTTCTCTCTCTCTCTCCCTCTCTCTATCTCTCTCTCTCTCTCTCTCTCTCTCTCTCTGTATATATATATATAAATATATATGCAAAAGTTCTATTTAAATTGTTGGGATACAACAAGCAAATATTTTTATAACTGATATAAAGCACTCGACAAGTATTCGCAGTAAATATACGATATTAACAAATGGAACTATATTTATAAAACCATATCTATTTTATTATACATATTTCAAGGATACCATGTTAAATTATGGTATACTTTCATCAGACAAAATACAATATATACCAGTTTTATAAATAAATATTGACATACCCTTTCAAAATGCAACCGTTACTTTTGGAAGACTATCCTGATGTCTTCCAAAAGTAACGGTTGCATTTTGAAAGGGTATGTCAATATTTATTAATAAAACTGGTATATATTGTATTTTGTCTGATGAAAGCATATCGTAATTTAACATGGTATCCTTGAAATATGTATAATAAAATACATATGGTTTTATAAATATAGTTTCCATTTGTTAATATCGTATATATATATATATATATATAATAAGTTCATAAGGATATATATGTATATATTTAGACATAGTCATACATACATATATGAGTGTGGCTACCTTCCACAGTGTGGCTCAATGAAAAGATTAATTAAGCAAATAATTATTAATCAGAGCTATATAAAATGATAAATTTGAAGAAGAGTCAGACAAAATATATTCAATTTTTCTTCTCCTTAGTCCGTAGAAATTAATTAGATAAATAATAATTTAAACGGAGCTAAGAGTAAAATGTAACTTCCAAGAAATAACAGATAAATGTCACAGACTATCCCTTGTGATGAACAAATAATCAATTAAACGGAGCTATGTCAAAATGCAAGTTGGAAGAAAAAGCATATATAATTCCTTTTATATTTTTATTATTTTATTATTATTTTGTTTTATTATGTTTTAACTAGTGCTTGTATATTTTGCTTTTGTGAGCCATCAATTGTATCTGCATCTTGTGAAATCTACTTGTAACCTAGCATTTAGCTGTGGTGCTTAACAACCCCAACATGTACCCCCTACATGTTCGCCATCTGCGATCTCCCTATCTTTACCCTGTATTGTATTCTAATTGTTCGTGTGACTGAGCTTTGTGGAGCTTATACTCAACACTGTGTTTATTAATCTCTGAGGATTCCTACCAAACGGTGAGGATGAAACATTGTAAGCAAATAAAAACTGTTTGAGTATGTAAGCGTTCTTTGGTTTCTTTTACATATATATATATATATATATATATATATATATATTTGTATATATATATATATATATGTATATGTACATATATATATATAAATATATGTACATATATATATATATATATATATATATATATATATATATATATATATATATATATATATATATATATATGCATATATATATATATGTATATATATATATATGTATGTATATGGAGCTTATATATAGGACAACACACGCTGTCTTTTCGTGGGGTAAGCTTTTAATTAATTATTGATTCTGAAACATCAAAATACAACAATATTTTGGTCACTGGACTCGGGAATGTCACGACAGAAGTTTGTGGAAGTTACACAAATAGTTTACTATATTTTACCAGAGCAATCCTTATTTATATTTTACATTTTACATTTACTTACATCTCAATATAACATGGCTAAAATTACAATTTTGCAAAGAGAACAAAACGGACAAATGAACTGGATACATCTCACTGTCCCCCGCCACCACAATAACGTCTACACTCTCTCCCCACCATCACATGTCATTACCCTATGTAGACTAAAGTCATCGACCTGTTGTCAAGCTCTCTACTCTGTTGAATGTGTATATACATATATGTATGTATATGTGTGTGTGTATATACATCACTCAGTCAAACGACCAGATTTCAACCCCAACATCTACAACAACAACACCGGCACTAATGTTTACAGCAACAACAGCTTCAGAATGAATTGAAATGAACATTTACAGCAACAACGCCAGCGGCGTCAAACGATAAAAACACTAAAAAACACAAACGAACAAAAACTCAAAATAACAAAGCACACACACACACGCACACAACACAACATCAACTGCCACCACCACCACCACCGCCGCCATCACCATCAACAGCGAGCGGGCCTTAAGAAAACAACTTTAATAATAATATTTTGTCTGCTTTTGGCACGGATCCAGCAACTGGTCCAGCGCATTACTGGTACTCTCTTTCGTTGACTCTGTGGGGATGAAGGGCAAGGCTGACCTCGGCAGGATTTAAGCTCAGAGCGTGGAGAGCCAA
This sequence comes from Eledone cirrhosa, assembly GCA_964016885.1. Classification (NCBI taxonomy): domain Eukaryota; kingdom Metazoa; phylum Mollusca; class Cephalopoda; order Octopoda; family Eledonidae; genus Eledone; species Eledone cirrhosa. The sequence continues at coordinate 154,179,404 of OZ024743.1, forward strand.
AGCTCTATGCTATAAAGCAATTATAATAATACTGGACTGTAATACGAACGGCTTCAACTATACGAACTCTTGAAAGTCAACAGTTGACATAATCTTGTAATCTTGTATCAGTAATGACGGTAATATATATATATATGTGTGTGTGTGTGTGTGTGTAAGTGAGTAGCAGGGTTTTGTTTGTTTGTATGTATGAGTGTTGCTGTGTGCGCGCATATGTATGCGTGTGTGTGCGCGCGTATGTATGCGCGTGTGTGTATGTCGTACGTATAAGTGTCAATAAGTGAGTTTTTTTTTCTTTTTTTTGGCGCGGGGACAGAAATAATCGGGCTGGATGCTCGATCGCGCAGTTAAACCACTGGGAGTAAAAAAACCCTAGCCCTTTTCAGGGCATTCTTCTAGGAGAAGGCTTCTCAGGAAACTGGGTTAACTCCGACATAAAACAGGCGGCTCAGTAGTTACCGATGATGTTGATATTTCCTTCTTTTCGGGTTATAGCTACTATCGCTCAGAGAGTGGGATCGGCTCAGTGCACAGTCTTTCCTCACTTTAAAAATATTAGTCACGCACAGGCAATGCACGAGTGCATTAATAATTATTAATAGTGTATTATTATTATTATTATTATTATTATTATTATTATTAGAGACCTACGTAGTAAATCGTATCATCGTGAGCTCCTCAAAGTTTTGTTATTTTCAGTTGTTCAAAATTGCCATTCATGGAAAATGTTATTGTTAACTCTATATAAGAGCACATACATTGTTATCTGAAAAGGACACCCAAAAAGATTGGGGCTTTGAGCCCAAAATTTAAACTTTTATAATTATCAAACAAAAATTTTTCTTTGAAACATCATGGCTCACTCAGAGTCACTCCTTTCTCACAAACTAACACATCACACCGACACCACCATTGTAAATATTACTACGTTTGCCAACACTAAAAACAATATAAGCAGGAGCAATATTTTAAATTTGTCTCAGGCAGACATTCATTTCCCGCCATTACCAATGACTGCAGGTGTTAAAGCCGCCACCCCCACCACCACCACAGCGACAACAGAAACAAAAGAAAAAAATTAATTAACTCGTGATATCGAAATGAATTCAACAAAAATGAACTCTTCCTCACCGAACACCACTGACGCCACCACCACCACAACTGAAACAAATTAATAATAACAAAAATAACGATAACAACAACAGCAACAATGATATTAAGAAAACCTCCCTGAGTTTTGCCAGAGTAGCAAAACAGTGCGAAGCATTTCAGTTAACTCAGGAGGAATTAGAAGAAGCAAAAAAATGGTAAAGAAAGATGGGTACAGGGTCAGCCTCCCCCTCCCACACACCCTTAATAAAATGGAGCATCGGCGCCTATGCACCGTGTCTTATCGAACAATTAATATAAAATCGCGCCGAGTGGAATGGTCATCCGAGTTCCAAATCCTAAAAGCTTTTGGACAAGTGTGGGCAAAAAACCCCCACATCAGACGTGGGCAGAAGTATGGAACCGTGGACGTGTTCTTTGAAACATCACAGGAGGCTAGAGAACACTCCATGGCCCCATTAAGAAGTGACGACTTCACACTCGTGCCAAGCTATTGTGGCCAGAGATTCGTAAAATTCAGGGTCACCCACGTTCCACCGGCCATCGAAATTCCTTGGCTAATAGCTGCTGTCCTCGCCGGCATCGAAGCCAACACCAAGATAATCGAAATAGCGAAAGAACATCAAGAGAACTGCTCCGGATCTGGGATGGAGCACCTGATCCAAGCGAACCAAAAAAGCATTGAGTAGATCCCAGAGGTAATAGGCATCACTGACGGCAGCCACCTCACCGTAAGTGTCGAGGGCAGAAGGCCTAGGTGACTCGTTTGTGGTGAAGGAACCCACCTAAGGGCTTTCTGTCCTCAGGCTAAAAGGTTGAGGCCACCTCTCCTACCGACCCCAGTGACTCAACCATCGACACCACCAGCAGCAGAGATGGCAGCAATAAAAGAAGCAACTGTAACAGCAACAACCCCAGCAACAGTAGCAAAACCAACGCCACCACCACCCAACGCGCCAGAACTAGCACCAGCGCCTACACCATCCACCACGCCACAAACAAAACTAACGCCTGTGGAGGATTTTCCACTCCCCGGCCTATCACAACTGGAGACAGATTGTGACGACGAGGAGTGTGAAACGGTATCAGGAAAATTGAAAAAAAGAAACCAAAAAAGAAAAAAAATTCTCTTCCTTCCCCCTCAAAAAACAAAATACAGAGGGAAACAAATAAACTATCAAACAAAAAAGTTAGGACAAAAAGGTTATGACACCATCCACACCAGCATCACCAACTCCATCACCCCAAACACCAACACCGTCACCATCATTATCCCCAACACCACCATCACCTACACCACAAAAGTCACCAAAATGCGAAACAGAAACAAACCCACAACAAACGCAAACAAGACAAAACAACCAAAACGATACACACTACACAGCATTAAATTTGAACAACAACCAATTATTACACTACATCCAACACAACACCAGCATCACATAAAAGACTACACAACAGCCCAAAGGTTCACACCACCTCGACACATACAAATCACTCGCATCACGCAGAAAACGTACACGACACTAAAACAAAAATTCCCCAAATATCGGAGACTTCCGACAAGCACTCTCCAGGAGGATTTATAAGGACATCCTTCCGGAGCCAGAAGCAGTGAAAAGGATGGAGAAACCGCCCTTCCTCTACGAGAAGTAAGGTAAATGGTCTATCCCATCTTTTCCACTCCATTTCAACGTGACCTCACTCAGAATAGGCAGCATAAATGCGCGTGGCTTGGGGTCGTCATGGAAGCAGTGCCACCTGCTCAACGACCTCAGGTCACTAAACATAGATGTAGTAGCCATCAGCGAGACCAGAATCTCCGAAGCACGGGCCTTCGTACCGATCTTCGGCGGCTACGATGTGTACGCATCTCCCAGCCGTCCTGGATCGGGCGGTGGAGTTGCTGTGCTTTTTCGGAGAGGTTTGGATCTCGCCATACGGGCCATCTTCCTGGACCCAGAGGGTAAGTTGGTGTTGCTGGACGTGACCAGCGGAGACGGGCAAGCTTTCGGGCTTGTGGCCGTTTATGCCCCGACAGGAGCAGGGCAGCCTGATTTTTTTAGGCGTCTGGAGACCTTTCTTGGAACGTCCCGTCTTTAGTGTTAGTGGGCGACTGGAACGGGATCTTAGATGCACGCTGGGACTGTGTGGGATTAGCGGATAAGGGTGGAGTGTGCAAGAGCCTCACCAACCTGCTCAAGCGTTTTGAACTGTCTGACAGGTACCGATTGAATTTCCCGAATGTGCCAAGGTGAACTTGGACAAATCACATAGGGTCATCCAGGTCATATCTAGATAGAGTATTTTGTAGGGAAAACGGTCTAGCATAGGCTGTCCACAATTTAAGATAGTCAGCTACACGGACCACAAATTCGTGATCTGTGTGCTTGACTTAGATAGGCTTCATAGACGAGGACCCGGCTACTGGAAGCTAAACGCATTCTTACCAGCGCGCGAGACCTACAGAGACCGGATTAGCGAACTAGTTAAGCGGGCATTGACGGGAGCCATCGTTAACAACAAGTGGTGGTTTGCTCTGAAAAGAGCGATTCGAATAGAATCCATTAGGTTTTTTTAAGCTTTAGCAATAGAGAAAAATAGAGCAGAGAGAAAACTAGTTAGAAAATTAGACGAAGCGCTTAGCAAAGGCATCGGGACCGACGTGCTTGCGACGAATTGGCCCTTGACCAATTCTTCAATGCAAAGCACGAAGGCTGCGTTGTCAGAGCTAGGGTGCGTGCTCTCAGACACGAGGAGACGAAAGCCGTTCAATGGGCCCGAGTGGCGGATAGCGTCGTGGCAAGAAAGCCACGATCCGGTCTGTGGTGGGCCACGGTGGGCGCATGCTACTCGATCCCGGGCAAATGTGTGAAGCTATTCAGCGGCACTTCGTTCAGCTGTTCGGGGGCAGCGGTGGGCCGGTTCGAGGGATGGACTTTAGTGTCTACCTCGACGGACTGCCGCAGCTCTCGGCCACTGAGGCGGAGTGTTGCAAAAAGCCGACAACCACCGCTGAAGTACGGGAGGCAATGACTGGCTGCACAAGGGGTAAATCGCCTGTTTTGGATGGTCTGCCCTATGAACTAAACGTACAGATGCCAGACTTGTTCGGAGGCCTCTTGGCGGACGTCTACTGCAACTGGAAACAGGACGGGAGAATTCCCAGCTCTGTGAGCCGAGGAGCGGAGGAACTGCTGAGAAAGGATCCGAACAAGGGGGATAACATAGATAATTTCAGGCCCATAACTCTGCTAAACACAGAGTTCAAGATTTTGGCCAAGGTGCTACCAAAGAGGTTGGCGCTTGTCGTTGGTGGTCTGGTGGGAGAGGCGCAGACATGCGCCATTCCTGACAGATCCGTCCACCACAACCTCCACCTCATGCGATACGTCGTAGAGAGGGTAGCTAGGGAACCTGGCACGGGTGGGTCCTTGATCAATTTAGATCAGTCGAACATATTCGATAGGGACGACCATCTATACCTAGCGGCAGTCCTGAGGGCGGTTGGCTTTGGGCTCGTCTTCAGATGCTGGATTGCTGCTATGCACAGCGACATCTGCTCTGTGGTGAGAGTGAACGGTCACCTTTCGGAACCGTTCAACATCATGCGCTAGGTCCGCCAAGGATGTCCCCTCTCGTCACTCTTGTACGTATTGACTCTCGATCCATTACTGCACAAACTGGAGACGTTGAGGGGCGTCCCGCGCGAACTAGGATGCGGAAGATCCGTGTCAGCATATGCGGACGATGTCACCGTAGTGGTGTCGAACGCCAAACACATCGAGGCGATCGGCACTACATTAAGAGAATACGAAGCGGTGACAGGAGTAATGATCAATCAGGAAAAGTCAATGGGCCTGCAGCTCGGCGCCTGGAGAGGCAGGTCCATGCCGTTCACCAGCGTCGTCGGACGCTGGATGGACGGACCGGTTAAATTGCTCGGGGTCTGTTTCGATCCGGACCTCCAGACGGACAAAAACTGGGACGAGGTGACGAGCAGGGTGACTTCTCTCACCCAGAAATTGGTGGAGAAGAAGCTATCCCTGAAAGGTCGGGCGAGGTGGCTAAGGCGTATATCGCGTCTGTCATCTGCTACCAACTGACCGTCGTACCTTGTCCTAAGCCCCGCCTGACTGCGCTGGAGCGTTTGCTCTTTCGTTTTTTGTGGAAAGGACGCGCTCCGATGGTCAGGGGGTCCATCTCTTGTCAACACTCGCTACGTGCAGGGCTGGGCATGCCGCGGCTGATGATGCGCAGACACGCGCTCAGGCTACGACATCTCCACCTCTTCCTCGACGGTGATCAGGTGTGGTCGCCGTTTGCTAGACACGTATTTCCCCAGCTCGTTTCCTTGACGGAGCTGCAGTCCTGGGTCAAGCGAAGACCGAGAGGGAGCGCCTGGAGACTGGAATGTCGTCAGCCACTCACAGCCCTCGACCAATCGGGCAATGTGATCGGTGGAAACTCCACCTCGGCGTTCTATAGAGGATTAGTGGAGGGAGGAGCGACTACGTACTTGGGGAAACTCTAGGCGTCGACGAAAATCAACTAGCCAATCTCTTCGGAAGTACTTTCGGGCCGGGACCTATGGACAACTTCCAGAAATCTCTGGCCTGGCAGTGCTACCGAAGAGCCTTGCCAGTTCGTGATAAACTCTACAGGCATGTAGGTGCCGTCAGCCGGGTATGTCCGAGATGCGCGCAGGGCGACGAAACCGTCCTGCACACACTCGTCCAGTGTCCGAAAATTGCTGACTTGTGGGTTTATGTCGAACACCTGCTGTCGGATGTAGGACGGATCCGGCTATCATCTGAGTCCATCGTGAGGATTGTCCCGCCCTCTTCCTTTAGCCGTGAAGGGCAGGTAGTTTTTATCTGTCTGGTGGCCATGGCGAAGGAGATAGTATGGTAGACACGTTTGAAAGGGCTGAAGACGAGCACTTACCTTTTCGGTGATACCCTGATTGACCTTTTCAAATTTCATTTGAAAAGGAAAGTCAGGGTAGAGAGGGAAGTGCTCTCTTCCCAGCATTTTGTTGAAAGATGGGTGAGAGAAGCAAGAATGGCCCGAGTGAATGGGCCTACTCTGTGTACGTATCTGTAAATTAAAGGTGTAAAACTGGGAGAGGGCACTTACCTTGGTGGTCAGGGTCACTGTGGCCTTTTACTGGTCTTTCTCCACAAATGTCCCTCCGAAGTCTCCCCCCTATTGGGGAATTTTTCATTTTTATTTTTTGTTACGTTCTCTGTTTTTGTTTTTTTACACGCAGAAATGCCCATTTGTACCGTCCTGTATTGTCCTGCACTGTCCTTAATGTCTACTTTATGTAAACCCTTGTGGTTAATAAAGAAATCATTATTATTATTATTAATGGTGGATTGGCAATATTGGTAGAGTGTCGGATGCCATGCTTTGGCGCATAGAGTTACGGCCCTTGCCATTCTGAGTTCAAATTCCGCCGAAGTTAACTTTGCTTTTCATCCTTACGGGGTCGATAAAATAAAGTACCAGTAATACATTGGGTAATTTCTGGCTTTGTGCCTAACGTAGAAACAATTATTATTATTATTATTCTTACTATTATTATTACTTTTTTTTTTCCAATTCAATGATGTTCCAGAACACTATTAAAGAGATAATTGGCAATTTAGGTTCTGGAACAAAACAGATAATTGGCAATAAGGGCAGGGGCCCCAGGCTATCACAGCCTCGGCCCGCTCGTCATCGTGCCATTGTAGTAGATCCAAACAAGGCATTTAGTCTTGGATGCTGGAATGTACGGATGCTGCTTGACAGGGATTCTTTGGAGCGTCCTGAACGAAGGACCGCTCTTGTAGCAAAGGTGCTTCGAGTTGCTATCTTGACATCGTGGCTTTATCTGAGACGAGGTTAGCTGGAGAATATTATTTCTTTATTAACCACAAGGGTTTACATAAAGTAGACAGAATTTTGTGGAGAATATACATTCTTCTGGAAAGGAAGAGATGAAGGAACCAGAAGAGAGGCTGGGGTAGGATTTGCTGTTAAGACTGTTCTTGTGAATAAATTAGAAGAATTCCCAGTAGGGATTATTGAGCGTCTTATGTCCATGAGAATTCCGCTGGACAAAGGAAGATATGCGACCCTGGTGAGTGTGTATACTCCAACTATGAATTCTGTCGATGAAGAAAAAGTGTCCTTTTACCATGCCTTGAAAGGTTTTTTTAGAAATATCCCTCTGGCAGACAAAGTCATCGTGCTTGGTGACTTTAATGCTAGAGTGGGTAGGGATTTTAACACATGGAATGTAATCGGAAGGCATGGGTAGGAAAGTGTAACAACAATAGTATGCTCCTGCTGCAGATGTGTGAGGAGCTGTATCTGTGTGTTACCAACACCATGCTCCAACAAAAGAACAAATTCAAGACCACATGGATGCATCCTGCATCTAAGGAATGGCATCTTTTGGACTACATCCTAGTCAGGATGCGTTACAGACAGGATGTGCAGTGTGTTCGTGCTCTTCGTGGAGCTGAGTACTGGTCGGACCACCGCCTGGTACGCGCAAAAGTGAAACTAATCACTAAATCTAAAATCCGGGCTCCTGGTGTTGCCCTGCCCAAAAGATTGAATGCTGCTCGTCTTAAGGATAAAAATGTGAAGAGGACATTGGAAGAAGAGATGCAGGCTGCATATCTTGGTGATGATTGGCCGACCCTTAAAAAGTAGGTTTATGATGTAGGCAGGCGTGTTCTGGGATTGGTGCAGAGGAAACATCAGGACTGGTTTAATGAGAATGATGTTCATATAGAAGACTTGTTGGCTGATAAGAGGCATGCTCTGTCACGCTACTTGACGGAAAAGCCACAGGAGAGGAATACATTGCATGAGGAACTCAACGATGTAAAATCATGTGTTAGGCGGAGTTTTTCTCAGATGAAGGATTAGTGGTTGAGTGAGAAGGGTGGTGAGATACAAACTGCGTCAGATTCCAATAACACAAAGCTGTTAACAGTCTCTTGCGTGAGGTTTATGGACCGTCTTCTTCTCTGGTGACACCGCTTCGCAGCAAGGATGGCAAATAACTTATTCGTGACTCACTAGGAATTCTCCGAAGGTGGCGAGAGCACTTTGATGATCTTTTTAATCAGCCGTCTGTCGTCAGTGAAGATTTCCTCAATCTCATTCCGGAAAGTACTGTGAAAGTAGCTCTCGCAGAACCTCCGACGCATGTGGAGGTTGCAGTGGCTATATCGAAGCTGAACAGTGGAAGGTCTCCAGGTATGGATGCCATACATGCTGAGCTCCTACAATATGGTGGTGAGAGACTCCTGCAACATCTTCACTCTTTGTTTGACGGGATATGGCCTAATGAATCCGTACCTGAGGACTGGAGAGATGCAGTAATGGTGATCTTGTACAAGGGAAAGGGTAACTGGTATATCATTGCTTTCTGTCGTAGGGAAAGTTTTATCTAGGGTGCTTCTGGACCGTCTGCTGACACACATTGCAGATTGTGATCTTCCTGAAAGTCAATCTGGTGTTCGTGGTGGACGCGGCACTACTGATATGATCTTCTCAGCTAGACAGCTCCAGGAGAAGTGCATGGAACAAGGTTTGGATCTGTATTAGGTTTTTGTCGATCTGACAAAAGCTTTCGATACTGTTAACAGAGGTGCATTATGGAAGGTTCTCCAGAAGCTTGGTTGCCCTGATAAGTTCCTTGCTTTAGTTAGGTCTTTCCATGACGACATGAAGGCGTGGGTTAATGTCGGAGGTAACATGTTGGAGCCCATCTCAGTAAAAAATGGAGTGAAACAGGGGGATATTCCAGCACCGACCCTGTTTGCCATATACTTTGCAATGGTTTTCTGTATTGCATTCAGGATTTGCGAGCTAGTTCTTCGGGGTTGCAAATGCGGGACACGTTTCTCATCACCCGTACCAAATCCGCAATCAGTATGTTGATTTTGGTGTGATCCGAAACAGTTGAGTTTCGGTGGATCATATATTTGGAAGTAATGGGTTTGGCATAATGGGAATGGAGGATTTGTTTTGTGTTATTAATGGTTTCTAACCAGAGATCTGTGTCTAGTACAGGTAATCGATGGTTGGGGTGTTTTCTTGGGTAGTCTATAGTAATTCTAATACTCTGGTGGATGGAGTTAGCTAATTGCTGGATGCTTTCCATTGTGTTTTTCTATAATTCCTGACTGTTCTCTAGTGGGCGTCTTTTTACTACAATGTTTATATCATCAACGTATCGGGAGTACATTATCAGGGTTAAGAGGTTGATGTTTTCTAATTGTTCTCTAAATTTAAGTTTATTGGCCCACCATACCATAAATAGGTTAGCTGTGTCACCTGCAACACCAGGGGCTGCTCCCTCCTCTTGGGCATATGTTTTTCAATTAAATTTGAACATATGTTCCTTAAGGGTTAGTTTTATACTGGCCCAAACCGCATGTGCAATCATTTTCTTTAGTTCATCGTGGTTTTCGGGGGTCCGTATGGCTCTGGTCCACCCGTTCCATCTTTCTGTGTGGGTTTTCTTGGCCATTGAAGTAATGGTAGGTGGTCTGCCTCTTGCTGGTCCTTTAGGGCACAGTTTGCTAAGGTCATATGTATCTAGATAAACATTACTATAGGTAAGTTTAAGTAGGAGTCCCAGCTCACTGGTATCAATCTCATGGAATTCAACATTGCTCTCACTGATGATTTCTACGCATTTCTCCACAGCAAAATCCACCTCAATGGATGGATATAGGGACACAACATCCATACTACCTATTATATAGTCTGTTAGGTCCCTAGATCGGTTATTTTCGCTGAGTCTGCTGAGGAGGTCCTCCGTGGTGTCCAATATATCTAGGGACATTTCAATTGAGCACCATAAATTGAATAGTATAGGCTGCCATCTCTAGCAGATTGTTCTGTTCATGCCACCGGTTAGTGCCTCGCTCACGTATTTCCCTTACATCTACATGTGCGAAAGGTAGTTTACTTTAGTTCTCTCTAGTAGTGCGGACAATATCGGCCTTCCACTTGCTGATGCCCACAGGGCCGACTTGGAATCCACTTGAATGGCGAAACATTCTCTTGGTGAGTATGTACATGTGTGACCTAGGTATGAGGTTGGTTTCTCATTTTAATTTATATTTTTAATTTTAATGTTTTTCCTATGCCACTATTAGCTTATATTCTCTTCACAATGGTGGTTTGAAATTCCAGTAAAGAAAAACACACTCTTCTGTGCCTTTCCCCTCTATATATTGTATTTTAAAGTGCCCATGAAAAAGCCTTTGAGCTCATTTAATTACAGGATTCATGCCCGTCCTTTGGTCCGTTATTTTACTATATATAAATGTATGTATATATATATATATATGTATATATATATATATGTATATGTATATATATATAAATATATGTAAATATATATATATATATATATATATATATATATATATATATATATATATATATATATATATATATATATATATATGTATATATATATATGTATGTATATCAATTTATATATATATATATATATATGTATATATATATATATATATATATATATATATGTATGTATATATATATGTATATATATTTATGTCTAAATATGTGTATATATATATATATATGTATATATACATGTATATACATGTATGTATATATATATATATGTATATATATATATATGTATATATAGATGTATGTATATATATATATGTATATATATGTATTTATATATATACATATATTTACATATATATATATGTACATATATGTCTATATGTATGTATATATATTTATATATATATATATGTATATATATATTAATTAGTGTATGTGTTTGTTCATCACCGACACAAGGGCAGATCACCCGAATAATTAAACACGTGGGTCTGTTTATTCCGGCGTTTATTCATAACCATGAAATACATGTGAAACCTCGTTTATTCCTAAATTTTGTTATATATATTTCGGTGATAACCGTTATGTCACAGTTATGACCTCATCAGACAGACAGACATTGAAGAGAACTTACAATAAAGAAGAAATAAGGTTTACTTCTGTTGGTTCGATTCATTGATATGCCCCGGCCTGATATTTGGTCTTACTTATCAAACCTCCGCTGATACACACACACACACACACACACACACATATATATATATATATATAACGAAGGAAATATGGTAAGGCACCAGGTGGACCAAAACGCACCAAAGTACTCGATACTTAGGGTAGTATAGTGGGTAATAGGTACGAGTAGGTCCCCGACGGCTGAGCTCAAGCCGTTTCGACGGCTAATTCTGGCCAGAATCAGCCGTCGAAACGGCTTGAGCTCAGCCGTCGGGATCCTACTCGTTCCTATATATATATATATAAATATATATATATATATATATATATATATATATATATATATATATATATATATATATATATATAATTAAATTGATCAGAGGTATATCTAGAGGAGTTCCAGTGAAGCCCGTCACACAATTTAGACAAAACTCTACTAATGAAATTATACATGGTAGCTGGGAAAGGAATATAATAATTGTTTCTACTTTAGGCACAAGGCCAGCAATTACCCAGTGCATTACTGGTACTTTATTTTATCGACCCCGTAAGGATGAAAGGCAAAGTCAAGCTCGGCGGGATTTGAACTCAGATCGTAAAGGGACGTAACTATGCTGGAAAGCATGGCGTCCGACCCTCTACTGATACTGCCAATCCACCGTAATAATGAATATAAGAGTGTTCTGAAGCACATTTTCTCTGATAGAGTAGAAAGTGTCATTAAAGATTGTGATTTCTCCCTCAGGTCATTAGCCTCACGTTACTAATTATCAGATAGATGTCTGAATCCTAATTAGACACCTTTAACAGAATGATATTATGCCAGGTTTTAGTATCACTTGTTAATGTCAAAGCCATAGATATTGCCTTCAATGATGTATTCTTTGGCAATGCCCATCGGTTGGAGTCTACACAGTGAATTCGCCTTTATGAAAACCATAATACGGCGGAATACATCTTTGAATTAATAAAAGTGTCTAGTTTTTCTGCTTTATTCCCATTATCATTCCTCATGGGGTTCTTTCCTCAAGCGGGATGTACTCCCTCAATTTTGGGAAGAAAAGCAGTAGCTAAGAGATTAAGGAATCAATGGCGACCAACACAAACATAAGCGGTCTGTAAAATCCCAGTATTTGCCATATATTGTATGTTACATACCAACGGAAGAATATTTTTATGACTCTGCTACCTACTAGCCATGCGATTATACTCCAGAATATTTAGATACAGTGGGTGTTGTTGGCTGTTTTCGATGGTAATGCTTTCGTCTTCTTATTTGTGGGGTTCAATAACCACTTCCATTTTTCTATCATTTCTTTCCCAACCCCCTTTTCAGTTTCCTTCTATTCCTCTTTATTATTTTACTCCTTTAAAGAATAGCTTTCATCATAGAATATTAGTGTTTAACAAAAGATTATTTTATTCATTCTTATTTGGTATATCGATAAATATTCACAAAGTCGAAAAGGCTAGTATGGGCGAGAGTCATATAAACTAAGAGTGATGGTTGGAGCACCTTATTGGGCTTACATACTAGACAATGAGTTATTAGTCATATTGCTTACATGGAATAAGATATACATTCTCTCTTCTGTAATTAGTAGTATTTGGAGTTACGACTGCAAGCTAAAAAACATGAAACATTCAACCTCATTATACATTAACTACAACACAACTGAATTTTTCTATGTCTACCTGCATTGGGGAATTATCTATACTCATGGCACATATAAACAAATTGCTGACAGTGCTATTGTGAGATAAATAGCTACGTCAGTGATACCAAAAAACTGGATTCTATCATCGAAATGTGCTGAAATATTCATTTCAATGGCATTGTATAATGACCCCTGCCTCAGTGGCTATACAAATAAACACGTAGAAGTTATTACACACAAATGAATTAAAACTTGAAGAAATAACGTTAATACCAATTCACTTGAGAGAAGAAAAATATACATGAAATTAAATAAAGTCCTGATTCACTAGAAATAATAACAAAACAAACAAATTGACATGAATGGAAATGATAAAAATCCCGTTATTTACAAAGTAACCCATGCGATAACTAAAGCAACTTTGACAATAGACTCATCTGTGGAAACCAAATTCAATTCAAACAAATATCAACGAGAAATAAATAAGGAATATGCCAATCACATTTAGTATCAGAAACCCATGAAATAAATAATTTAATCAAATAAAACAAAATACGCCATAACAAATTACAGAAACGGAACTTCTGCAAGCTATAATCAAGAAAAAAAATTAATAACAGGAATAGTTATACTTGAATATATACATTTTACGGTCATTTTATGAAACACATGCATAGGCCATTAAGTGATATACATTAGCGAAAGTTTTAATAAAATTAGGAGTCATATCGCACTGTGAAAGCGCATGGCTTAGTGGTTAGAGGATTGGGCTAGTAATCAAAAGGTTGTGAGTTTGATTCTCCGACAGGATGATGCGTTGTGTTCCGGAGCAAGACCCATTATTTCACATTGTTCCAGTTTACTCAGCTCCAGAAATCAGTTCCGACATCACTGGTGTCATGCTGCATCGGCCATTGCTTTTTCCTTGGACATCATCAGTGGCGTGGAGAGGGGAGACTCGTATGCATGGTGACTGCTGGTTTTCCTCAAACAACCTTGCTCGGACTTGTGCCTCGGAGGGAAACTTTCTAGGTGCAAAACACATGGCCATTCGTGACTGAAGTGGGTTTTCGAATATCGTACTGTAAATAGATATTTCATGCCAGTCATTAAAGACATAATACATATTTCAACCCTAAAATAAAATCTAAGAATAAAATATATAGAGGGATGATAAACTTATTATTAAATTTAAATAAACTTCAACCAGATGTGCAGAGCAGAGCGGTTAACAATCTGCCACACCACTGCAGATTGCAATGTCTACTAAATTAAAGTGCGTTTTGCCAGAAAATAGGTCTAGCCTTACTGGCATCATTTATAAAACTAATGACAACTTTTCTAGCTTTTCATACATTCAGAAACATATATTTTTAAGATACCTTCAATAATTTAATATTCTTAAATGATTATGCCAACATTCAAAACAAAGCCTTTAAGAACAAACAAAAACTGAGATGATCTAGAGTAGTTATATGGCAAATTTATTTACTACCATTTGTATTATACTAATTATCTAAACTAAAGCAATGTATGAAGAGGTTGAGTCGTCTGTCTCATATTGTTAATACTAGATAGCAGAAAGATGAACAATATTTCCTACATAATGAGTCGATTAAATAAGACCTTTATTCCCGAGGCAAATTGATCAAATCAGTTAACACCAAATCACGATACAAACGCTGATGAGAGTTACATCCAATACAGAGTAAACATAAAATAATGGAGATGTTACCAAAGGACGTCTAGAATAACCCCTGGACGGACAAAATATAATGATTCGATGGAATAAACTAGAGGCTACAAAAGATTCAAAGAATATCCATATTAATAAGAAAGTAAGGTTAACATATGTGGAATTTACGTATCATGATAGCTAAAGATTGACTTGAATGGCTATGTAGTTTTGGCATACAACAAAACTTGGATTAAATTTTTGAAACAACCTCAAAGCATCTCTCCACATCCGTTATACAAACGATATAAAATATATCAGCAGAAATAGGAACACTATAACTACAAAGAACAAGTAAGAAATTATACACACGAGAAAACCAGAAATACATTATATATGGTTAGAACTTTGGACTGATTTTGCTATAAATATTCCCCGACAGGGCCTTGAGCAAACACTCGATTTCATGTTGCTCTAGTTTACTCAGCTGTAAAAAGGAGTAGTGA
Source organism: Eledone cirrhosa (assembly GCA_964016885.1). NCBI lineage: Eukaryota > Metazoa > Mollusca > Cephalopoda > Octopoda > Eledonidae > Eledone > Eledone cirrhosa. Next base: position 154,194,433 of record OZ024743.1, read on the forward strand.
CCTCACAGGTGCTAAGCTGTACCTGTCTTTCCCTCTCTGTTGACAACATCGGTAGCGTGTAGAGGGCAGATTGGTATGCATAGGCGACTGATGATCGTCCTTAAAAACACATTGTCCGGTCTTTTTGCTCGGAGGGGACATTTCTTGGTGCAAAACCCGTGGTCATTCGTGACAGAATGGTATTTTACACATTTACATGTGATATGAATAATGCGAACGATCTAAATGACCTGCTTAGACAATTATTGAAATACCTTGGATGTGTTGCTCTAAACTAGGTTTTAACTAAAATGTAATCTTAAAATAAGATGATAAAATAAAAAAAAATATCTTTTGAATTAGATTGCTGCATATAAGTTGAGTTTGAAGAAACAATTAGAATACTATATTGTGGTCGAAGTCAAATACATTCGTAAACAGAATACAATATTTATCATAAACTTAGAATAAATTTTGCAGTAAGTTATAGATAAATATGATCTTATGGAGCACGAAGCTAATCCAATTAATTCGTTCCTCCTTATAGATGATATAGCATATTTGGTTATACAGATTGAAGCCCTAATACAGATTGAAGCCCTAATTTGCATTGTCTATGCCTACTTGATGATTCCTGATACCTGTTTTCACCATTTCTATTTTATATATGAGGGAATACATAACAGAGACCAGCAGCCATGGGTAGGTAGCAATACAATATGGAAAATAATCATTAATAAAAATTCTATCCATTCTGTTAAATTTCTACAGTATTACCAAATCAATAATGTTTCAAAATTACTCAGAATTATAGGAAAATCTATCTTCTTCTTCCTTGTGATTTATGTGTAAGCTTACTGCCACCTGGCGTTGCCTACAAACTATGACCATTGATTCTTCCCTTAGACATTCTCACTACATCCCTGTAGTGCATACGGAAAAGTAGTAGCTTTATCTGGAGCGATTTCCTGATCTCCTATCAAGTAATGTTACTTCGAACCTCTTCATACAAGATTCAGAATCTATACGCATCACATATCCATACCCGTGCAGCCTTATCTCTCACAAACTACATGCGGTTCATTTTCTAATCAGCTTTTCTTTCAAGTTATCCAAGCTTTGTCATTTCGCCCCATTAACCCTGCATATCAATCGGAGTACGCCATCTTAATTTTTCCCCAGAAATAAAATGATGATGATATCTATGTGTACATGTGAATGGGTACATGTGTATGTATTGGCTATGCTAAGTACACTGTTTACATATACTATACTTTATAGCTTATACTATGGGCAGTGTGGTTTTAGATTGCTATTATATCAATTTTAAAAGAATGCTAGGTTTACTTCTTTTTCTTCCCTCTAATTCCTTATTCTCGGCAAACTCTGGTATATTTCGCTATTTTTCTTCCTTCCACTATTATATACTGTTTTGTTTGTACTTGGGATCTAATGTAAAGATAAAGAAAAGTGTATTCCTGGTAGGTTTACTTAGAAACGTATCTAGGTCTAGTTTGTGTAAATGCTCAAAATTAAAAAAAATGTCCTTCAGTTCACTTCCAGAAGCAAAGGTAATTTTTATAGTCTCTTATTTTTTGTTAATTATTTTTTTCTACATTTTCAAAACTTATGAATCTTTGACAATTTGCTGTGGTTAGGTAATTTCATAATCCAAGTCCACTTTGACACAATGTAGAATAGTTCAGTTAGGTGAACATTATGCAAACAAAATTTATTTTATGCTGTTTATCAAACTAACAAAAGGAAATAACTTTGCTCATGCCTCGATGAGTAAGAAACTGATAGGAAAATAACATTTTAAGAAATTAACGATCTTGTCGTTTAGTGACAAAAAATCTGATCCCCAAACAATGAAGTTTATGCAATATGCCTGAAGATAAACGCAAAGCTATTAAAGAAAATCTTTCGATTTCTTATTTATACCAAGGCCATACGTTTATAGAGTAGAAGTATGATATAGTATGACATTGCACCTATTCTTAAATACATTTCTGATGTAAATAATATAAATTGTCATTATGTGAAACGAAAATATCTGAATGATCTAAAATGCATACAAAAATTATTACACTAACTGCATATATATTTATTTTATGTAAGTTTTAATCAACTGAGTGTAATTCTTTCCATAAAATCTAACACATCAATATTCATGTGGGAGTATTTATTGTCTGAAAAATGATAGTCGATACATTATCTGATGCTAGTAAACACAATGTCGCCAGGAAAACAATCTTGCATTCTATTATAGACTCCAATAAATATGAATGGTGTAAGATATTGCGTCGCTGGATTTCATGTTAAGGAAAGTTCAAATGAAATCAACAGTGTGTAATTGAAATAGTTAATAATAGTTACACTAACGAAGAATTACCATTTCCCATGGAATATTGTAAATAAAGCGAACAAGATCATAGAATAGATTTGTCAAAAACATATATTTGGGCTTTGCTGAACATGGCAATGGTAATTATGAACAATTTCCAAATTATTAAAAATCATAAAAATAATTCTATCTAGATTCCCATGGTACAAAGTTGTGTCCAATTGTGCAGTGAAAATAAACACTAAATCTAATGAAATAATAATTATGAGAATTTACTATTGAAAAGCGTTAGATAGCATAGTATACTCTTGACTATTCGATATACTACATATAAATAAGAAGCACCTATACCTAGACAGTACATCATTATTGCCGTGACAACGAAGAAAACAGCGTTTATTTTACAGTAGACTCAACTGATATTTGAATCAGTCTCATATGAGATAGCAACTCTTTAATGGAAAACTCCAAGTCAGCAATGCACAGTGAGCAACTAAGGCACCACATTTGGCTGCTGGTGTCCCTTTCACAGCCACGCAATTAGAATTCATTACGAACACTCTGAAGCACATTCAACAAAAGTAATTTTGGATATTCATAACAATCTTAGATATAATCATAGTTAATAATTGTTTCCAAATTAAGAACAAGCCCAGACATTTGGGGAGAGTGGAAAAGCGATTATATCGACCCCAGTACCTAATTGATACTTTATCTTATCAATCATGGAAGGAAGAAAGGCAAATTTGACCACAGTGATATTTGAACTTGAATATGAAGAGATAGGGAAATACTGAGAAGGTATTTTGTCCGACGTTCTACAAAATCTACTAATTCACCACCGTTTTTAATGATTAATAATAGAATTTGTAACGAACTATAAATGGAATTTACTCGTGTTCATGTCTTTTCAATCATATTAGTTTTATAGATCAACTAGTAATGTCACGAGGAAACATGGGTAACCACTATGTAGGTTCTAAACCAACGAGAAATAGCAGGCAAATAATCTTTATTAATATGACCAAATCAAAGCTTACATGAGACACATCAACAGAAATAGTTCCTTGTAACATAGACACAAAGCTAGAAATTTGGAAGTAGGGTTCAGTCGCTTATATGGATCTAGTGCATGATCTTGGAATAATGAAATACAAAGTTGAGTGACAGAATTGGAAAAGAGAACATAGAACAAGAATAAATATTTGTTTCTACTTTTGGCACAAGGCAAGCAAATACCCAGTGCATTGCTGGTACTTTATTTTATCGACACCGTAAGGATGAAAGGCAAAGATTACCTCGGCGGGATTTGAACTCAGAATGGCAAGTGCCGTAACTATGCGTCAAAGCATGGCGTCCGACTCTCTACCGATACTGCCAATCCCGCCTTTTACAAGAATAAATATTGCAAGACATTTTGTCAATTACAACAATGATTTTGTCAATCCAACTTAATAGCTATGTGGTAATGGTTTAAGAGCTTTTTTAAGCATGGCAATTAGGTTTGAGACTCAGTTTGTATACCTACCTAATACTTGAGTTTAATATAAAAACTAAATTAATAGCATCAACTATTTATCTAAATAATTTTCTAAACAGTAAGGTTTAAAGCAATGAACATGAAGATCTCTAGAGCTAATTGAATTATGCAATAGGTAAGAAGCTATCAAATAAAAAGACAACGCAAAAGAATCTATTCACTGAACATGGAATTTGAAATTTATAAATATATTATTTTTCTATCAATATATACAGTATATTGTTTATGTTCTGTCATGTTTTTATATCTATTTGTTATTTATATGATTAACTATACACAAAAGAAATCATTCATCGATTTAACAGTTCAAGGATAAAGATTTACAGTTTACTGTCAGTGCTTTTCTTTCCTTTACATTTTTTTTCTGTAAAGAAAATAACATATCCCATATCCCAATGTTACTGGATACCAAACTGCCTACCAAGGCATTTGCTCTGCATGCAACCTGAAGACAATAGGAAAATATAAAAATTCTAACATAAAATTAAGAGTCATTGAAGGCATTTGATATATTTGAAAAGGGCATTGAAATCTGGCATAATTTCAGGAAAAGTTAAAAAGAAACAGAACATTTTGTTACTTGAATGTTTATCAGTAAGAAAAGAGGGAATGCCTTCACAAAAAAGTCAAACAAACTTCAATTGAATTTAGAATACAGAAAAGAAAACCATTTTCTTTTCTGATATTTTAAAAACAGGATCCCGCTATTGAATTTATACCTAGCATGAGTTCCTTGGATAAAGATAAATCCTGAGGTGAATTAGCCATGGGCTACAGGCATGTTGTTACATAATACCTGTAGTCAGTGTATCAAGATGGCAACTATTTACGTGCAAACCATTGTTAAAGATTGAAAGAGAAGCCCATGATAATTGACTATCTTTGAAACAGAGATATTTATTAAGTGCATAATACATTTGAACTGAATACACTTCTAATGTGATTGGCTATTTTTCGTATTTTTCTTCCGTGTAACAAGATAAAGAAGAATATATGCTTAGTTAGGACTTTACATCAAAAGAAAATTACAACAACTAAAGGGGGTCTTTGAGAAAATTATTCTGGAATATTCACTGCCAAATAAAGGTTCTGCAGCAGCATTACATTTTCTTTGACAGATAACAGTACATAACCAAAATTAGTTCAACCCTTTAAAATGAGAAAAGTGGACGTTAAATATTCTTGATGAGGATGATAATAAACCGACTCATAATCACCATATAATGTTCTGCATCATTCACAGTAGTGAGTCAAACTATATACGTTGAAAAGCAGAAAATGAAAGATTCTTGCAAATACAAACCCTCACTGTTCTGATATTAACCGAAGGTAGTTTTAATATAATATTACAATTCTAATATAATTGAAAATAGGAAAATAAATATTCTATATATAAGTAAATGTATAATGATTTCCTCATATCGTTAATTCTATAGTTTTTCTGTTTAGTTTTGGAATATGCATTTGTAGACCCTACTAACTCCTCAATGTCTGTAACACTATCCACTAAACCTTTCATCCACACCATATGACACATCCCCTGTGCCATACATGGGTCAATGCCAATTTAATCACAAATCGACCACAGTTACATTTTAGTAACTGATTTCATCAGTAAAAATCATCCACATATTACTGAGCCTCAACCATGTAGTTAATTGTCCCATTGGCCCTATAAAGCCATACCCTCATTCACAATTCTTTCGTACCATGTTTTTACCGCTCAACTCTACCATATTCCTTTCAATTGTATTCCATTAATTCCCACCACATTTATATTTATCACGCATTGGATCAGTTTGCCCCTCGCATAGTTTTTTATTTGAAACCACACCGTAAAAGAATGGATTGATTTATTACTTCAGCTTCATTTTTTTATGCTTTACGCATGTATATATATATATATATATATATATATATATATATATAGGAACCAGTAAGACCCCGACAGCTGAGCTCAAGCCGTTTCGACGGCTAATTCTGGACAGAATTAGCCGTCCAGAATTAGCCGTCGAAACGGCTTGAGCTCAGCTGTCGGGGTCTTACTGGTTCCTATTACCCACTCTACTACCTCAAGTATTGAGTACTTTGGTGCGTTATGGTCCACCTGGTTCCTTACCACATTTCCTTCGTTATATATATATATATATATATATATATATATATATATATATATATATTTGTTTTGCGAGGTTTTTGATATGAAATCGTGTGTCGAAACAAATATTGTTATACTTGGGGAGGGTCATATTGTTGTAATAATATTGCCAGAATTAATAACAGAACACACTCACTATTTGGTTGGTTTTCGCTTCTGTATCTTTTATATCAGTTAATTCATTCGGTCCTCAATGTTTACCATTGACTGACCAACGGTCAAAAATACAGATATAATATAGATATAAACCCATATATATATAGTCTAACAAAATTCTTTCGTTGCACATCTGCAACATCGTCAGTGGTACTATTATGTTCCTCCTGTTGTATTGTATATTTATGCCATCTTTATTTAATCTGTTTATTTATACTGTTTCTTCTTCTTCTCTGCGCATGCCTTTGCGTGTGTGTTTAGTGTTTTGATGTGTGTTCGCGTTTGGGTGATTGTGTTTTGTTTATTGTATTCTTTCTTAGTTTACTAGTGTGTTTGTTGTTATTGTACTTGTGTTTGTTGTTATTGTACTTGTGTATATATTTATTTATTTATTTATTTATTTACTTATTTATTTACTTATTTATTTACATTTCTCTTAGGTCAATATTGTTTGTTTGGGCGTTGCTGTTATTCCATTCATTTTTTCTGTTTTGCTATGGCCTTCTAAGTTCTATTTCACTTGCCTTTCTGATTTGCCTATCTGTTGGATCATTTCTATGTTTAGATATTATTTTAATTTATATGATGGCTATGTTACCGTCATGTTGTTGTCTGGCATGTTCGTATAGTACTGAACCATCTTTTCGTCTTTTCAGGTCCCCCCCAGTGTTGGTCTATCCTTTCACCTATCCTACGAGCTGTCTCACCTATATATGTTGTTGTCATGTTTCTGCAAGTACCCTCTGTACATATTATGCTATAGGCTACGTTTCTCGTTTTACAGTTTATCCGGGGGTTTACTTTACATATAATACATTTCCTATTAGTACAGTGGGTTTTCTTAAAACGGTATGTTTTGCTAATCAGGGATTTTCTGCCACCTTAATTTTTAAGTGGGTCTTTCTCAGGGTCTTTCTACACTGGTTAGCTAATTTCCCCCAGGGGTACTTTCACGAACATGGCACTCTGGGATCTCTGGTTGTCGTACCATGAAGTGGCTTTCCCTATATTATGTTAAGTCCTATATAAGCTATTCCATGATTTGCTCCTGTATAATGGGAACATTCCTTTCATGTCCACTTCTATGAGGGTCTTATCCTTCTCTGTGGCTCCTTTGTAAACCCTGATTCTGACTCGTTGACTGTAGCCACAGAACTGCATGCGGTTGATGAAGTGTTGGATGTGTCTTTCCATTTCATTTGGGTCGCACATGCGGGACACGTTCTTCATCACTCGTACCAAGTCTGCGATCAGAATATTAAACTTAGCACTACTGGACATTGCTGAGATTTTGAGTATCAGGTATTTGGAAGCCGTGAGTTTAGCATAGTGTGAGTGGAGAATATGGGCCCTCTCGTCTATAGTGTTAATCCGGAGTTCCATGTCTATTTAGGTAGTCTACTGTTAGGGTGTTTGGAAGGGTAGTCGATAATTACAGTTATACTTTGGTGTATGGGACTAGCTATCTGTTGAATGCTTTCCATTGTGTTACATTCTAAATCATACTTGTTAGTTCTCTCTTGTGGGGGTGTCCTTATTACTATATTAATGTCGTCTACGTAACGAGAGTACATGATGAGCTCTATGTAGCTCTCATCCAGATCTTTGATTCCCCTTTCCCACCATAACATAAAAAGGTTGGCAACGTCACCAGCTATGCTGACGCCAATGGCTGCTCCCTCATTTTGGGTGTAGATCTTCTCGTTGTATTTGAATATGTGGCCCTTTAGGGTAGTTTTAATACTAGCCCCTATTGCATGCGCGAATATTTTTCTTAACTGATCATTGTTTTGGGTGGTCCGTATGGCTTTGGTCCACCCAATCCACCTACCCATGTGAGTCTTTTTGCTATTGAGGTTTTGGTGGGCGGTCTACCTCAGGCAAATACAGGATCTCCTACTTCCTCTCAATGGTTATATGCCCCATAATCAAGATGTCCCCAGATGTATGTCACAATACAGAGGACCTCCTCAGCAGAATCAATGAATGCAACAAAAACAAAAACCTATCTAACTAAATAATAGGCAGTATGGACGTGGTATCACTATGCCCATCCATTAACATTGATTTTGCTGTGGAAAGATGTGTGGAGATGATCGTGTGTATTTATATGTAAGTGTATGTGTGTGTATGTGTGTATATGTGTGTGTGTATATGTATGTATATGTATATATGTGTGTATGTATATGTATGTATATGTATATATGTGTGTATGTATATATATATATATATATATGTATATATATATATATATATATATATATATATATATATATATATATATATATATATACACATATATATATATATATATATATATATATATATATATATATGTATATATATATATATATATATATATATATATACATATATATATATATATATATATATATATATATATATATGTATATATATTTAAAGTTATGAAACGAAAGGAGCAGTGTGGTTACTAAAAACAAGGTTTAGGATGGTGGTTAGGAGAAAGGAAGAAAGCAATTTCCCTCGTCATCTGTAAATGTATCCCGAACCGATGTTTCGGTGCTGAATTACAGGACAGCGGTGCAGATCGGGTGCGCCCGAGGCCTTTTATTAATCAAAAGGCCAGGTGGAAAAGGAGAGAGAAAGAGAGAAAAAGTAGAGAGAAAAGGAAAGAGAGGGAAAGGTGGAAGGACAGGGGGGGGGGTGCATTAGGAGAGAGGAAGAAGGGGGAAAATAGTAAAGGAATAGAAAATAAAAAGTGTACAGATCCCATCGTGGGAAGTCACAGGTGAAAGAAACATGCAAAAAAGTAATCGTGGAAAAGTTGGGAAAGTAAGTTGTGGCCAACCTGGGAGACTTTAGCCAGGTGGTCAGCTACTACTCAGATCTGGTATAATCGTGCTGCCTCTCACATAGACAGTACAAAGTGAGAGAGAGACACGGGCCACCAAAAGTGAGGAGGAGGAGGGAAAGGGAGATAATCCAGAAGGGTTTTTTTACGTCGGTGGACAGAGAAGCCACATCGGCACGTGTAAACATGCCAACAATCAAAACCGCGGTTAGTCTTTTGCATGTTTCTTTCACCTGTATCTTCCGACGATGGGATCTGTACACTTTTTTTCTTTTATTGCTTTCCTATTTTTCCCCTTCTTCCTCTCCCCTCATCTGTTCACCCCTGTTATTCCTCCTTTCCCTCTCTTTCCTTTTCTCTGTCCTTTTATTCTCTCTTTCTCTCTCCTTTTTGATTAATAAAAGGCCTCGGGCGCACCCAAACTACACCGATGTCCTGTAGTTCAGCGCCGAAAGATCGGTTCGGGATTCATTTACAGCTCACGATGGAAACTCCTTTCTTCTCCTGTTCTGTCCTAACCACCATCATAAACCCTATATATATATATATATATATATATATATATATATATATATATATATATATATATATATACGTATAGATATATATAATAATAATAATAATGAGGGAAGCATAATAATAATAATAATAATAATTGTTTCTACTTAAGGCACAAGGCCAGCAATTGCCCAGTGCATTACTGGTACTTTATTTTATCGACCCCGTAAGGATGAAAGGCAAAGTCAACTAATAATAATAATAATAATAATAATGATAATAATAATGATTTCTTTATTGGCCACACGTGCTGACATCAAGAAAAACTTGACAGACGGCACAGGACGGTACAGGAGGGTGCCATGTGGGGTTGTGCGTGTAAATATTTTTATTATTTATATAAGAAAAGAAAAAAAAAGGACTTAGAAACATATATATATAAACAATAAAAATGAAAATTGAAACAATGAAAAATTCCCCAATAGGGGGGAAATCTCCGGGGGTTACTCGTGGCGAAAACCAGACAAAAGACCACGGCCACCCTGACCACCAGGGCAAGCGCCCTCTCTCAATTTTTCCATTTCTCAAACTACAGACTTATATTCACTCGGACAATTCTCGCTACATTCACCCACCTTTCAACAAACTTGCGAGAAGGCAGCACTTGCCTCTCCACCCTGATTTTCCTCTTCAAATGAAACTTGATAAAGTTAATTAGGGATGGCCTAAGGGGAAAAGTGTCTGTCTTTAACCCTTTTAACCTTGTCCAACACACAATCTCTTTCGCCTTGGCCACCAGGCAGATGAAAACCGCCTGCCCTTCCTCCTCGAAGGAAGATGGTGAGACCATCTACACAATGGACTCAGTCGACAACAGGATCAGTCCTACACTCGACAGCAACTGTTCGACATAGCTCCAGAAGTCAGCAATGCTCGGGCACTGAACGAGTGCGTGCACGACGGTTTCGTCGCTCTGCACGCATCTCGGACAGGCTCGGCTGACGGCACTTCCGTGCCTGTAGATCATATCTCGAACCGGCAGCGCTCCCCGGTAACACTGCCAGGCCAGGGATTTTTGGAAGTTATCCATAGTCCCCGGGGCTGAAAGTTCTCCGGAAGAGAGCAAACAGCTGATCTTCGACGAGCAGGATCTCTCCGAGAATGTCGTCGCACTTCCCCTCCACTAGTCATCTATAGAACGTCGAGGTGGATGTTCTACCGATACTGGTGCCCAGCTGGCAGAGGGCAGTGAGCGCCTGGAGACTTTCCAGTTTCCAACCGCTATCCCTCGGTCTTTTCCTGACCCAGGACTGCAGCTCCGGGAAAACGGTGGGAAAACGCTGTGGGAAAACGTGCCTGGCGAACGGCGACCACACCTGTTTACCATCAAGGAAGCACCTGAGATGTCGCAGCCTCAGCGCATGTTTGCGCATCATCAGCCATGGCATGCCCAGTCCTCCACGCAAGAGGAGTTGACAGCAAATGGATCGTCTGACCATGGGAGCGCGTCCCTTCCACAAAAAGCGGAAGAGGAGGCGCTCCATTTTGGTGAGAGTTAGGCTGGAGCAAGGGACGACGGTGAGGCGGTAGCAGATGACGGATGTGATGTACGCATCGCCACCTCCGCCCGGCCTTTCAGGGACAGCTTCCTCTCGGCCCATTTCTGGGTGAGGGAGGCCACCCTGCTCGTCACCATGTTCCAGTTTTTCTCCATCTGGAGGTCCGGTCCGAACCAGACCCTGAGCAATTTAACCGGTCCTCTGTCCAACGCCCTACGACGCTGTCGGACGACATGGACTTTCCTCTCCAGGTGCCGAGCTGCAAGCCCACCGACTTTTCCTGGTTTATCTTTGCTCCTGTCACCGCTTCGTATTACTTGAGAGCGATGCCGAGCATCTGGACGTGTCTGGTGCTTGACGCCACCACGGTGACGTCGTCAGCGTAAGCCGACTCGGATTTCCCGCATCCTAGTTCGCGTGAGACGCCCCTCATTGCCCCCAGTTTGTGCAGTAACGCCTCGAGAGCCAATACGTATAAGAGGGAAGAGAGGGGACAAACTTGGCGGACTGAGCGCATGATGCTGAACGTTTGTGACAGGTGACCGTTCACTCTCACAACTGAGCAGATGTCGCTGTACATTGCTGCGATCCAACCCCTGAAAACGGGCCCGAAACCGGCTGCTTCGAGGACCGCCGCCAGGTACCGATGGTCGACCCTATCGAATGCTTTGGATTGATCCAAGTTGATCAGGGCCCCACCCGTGCCAGGTTCATTAACCACACTCTCTAAGATGTATCGCATGAGGTGGAGGTTGTCGTGTATGGATCAGTCCGGAATGGCGCATGTCTGCGCCTCTCCCACCAGCCTTGACACACGCGCCAACCTCGTTGCTAACGCCTTGGCAAATTTCTTGAAATCTGCGTTTAGCAGGGTTATGGGCCTGAAATTATCGATAACATCCCCCTTGTTCGGGTCTTTTCTCAGCAGCGCCACTGCGCCCGCGTTCACAAAAGTGGTAATGCTCCCGTTCCGCTGACAGTTGCAGTAGACGTCTGCCAAGAGGTCACCGAACAAGTCTGTTATAAATGCATAACTCTCGTAGGGCAGAGCATACAAACCTGACGATTTACTCCTTCTGCAGTTCGCCATCACTTCCCGTATTTCACCTGCTGTTATTGGCTTTTCGCAACACTGCGTTGCGGTCGTCGAGAGCCGAGGCAGTACGTCGAGATATGCACTGAAGTCCATGCCCCGATCCAGGCCGCCGCCTCTCCCGAACAGTTCAGCAAAGTGCTGCTGAAAAGCTTCCCACATCCGCTCGGGTTCGAGCATCACGCACCCGTTTTGGTCAGACAAAGACCGAATTGTGGCTGTTGCCAGGTCGCGCCTCTGGCACCCGGGCCTTTTGGACGGCTTTTGTCCGCTCGTGCATCAGAGCACGCGCTCTAGCTCTGACAACGCAGCCTTCGTGTTTTGCGTTGAAGCATTGGTCGAGTGCCAATCTCGCCTCAAGCACGTCGGTTGCGATGCCTGTCCTAAACGCCTCTTCTAGCTTTCTGACTAGCTCTCCCTCTACTCTATTTTCCTCTAACACTACTCCTTTGCTAAACCTAATCGACTCTGCTTTAATTGCCCTTTTCAGGGCGAAACACCACCTGTTGTTGATGACCGCTCCCGTCAAAGCCCGCTTAACTAATACGCTAATCCGGTCTCTGTAGGCTTTGCGCGCCGGGAAAGACGGTGTTTAGCTTCCAGTAACCAGGCCCTTGTCTATGAAGTCTGTCTATGTCGATCTCTCAGATCACAAATTTGTGGTCTGTGTAGTCGACTATTTTAAATTGTGGACAACTTATACTAGCCTTATCTAGTTCTCTACGAAATACCCTATCGACATACGATGTGGATGACCCGATCCGGTTTGTCCATGTCCACATTGGCCCATACGGGTGATCTAGACGATACCTGTCAGACAGTTCAGAACGTCTGAGCAGGTTGGTGAGGCTCTTGCACCCTCCTTCCCTATCCACTAGCCCCACACAATCCCAGCGTGCATCCAAGATACCGTTCCAGTCGCCCACTAACACTAAAGAGCGGGACGTTCCAAGAAAGGTCTCATGACGTCTGAAGAAATCTGGCCGTCCAGCCCCTGTTGGGGAGTAGACGGCTACTAGCCTGAAAGGATTGCCTTCGCCGCCGGTGACGTCCAGCATCACCGACTTACCTTCTGGGTCTAGGAAGATTGCCCGTATGGGGAGATCCAAGCTTCTCCGGAAAAGACGGCAACCCCTCCCCCCGATCCTGGACGGCTGGGAGATGCGTATACATCGTAGCCGCCGAAGATCGTTGCGAAGGCTTGTGCTTCGTGATTCTGGTTTCACTGATGGCCACCACATCCATGTTTAGTGACCTGAGGTCGTTGAGCAGGTGACACTGCTTCCAAGATGACCCCATGCCACGTGCATTTATACTGCCTATTCTGAGTACGGCCATGTTGGAAGAGAAACGGGGCAAGTGAGAAAGGGTCATTACCTTGTTCGTGTGGTGAAGGGACAGTAGAACCGTCCCTTTCGCTGGTCATGGGTGTTTCCAAGAGGATGTCAGTATATATCCTCTTGGTAACCTACCCCCTGAAGTCTCCAACTGCGTTGGGGAATTTTTGTTTTAAAGATTTGTACTGTTCTAATGAGATTTCAATGATGTTTATGTTTGTCGGGAGAGTTCTTGAAGTTGGTGGGGTGTAGTAGTTTTTTTTCTGTGATGTCTGTGTGCTGCTTTATATATTGTATGAGTTCTTTTTTTGCCATGTTTATGGCTGTGTACTTTTTGGTGGGGAGGAGTGATTTTGTTGCTGTTTTCTTCTTGTTGCTTTTTTGGGTGTGTGTCTTGTTGTGTTTGCGTTGTTAGTGTTTTTCGTGATGCTGGTGGTGGTGTGGTTGTTGTTTTCCGTGGTGCTTGTGGTCGTGATAGTGGTGGTGTTGCTGCAAGTTTCCTTGCTGCCTTTACACCTCTTTGTATGCCTTCGCTTTTGGAGGGTGAATCTAAGGGTTTTTTTTGTTTTGGGTTTTTTGTGGCAGACCGTTTGCTACTTCACTCCCGCCTCAAAATCCATGTCGGATTCCCTTGCGTCTGGGAGGGGTATGTGCTCCACGGCTGTTGGTGGTGGTAGTGGAGACCTCTTTGGCAATATTGTTGCTGGTGTAGTTACTTGAAATGTAGCTATTGGTGTTGCCGGCACTGATGATGCTGCTTTAGTTGTCCGTGGCCTTGGTACGGGGTCTACTGACGTTGCCCTCCTACTCACCGTGGAAGGGGCTTCTGTGTTTGTTCCCTACCCTGGTCTTGGTAGCAGCGGACCAGGTATTGGAAGGAGAGGGGCCTTCTTCTTCGTTGTCTTCTGCGGGCAAAAGGCCCTGAGGTGACCCTTCGACCCACAGAGATAACATTTTGGCCGTCTTCCTTCTACACTTATAGGGAGTTGGAGTCCTTACTCGATGTCTATGATATCGGGGATAGCGTCGATACATTCCTGGTCAGTTTTTATAAGCATTTGCATGCCTATACTTGACCAGTTCTCTCTCCCTATTTTTTCTACTTGCAGCATGGTCGTCTTGTTCTCGATTCCAGCAAGGACAGACGCTACCAGCCAAGGCATGGGCACGTCGGGTGGGACCTAGGTCACTTTGACCCTCACAATTTTCTGCCCGCAGTAGGAGGGCACCAAGCCTTTCTCCTGACTCTTTAGAGTTTCCAAAGGGTGAGACTTTGCTTCCTATGGGGTGGCGAAAAGTACGTCTACTGTGCCGAACTTTTTGCCTCGGGTGATGTGGGATTTGCATGCCTAGACGCACCCCAAGGCCTTTTGGATTTGAGCCTCCGTGACTCTCTCCGCCCAATGTGAGATTTTGCTTAAAGTGTGGTAAGTCACCGTCCGTAGCTGCTGGTCCTTGAAAAAATAAGGGAAGAGGACGCACGTGGTGGATAGAAGGTCATTAAATAAATCCCGTAAGTTTTTGATTTTTAACATATTTGAAACAATTGTGATATTTCAATTCTTAGTACAAATGATACATAAAGCTCCAGACTCAACTCTCAGGGAATTCTGATACATAGTATCCTGTTATATCGCTCAAATATTCAATTTTGTATTATACATTTTATATCCACAAAAGAAAATGGTTATAAATGGAAGAACATTCCTTCTGTCTACACTATATAGAACAGCCAAATAACAGCAATTTCACCAACACCACAAACTAGATACACCACCTATCTCATCACCCCTCTGTGTACACTAAATACAACATCCAGATAAAGGCAATTTCACCACCACCACCACAAATCCAGCATAATAATAATAATTGTGTCTAGTTTCGACACAAGGCCAGCAATTACCCAGTATATTATTGGTTATTTTATTTTATCGACCCCGTAAGGATGAAAGGCAAAGTCAACCTCGGCCAGATTTGAACTCAGATCGTAAAGGGACGTAATTATGCTGGAAAGCATGGCGTCCTACCCTCCACCGATACTGCCAATAATAATAATTACTATTATTATTGTCTCAAGTTTTTTGAAAATGTTTAATTCAAATATTAGGAAGTTATGTCAACACATATATTAAACATACTCGACAAACCGCATAGATACACAGATCAAACACTACAGTCAATTCAACAAAACTCAGTAATGACAACGCCATCACTATAGTCACCGCACCCACCACTCCATCCATCATTGCTACCACAATCCCATCACCGCCGCCACCACTCCCTCATTGCTAACACCACTATTCCCCCATTACCTTCTGTTAACTTAAGAAAGTGGAAGGTGGCGGTATCACTAGACAAGGGAGAGGCTAACAAAAGATATAAATATATTGACATAGTGATTCGGTCAAATGTCAACCACTATGGCACTGCTGGCTCGCCCCTTCCCCACCAACAATAGAAAAAGCCCCAGCACCACCACCGACATAGCCAACAACAATAACAGACAACTTCAGCAAAAAGTATATTATATTATTAGTAATAATTTAATTCTTAAGCCACGCAATGCTCACATTAAGGAACCACTCATGATAATAACAACTTGAAATACAACAAAAAAGAAAACACCGTGACCAAGAAATACCGGGATGGCGGCCGGCGGGAATAGCTGTGTCTCTAGGGGAGGACAACCCCTCTAGTCTTGGTTTACACTCGTCCTAAAAGTGATAACACGAAATGATTACCCCTTGGCGGATAAGGATAAAACGCGACAAAATTAAGTAAATGTCAAATGATAAAATCTCATACCGGATCGGCCGTCACCCGGGTCAAAATATCAGCTAATGATTCAAACCTTCCCATCACTTCGGAGCTGGAGACCTCCCATAACCGGAATACTCCTACTGTTGGCCCTCCATGCTCACCACCAAGAAATCCAAAGAAAAAGAGAGAAAAAAGGTCAAGGGAAGATAATAAAGAAGTCCTCGAGGCTTTCTACACTGCCATGTACTACCCATCAAATACATCGAATCGAGAACAGACATATATCAACTGGAAAAAGAAACATCCGGAAAACAGAGGCTATATTGACAGTAACAAACTAGCCAATATACGAAGAAATATTGTTAAAAAAAAGTTACTAACTGATATAGAAATTGATCAGATCAAGCTATTGGCATAAAGTAAGCGAAGGGAAAATGAAGCATGCGTCAGTGAAAACGAGGTAAATTGTAACACTTCGAATCCCAGGGTTGGGGCGGAATCACTGACAACAGAACAAATTAAAGAAACGATTGAAAAAGTGGAGGGAGTGCATGCTCAAGATGAAACTCAAAATGAAAACAATGAGATCGTAAATGATAAAGAAATGAATGAGTATGGACTTGCCAACATGAAGGATGACATTATGATCGAATGGATGAAAATGAAAGAATCCCTAAGATCCAGAACTCCAAACAGAACCAAATTATAATACACAAGACTAACATAATTCTCAAAAACATTATCATCACAAACACCTAAACATTACTGATCTAAATCATCTGTATTATGCATCGGCTAATGTCACCACTACTTATGTGGAGTGAAAATGAAAAAAACAAAGGAATTCCCACAAGAAATCTATTTGACAAGAGAACATCAATCGCAAAATAAACCTTCTCCGATCTGACATAGACATTTTAAGAAAATACAAAGTAGGTGAACACGTTAAACAAACTAAACTTAGAAAATTGAAAAGAAAATACAGTATGAAATCAACAAGTGAAATAGACATGCTGATAGAAATAATCAAGCAAAAAGTGTCGGCCAAAGCTGCTCGTATAAGCCGCTTTGAAAAAGGATCTAGTTTCTATAAGGACAATAATATGTTCAAAAACAACCAAAGAAACTTCTACAGAAAAATTGGCAAGTCAACAATAACTGCTAAATCAATACCACCCAAGGAGGAAGTGCAAGAATTCTGGAAAAAGATCTGGGCCGAAGAAAAAGTTCATAAAACACATGCCCCATGGATAGACAGACAAATGAAAGATACAGATCACCTTGAGGAACAAATATGCGAAAATATAACAGTTCAACAGTCGCGCTTGGCTCTAAGAAAAACCAGCAAATGGAAATCCCCAGGAAAACGACAAAATACAAATGTTTTGGATAATTGCCTTCACAGAGTCTCATGAGCTGTTAGCCCAACTTTAGAATGAAATAGTTAAGGAGCCAGAAAAGATACCATCATGGCTAGTTAACGGCATTACATTCCTGCTTCCGAAGAATGATGAGACAAACAATCCAAAAGATTACAGACCGATAACTTGCTTGACCACAATGTATAAAATTTTAACATCCAATATCCTGAATATACATATGCCACCTGATAACAAATGACCTATTTCCCAATGAGCCGAAAGGGTGTAAATGAGGCTCATATGGCTGTAAGGATCAGCTTTTGGTTAACAAAATGATACTGGAAGATTTTCATAATAGACACAACAATCTATCAATTGCTTGGATAGATTATAAAAAAGCATTCGATAGTTTGCCACACAGTTGGATTGAAAAATGTTTAGAGATTTTCAAAATATCCCCCGTTGTCAGGAGGTTTTTGTCAATCAGTATGAAGACATGGAAAACGACACTCCTTTTGAATAGTGAAAAAAATCACTGGAAGCTATAGAAATTAATATTAATTGTGGAATTTTTCAGGGTGACTCTTTATCACCGCTTTTATTCTGCATCGCACTTATACCATTAAGTAAAATGCTCAATGAAACAAAACATGGTTATAAAGTCTTTGACAAAACCATTAATCACTTATTCTACATGGATGACCTGAAACTATTTGCAAAAATTGATGAGCAATTGCAAGGGCTATTATCAACTGTGAAGCGGATGACATTAAAATGGTGTTTGGATTAGATAAATGCGCCAAAGCAACGTTCACCAGAGGAAAGCTGCTGAAATGTTCACACGTTAATCTTGATCGGGGGAATGTGATGAGAGAACTTGACCAAGAGGAAACTTACAAATAGCTAGTTGTTTGTGAAGGAGACGGAATCAAGCCCTCGACAATGAGGGAAAGGATAAGGAAGGAATGTTACCGCAGAGTAAGAGCAATCTTAAGACCGGAATTGAATGCAAGGAATAGGATCGATGCCATAAACACGCTTGCCATACAAGTAGTAACCTACAGTTACAATGTCATCAACTGGTCAAGCACAGAGATCCGTAGGCTCGATACAACAATTAGAAAATTCTTAACCATGCACAGAATGCATCACCCTAAAGCAGATACAGATAGAATATATCTCCCTAGGAAAGAACGAGGACGTGAGTTAATCCAGTTAGATATTGCGTTGAAAAATCTGCAACAATTGGATTATCTACATATCTAAGGGAATCACAAGATTGGATGATCAAACTCGTTTTGAAACACAAAAGCATCAACAGATCATACACCATTACAAAAGATGCATAAAGATGCAGTAATGGACTACAAATTTCAGAAGTTCCATTTACTGCTGAAATAAAAAACACAAAAAAAGCAAAGCAGGTAAAAGTAACTGCAGAAAAAGAACTGCTAGAGAAACTGGCTAAGAAATGGCAAGAAAAGCCTCTGCATGGAAAATACCCAGAAAGAGCTGACAATGCTGATGTTGACAAAACTTTAACCCATCCTCTGGACTGAAATCGGAGACTGAAGGACTAATTATATTAGCAGAAGATCAGTGTCTGCCAACAAAAATTACCCAGCCAACATAATAAAAAATGGATGCAATCCATTATGCCGTGTATGTAAAAAACAAGAGACCATTGAGCATATAATTTCAATGTGCAGTCCTATAGCTCCAACCGAATACCTAAACAGGCACGACAGAGCTGCACAATACATAGATTGGATAATGTGTAAGCATTTTGTCCTGCCTCATCAAAATAATTGGTAGGAACATCAACCAACTCCCGTACCTTAAAAAGATCACCTCTCAATTTTGAGACAGACCGAAAACTAGATGCAAATAGACCTGATATAATACTGAATGACTTTAAAAAGACGGTATGACTGTTAATTGATATGTCTGTTCCAATAGACAAGAAATAATCTATAAAACATTTGAAAAATTAAGCAATATAAGGACCTGGAGATAGAAATTGGAAAAATGTGGATATTGAGAACTAAAACAATACCAGTGGTTGTAGACGCTCTAGGAATGATACCTAAGAGGTGTAATGATTATTTATCGCAAATCCCAGGAAACCCACGTATAGGAGAAATACAAATGATAGTACTGATGAGAAAACCCCATATACTAAGGAACATTTTGTCAATATAAGTACATCACTAGTCACCTAAAGATGCATGTGTGTGTATGTATGTTCTTTCTTGAACATGGCGAACCTTGTCTCAATAGGTCACTGGTTGTGACTTGGTGATAACTCGTATGAACATAAAGCAAGATAAATACAGCTGTAATAATAATAATAAAAATGGTTTCTTTATTGGCCACAAGGGCTGACACGAAGAAAAACATTAAACGCCACAGAACAGTACAGGACGATACAAAGTGGGTTTTGGTCGTTTAAATAGGTTATAGCATGATAGAAATCGGGATAGAAATAAAAAGATTCCAACAACAAAAATTCCCCAAAGAGGGGAACACCTCCAAGTGTCACTCGTGGTGAAAACCACACAAAAGACTACGGCCACCCTGACCACCAGGACAAGCCCCCTCTTTCAATTTTCACACTCCTCAGTCTACAGGCTCGTTCAATCAGACCAGACTCGCCACTTTCACCCACCTTTCAACAAACTTACTAGAAGACACCACTTGCTTCTCCACCCTGATTTTCCTCTTCAAGCGAATTTTGAAAAAATTAATCAGGGATTGGCCGGAGAGGAAAGTGTCCGTCTTCAACCCTTTCAACCTTGTCCACTACACAATCTCTTTCGCCATGGCGATCAGGCAGAGGAAAACTGCCTGCCTTTACTCCTCAAGCATTGTACAGATGGCGGGGCTATCTGTACAATGCTTCAGTCGATAACAGGATCCGTCCTACACGCGACAGAGGCTGTTCGACATAGCTCCACAAGTCAGAAATCCTCGGGCACTGAACGAGTTGCTGCAGGACGGTTTCATCACCCTGCGCGCATCTCAGACAGGCTCGGCTGACAGCACCTCCGTAGCCCTCCGTATAGAACGCCGAGATGGTTGCTGCACTGATACTAGTGACCAGCTGGTAGAGGGCGGCGAGCACTTGGAGACATTCCAGCTTCCAAGCGCTAACCCTCGGTCTTTTTCCTGATCCAGGACTGCAGCTCCGTCAAGGAGTCGAGCTGCGGAAAAGCGCGTCTGGCAAACGTCCGCCAAGGAAGCACCAGAGATGTCGCAGCCTCAGCGCATGTTTGCGAATCATCAGCCACGGCATGCTGAATCCTCCACGCAATGGGTGTTGACAGCTAATGGATCGTCTGACCATGGGAGCACGTCCCTTCCACAAAAAAGCGGTAGATAGGGCGCTCAATTTTGGTAAGAGTTGGGCGGGGCAAGTTACGACGGTCAGGCGGTAGCAGACGACGGACGCTATGTACACATTCCCCACCTCCGCCGACCTTTCACAGACAGCCTCCTATAGGCATATTTCTGGGTGAGAGAGGCATCTCTGTTCGTCACCTCGCTCCAGTTCTTATCCATCTGGAGGTCGCGACCGAACCAGATTCCGAGAAATTTAACTGGTCTTTCCGTCCAACGCCCCACGATGCTGTCGGACAGCATGGACTTGCCTTTCCAAGTGCCGAGTTGCAACACACCGACTTTTCCTGGTTTATCTTTGCTCCTGTCACCGGTTCGTATTCCTTGAGAGCGCGCCGTCAACTGGACGTGTTTGGTGCTCGACACCACAACGATGATGTCATCGGCGTAAGCTGACACGGATCTCCCACATCGCAGTTCGCGTGGGAACCCCCTCATCGTCTCCAATATGTGTAGTAACGGCTCAAGGACCATTACATACAACAGGTAAGAGAGGGGGCAATCGTGGTGGACCGAGTGCAGGATGCTAAAAGGCTGCGACAGGTGAGCATTGACCTTCACAATCGAGCAGATATCGCTGTGCATCAGAGCGATCCAGCCCCTAAAAACGGGCTTGAAGCCGGCCGATTCAAGGGTCGCAGCCACGTACCGATGGTCGACCCTTTCAAATGCTTTAGATTGATCCATGTTGATCAGGGCCCCACCTGTGCCAAGTTCCTTAACCATCCTCTCTATGATATATCGCATGAGATGGAGGATGTCTTGGGTGGATCTGTCCGGAATGGCGCATGTCTGCACTTTCCCACCAGACAACCGACGACAAGACCCGATCTCTAACACCTTGTCCAAAATCTTAAACTCTGCGTTTAGCCGCGTTATAGGCCTGAAGTTCTCTATAACCAACCCCTTGTTCGGGTCTTTTCTCAGCAGCGACACCACTCCCTGGATCACAAAACTGGGAAACCTCCAATTTTGCTGCCAGTTGCAATAGAAATCTGCCAAGAGGTCGCCGAACAAATCTGGCAAATACGCATAAGCTCGTGGGTAGACCATCCAAATCTGGCGATTTAACCCTTGCGCAGTCAGACATCGCTTCCCGCATTTCACCGGAACAATTGAGCAAAGTGCTGTTGAAAACCCGCCCACATCTGTTCGGCTTCGAGCAACATTCGCCCGTTTTTGTCAGAGTGCCAATCTCGCCGCAAGCACGTCGGTTACGATGTCCTAAACGCCTCTTCTAGCTTTCTATCTAACTCTCCCTCTACTCTATTTTCCTCTATCACTAATCCTTTGCTAAACCTTATCGATTCTACTCTAATAGCGCTTTTCAGGGTAACACACCACCTGTTGTTGACGATCGCACCCGTCAACGCAAGTTTAACAAATTCGCTAATCCGGTCCCTGTAATCTTTGCACGCTGGGAACGACGGGTTGAGCTTCCAGTAGACGGGCCCTTGTCTATAGAGTCTATCGAAGTCAACTTCACAGATCATAAATTTGTGGTACGTTTAGTCAACTACTTTAAATTGTGAACAACCTACACTAGCCTTATCAGTTGTTTCCCCACATAATACCCTATCTAAATACGATCTAGATGACCCTGTGCGGTTTGCCCATGTCCACATTTGCATATTCGGATAATCCATTCAATACCTGTCAGACAGTTCAAAGCGTGTGAGCAGGTTGTTGAGGCTTTTGCACCCTACTGCCCTGTCTACTAGCCCCACATAATCCCAGCGTGCATCCACAATACCGTTCCAGTCGCCCACTAATACTAAAGATCGGGACGTTCCAAGAAACATCTCTAAACGTCTGAGCAATGTGGCTGTCCTGCCCCTAATGGGGGCGTAGACAGCTACTAGCCTGAACCGATTCCCTTCGCTGCCAGTCACGTCCAGCAGCACCGACTTACCTTCCGGGTCCAGGAAGATCGCCCGTATGGCGAGATACAAGCTTTTCCGAAAAGGCACGGCAACCACTCCCCCCGATGCTGTTCGGCTGGGAGATGCGTATACATCGTAGCCGCAGAAAATCGGTGCGAAGGCTCGTGCTTCGGAGTTTCTGGTCTCGTTGATGGCCACCACATCTATGTTTAGCCACCTGAGGTTGTTGAGCAGGTGGCCCAGCGTCCAAGATGACCCCAGGCCACGTAAATTTATACTGCCTATTCTAAGTACGGCCGTGTTGGATGAGAAACTGGGTAAGTGAGAAAGGATCATTTACGTTGATCGTATGGGGAAGAGACAGTAGAACCATCCCTTTGGCTGGTCACAGTTGTTTCCAAGAGGATGTCGGTGTGTATCCTCTTGGTAACCGACCCTCTGAAGTGTCCAACTGCGTTGGGGAATTTTTCTTTTAACAGTTTATAATGTTTAACTTTGATTTCAATTATTTTCATGTTTTTCGGGAGAGTTCTTGGTTTTGATGGGGTGTAGTATTTTTCTTCTGTGACGTCTGTGTGCTGCTTTATATGTTGTAAGAGTTCTTTATTTGTCACGTTTATGGCTGTGTACTTTTGGGAGGGAGGGGGATTTTGTTGCTGTTTTCTTCTTGTTGCTGTAGGTGTGTGTGTTTTATTGTGTTTGCGATGTTGGTGTTTTTTGGTGATGCTGGTGGTGGTGTGATTATTGTTGGTGGTGATGGTGATGGTGGTGGTGTTGCTGCAAGTCTCCGTGCAGCCTTTACCCCTCCTTCTTTGCCTTCGCTTTTGCAAGGTGAAGCTAAGGCATTTTTTCTTTTTTCTTTTTTGTAACAGACCGTTTCCCACTTGCCTCGCGCGTCATACTCCATGTCGGTTTCCGTGGCATCTGGGAGGGGTTTGAGTGCCACTGCTGTTGCCGGTGGTATTGGAGCCAGCTCCGACGATTTTGCCGCCAGTGTAGCTACTGCGACTGTTGTTGTTGCCGCCACTGCTGCTGCTGCTTTAGTTGTCCGTGGCCTTTGTATGGGTGCCACGGACGTTGCCTTCCTACTGACCGTGGAAGGGGCTTTTGCCTCTGTTGCTTTCCCTGCGCTTGGTAGTAGCGGATGAGGCGTCAGAAGGTGGGGGGCCCTCTTCTCGGTTGTCTTCTGCGGGTAGAATGCCCTGAGGTGACCCTTTTGCTCACAGAGATAGCACTTTGGGCGCCTTCCTTCCACGCTTATAGGAGTTGGAGTCATTCTTCAAGGTATTTGAGGTCTGTGATGGCCTCGATGCACTCCTGGTCACACTGTATTAGCGTTCGCATGCCTATTACTGACCAGTTCTCTCTTCCCATTCTCTGTATTTGCAGCGTGGTGGTTTTCTCCTCGATTCCAGCCAGTACGGACGGGGTACGGGAACGTCGGGTACGGGAACGTCGGGTACGGGAACGTCGCGGTACGGGAACGTCGCGGTACGGGAACGTCGGGTGGACCTGGGTGACTATGACCCTCAAAAATTTCTGCCCGCAGTAGGAGGGCACCAAGACTATCTCCTCACTCTTTAGGGTTTCCAAAGTGTGGGACTTCGCCTTTTGGGGGTGGCGAAAAGTACGTCTACTGTGGCACTCCAAGGCCATTTGGATTTGAGCCTCCCTGGCTATCTCCACAAGATGTGATATTTTGCTTACGGTGCGGTAAGTTACCGTGCGCAGCTGCTGGTCTTTGAAGAAATCAGGTGGGGTTTTCAGGAAAACTCTATTGTCGCTTCTTGACACCATGGCCTTTGCGACTGCCATCTCCTCCTCTGTGACTAGCACTGTGTCTATATTTCGGGCCACACCTGCGAAAGATGTGGCCCCTTTTTCAGCGGTACCATTATTGCTGCCGCTACTGCTGCTACTGGTCTTGTTGTTGGTGATGTTGCTGTTGCTACAAACGGTTTTGGTGTTTTATCACTGTTGTAGTTGGTTGTGTTTTCAGTGCCACCGTTGTTGTTTTCGGTGCAATTTGTATTGTTGCTGTTGGTGTTGTCGCTGTTTCTTTTCTTGTTAGTGGTGTTAATATCCTTGTTGCATTTGTTGTCATTTTTTTCTGCTGTCTCTATTCTGGTTGTGGCTGTTATTGTTGTAGTCGGTGTGGGTTTTTTTTAAATTAGTGTTCTCAGTGTTGTTGTCTTTGTTAACGTTGTTTGTGGTGGTGTTCTTGTATGAGTTTCTGTAACCCTCCTGTCAACATTTACGCCGTGATCACAGGACAGCAGACTTATAGTTGGGGGGCGTGGCTCAGCCATATTTTAAAAAAATGTTTAAAGTAAAATGTTAGAATGTTAATCAAATATTTGGGACAAGAGGCCCAAATATTATACTTTTCCCTTCCCAGGGCAAAGTCCAAGGGCTTATATGACTTATACAACAAGAACAATTGAGCAACAAATAATTATAACAGGTAAATAAAGCGACTTACCGGGAGCGAGCAAAATGCGTCCAAACAGGCCAATAATAATAATTGTTTCTACCTTTGGCACAAGGCCAGCAATTATTTCAGTGTATTACTGGTACTTTGTTTTATCGACGCCGTAAGGATGAAAGGCCAATAATAATAATAATAATAATAATAACGCTTTCTTTATTAACCACAAGCGTTTACACAAAGTAAAACATTAAGGACTATATATGTCAATGCAGGACGTTACAAATGGGCATTTTTGCGTGTAAAAAAAACACAAAAAAACAGAGGGTGTAACAAAAAAAAGAAACAAACAAAAATTGACCAATATGGGGGAGATTTACGAGGGACATTCGTGGAGAAAGCCCATTAAAAAAGCCACGGTGACCCTGACCACCAGGGCAAGTGCCCTCTCCCAGTTTTCCACCTTTAATTTACAGGCGCATACTCAGAGTAGTGCCATTCTCTCGGGCCATGCTTGCCTCTCTCACTCATCTTCCAACAAAATGCTGGGAAGAGAGTAATTCCATCTCCACCCTGATTTTCCTTTTCCCATGAAATTTGAAAAAGTTAATCGGCATCATCGAAGAGGTAAGTGCTCGTTTTCAGCTCTTTCAAACGAGTCTACCATACTATCTCTTTCGCCATGGTCACCAGACAGATACAAACTGACTGTCCTTCCCGGGTAAGGGAAGAGGGAAGGGCAATCCTCACGTTGGACTCAGCTGATAGCCGGATCCGTTCTACACGCGACAGCAGTTGTTCGACATAAACCCACAAAGCAGTAATTCTCAGACACTGGCCGAGTGCGTGCAGGACGGTATCGTTGCCCTGCGCGCATTTCCGACATGCCCGGCTAACGGCAATTCCATGCCTGTAGAGTTTATCCCGAACTGTCAAAGCTCCTCGGTAGCACTGCCAGGCTAGGGATTTCTGGAAGTTGTCTATAGGGACCGGGCCGAAAGTTCTCCGGAACAGATTGTCTAGTAGATTTTCGTCGACGCCCAGAGTCTCACCAATTACGTTGTCGCTCTTTCACTCCACCTATCCTTTATAGAACATTGAGGGGGAGTTTACAACGATCGATTTTCCCGACAGGTCGAGGGCTGTGAGAGCCTAAAGACATTCCAGTCTCTAAGCGCTCCCTCTCGGTCTTCGCTTGACCCAGGACAGCAGCTCTGTCAAGGAGACGGGCTGGGGAAACACGCGTTTAGCAAACGGCGGACACATCTGATCATCGTCGAGGAAGAGGTGGTGATGTCGTAGCCTGAGCGCTTGTCTGCGCATCATCAGCCACGGCATGTCCAGCCCTCCACGTAGCGGGTGTGGATAGCAAATGGAGCGTCTGAGCATCGGAGCGCGTCCCTTCCACAAAAAACGAAAGAGCATATGTCCCAGCGCAGTAAGGCGAGACTTACGACAAGGCACGAAGGTGGCGGTAGGAGATGACGGGCGCGATATACGCATTCACTATCTCCGCTCGACCTTTCAGGGATATCTTCCTCTCTGCCCATTTCGGGATGAGAGAAGCCATCCTGTTCGTCACCTAGTCCCAGTTTTACTCCGTCTAGAGGTCTGGTCCGAACTAAACCCTTAGCAATTTAACCGGGCGTCGATCCAGCGCCCGGCGACGCTGTTGGACGACACGGACCTCTCTCTCCAGGTGCCGAGCTGCAGGCCCAACGACTGTTCTTCGGGATCATTGCTTCTGTCAACGCCTCATATTCTCTTAGTGTAGTGCCGATCGCCTCGATGTGTTTGGCGTTCGAAACCACTACGGTCACATAGTATGCATATGCTGACACGGATCTTCCGCATCCCAGTTCGCGCGTGACCCCCCCTCAACGTCTCTATTCTGTGGATCGAGAGTCAATACATACAACAGGGACGAGAGTGGTCATCCTTGGTGGACCGAGCGCATGATGATGAACGGTTCCGAAAGGTGACCGTTCACTCTCAGGGCAGATGTCGCTGTGCATGGCAGCGATCCAGACACTGAAGAGAGGCCCAAAGCCAACCGCCCTCAGGACTGCCGCCAGATAACGATGGTCGACCTTTTTGAAAGCTTTCGACTGGTCTAAATTGATCAAGGACCCACCCGTGCCAGGTTCCTTAGCTACATTCTCCACGATGTATCGCATAATGTGGAGGTTGTCGTGGATGGATCTGTCTGGGATGGCGCATGTCTGTGCCACTCCCACCAGACCACCAACGACAAGCGCCAACCTCTTTGCTAGCACCTTTGCCAAAATCTTGAACTCTGTGTTTAGAAGAGTTATGGGTTTTTAATTATCAATGTTATCCTCCATGTTCGGACCCTTTCTCATCAGCGCCACTGCTACTCGGCTTACAGTGCTGGAAAATCTCCCGTTCTGTTGCCAGTTGCAGCTGACACCGCCGAGATGTCTCCGAACATGTCTGGCATGTGTACGTAAAGTTCGTAGGGCAGACCCTCGAAACCAGGCGATTTACCCCTTGTGCAGCCAGTCATATTTTAATCGCTCTTTTCACGATGGCCCCCGTCCACGTCCGCTTATCTAGTTCGCTAATCCGGTTTCTGTAGGCCTTGCGCGCTGTTAACGACGCCTTTAACTTCCAGTAGCCGGGGCCCTGTCTATGAAGCCTATCTAAGTCAACCTCACCGATCACGAATTTGTGGTCCGTGTAGTCGACTATTTGAATTGTGGACATCCTATGCTAGACTTATCTATTTCCCTACAAAATACCCTATCTAGATATGATCTAGATGACCCGATTGATTTGTCCATGTCCACATTGGCACATTCGGCAAATCCAGACGGTACCTGTCATATAGTTGAAACAGTCTGAGAAGGTTTGCGAGGCTTTTACACCTTCTACCTCTATCCGCTAATCCAACACAGTCCCAGCGTGCATCTAAGATCCCGTTCCGGTCGCCCACTAACACTAAAGAGCGGGACGTTACAAGAAAGTTCTCCAGACGCCGGAAGAAATATGGCCGGCTTGCTCATGTCGGGGAATAGACGGCCACTATCCTGGATGCTTGCCCATCTCCGCTGCTCATGTCCAGCACCACCAACTAACCTTCTGGCTCGAAGAATATGGCCCGTATGGCGAGATCCAAGCCTCTCCGAAAAGCACAGCAACCCCCCCCCCCCCCGCCAATCTAGGACTATTGATACATGCGTATACATCGTAACCATCGAAGACGGTGCGATCGCTCATGTATCGGAGATTCTGGTCTCGCTGATTGCCACCACATCTATGTTTAGTGAGATGAGGTCGTTCAGCAGGTAGCGCTGTTTCCTGACGGGCCCTGGCCACGCGCATTTATTCTGCCTATTCTGAGTGGAAAAAGATGGGAAAAACCACTTCTTGTGGAGGAACGATGTTTTTTCTGTCTTTCTCACTGTCTGCGGCCCCCTCCGGAAGGATGTCTTTATAAATCCTCCTGGAGTGTGTTTGTCGGAAGTCTTCGATGTCCTTGTGGAATTTTAATTTTAGCGTCGTGTGTGTTTTCTGTATGAGACGAGTGATTTGTATGTGTGGGGTGGTGTGAATTTTTTGGGTGTTGTATAGTCTTTTTCTGTCATGCTGGTGTTGTGTTGGATGTAGTGTAATAATTGGTTGTTTTTCAAATTTAATGCTGTGTAGTGTGTATCGCTTTCGTTGCTTTGTTTTGTTTGTGTTCGTTGTGGTGTTTGTGGTGTTGGGGCTGGTGATGCTGGTGTGGGGTTGACATAGCTGATTTAACTTTTTTATTACTTTGTTTGTTTCGGAGGGCGAAGGAAAATGATTTTTTTCTTTTTAGGTTTATTTTTTTATTTTTTCCAGAGACAGTTACCCAGTCCTCCTCGTCGTCACAATCTGTCTCCAGTTGCAAGAGGTGGGGGAGTGTAAAACCCCCCACAGGCATTGGTTTTGGTTGTGGTGTGGTGGATGGTGGATGCGCTGGTGCTAATTCTGGTGCGGTGGGTGTTGGTGGTGGTGTTGGTTTTGCTACTGTTGCTGCTACAATTGTCTCTGTTGTTGCTGCCATTTCTGCTGCTCGTTTTGATGGTTGGATCACTGGTGTAGCCAGGAGATGTGGCCTCAACGTTTTATCCTGAGGGCAGAAAGTCTTTAGGTCGGTTCCTTCGCCACAAACGACACACCTAGGCCTTCTACCCTCAACGATTACGGTGACGTGGCTGCTGTCATTGAGGTCTATCACCTCTGGAATTTCCTCTATGTTATTTTGGTCCGCTTGGATCAGGAGCTCCATCCAGATGCTGACCAGTTCTTCCGCTTTACTTCTTTCTCCTCAATTACTTTAGTGTCGGCCTCGATGTCGGCGGGGACGGCAACCATTAGCCAGGTAATTTCAATGGCCGGCGGAACCTGTGTCTCCCTGATATTTACCAGCCTCTGACCACAATAATTTGGGACGAGTGTGAACGCATCACTTTTTAATGTGGCCAGGGAATGCTCTCTGGCTTCCTGTCGGGTTCCAACGAACACGTCCACGGATCCATATTTTTGGCAACGTGATGTGTGTTTTTTGATCCCACATATGTCCCAAAGCTTTTTGTACCTGGGACTCGGATGCTCGTTCCACTCGGTTTGTTTTAATGTTTATTGTCTGATATGATACGTTGCTCAGGCGCCGATGCTTCATGGTATTAGATGGGGGGGGGGGGTAGTCAGGCTGACCATGTAACTATATTTTTTTCCCATTCGCTTAGCTTCATTCAATTCTTCCTGGCTTACCTCAACCGTTTCATTTTTGTTTGCCGATTTAGCAAACGACACATTTGGTTTTGCGCTGGTGTTGATGTTGTTGTTGTTATTGTTATTTTGTTATTATTATTTTTAGTTTCAGATGTGGTGGTGGTGGTGTCAGTGGCCCACGGCGTGGAATAGTCGATTTTCGGAGAATCCATTTCGATATCACGAGATAATTTATTTTTTATTTCAGTTGTTTCTGTTGGGGGCTGGTATCAATGGTGATGGTTGTTCTTTTTGACTTTGTGGTGGTGGGGATGGCGGCTTTAACACATATAGGCTTTGGCAACGGCGGAAAATCCATGTCTGTATGTGACAAATCTAAATAATCGCCACTGCTATTACTTATATTTTCAGTGTTGGCAACCATAGCAAGGTTAACAATGGTGGTGGTGGTAGATGTTAGTCTGTTAGAAAAGCTGTCAGCAGATCTTGGTAGCTGAATGTCGTCCATGTTTTTTTCCAAAGACATTTTTTATTTCATAAATATAAAGTTTAAAATTTGGGCTCAATTCCGGAATAATATTGAGTGCCCTTTTCAGAAAGCAATATATGTGAACTTATAAGCTCTTAACAACAAAACATTTCCATAACTGGCAATTTGAAATAACAGAAAACAACAAACATTTGTGGATCTCACGATAATACGATTTCTTACGTAGGACGCCAATAATAATAATAATAAAAATAATAATAATAATAATGCTTTCTTTATTAACCACAAGGGTTTACATAAAGTAGACATTAAGGACAGTACATGACAATACAAGACGGTACAAATGGGCATTTCTGTGTGTAAAAAAACAAAAACAGGCTGTAACATAAAATAACAATAACAAATTCCCCAATAGGGGGGAGACTTCCGAAGGACATTTGTGGAGAAAGCCCATTAAAAGGCCACAGTGACCCTGACCACCAGGGCAAGTGCCCTCTTCCAGATTTCCACCTTTAATTTACAGATACATACTCAGAGTAGGCCCATTCACTCGTGCCATACTTGCTCCTCTCACCCATCTTTCAACAAAATGCTGGGAAGAGAGCACTTCCCTCTCTACCCTGATTTTCCTTTTCAAATGAAATTTGGAAGAGTTAATCAGGGCATCACCGAAGAGGATAGTTCTCGTCTTCAGCCCTTTCAAACGTGGCCACCATACTATCTCTTTCGCCATGGCGACCAGACATATAAAAACTTCCTGCCCTTGCCGGCTAAAGGAAAAGGTGGGGCAATCCTCACGATGGACTCAGCTGATAGCTGGATCCGTCCTACACGCGACAGCTTGTGTTCGACATAAACCCACAAGTCAGCAATGCTCGGACACTGGATATATAATAGTGGATATATATCGTTATGGAATCGCTCCCGAAAGTTTTTGATTTTTACTTATTTAAAACAACTGTGATCGAATAATTCTTATTACAAATGAAATATAAGATTACAGTTTTTTAACCTTCAGCAAGCAACAACGCATCACATTACGGCATAGGGCCCCAATATTTAATATTTAATTTTGGATCAGAAATGTTATAGTCGAAATAGAGAAAATGGCTAATTTGACAGACAGGCAAATAATTTCACCACCAACACCACCACCGCCACCATCATCACTACCACGCCAAAAACTCTAGTCAAGTTATCTCAACTTCTATTTCTACTTCAACTTCAACACCATCACTACAGTACTACGATCACATCACCACCACCACTGCCTCATTATCGCTACCGCCGCTATTCTCTCCCACTACCTCCTGCTAAGTACTACTAGCAGATCACCACCACCACCACTGCCTAATTATCGCTACCGCCGCTATTCTCTCCCACTGCCTCCTGTTAAGACAGGCATCATAGTACTCCCACTAAATGAGGAAGGCATCAAAATATATAAATAGACTGCTTTGATGACCCGGGCAAACAATCGAAAATTCAAAAGACAAAATCAAATCATCACAGCAGCAACGAAAATCGTAAAGAAAATAAAAAAATAA
Organism: Eledone cirrhosa; assembly: GCA_964016885.1. Lineage (NCBI taxonomy): Eukaryota > Metazoa > Mollusca > Cephalopoda > Octopoda > Eledonidae > Eledone > Eledone cirrhosa. The sequence goes on from OZ024743.1 coordinate 154,226,526, forward strand.
AATAAAAATAAACAGACGGAAAAACAAGCAAAACAAATAAGTTAGAATTCAAACATTACATTACAATGAAACTTATGCTTATTTTGTTTGGTTTTACCTATTTGTTTGTTTATTTATGTTCGTCTACAGCGTTATCACGCTAAAATCACCGAGGGTGATCAAATCACCGGTGGTTATGTAACCATATATTCACCAATCCTCGATAAGAGTGTTTCAATGTCGAACCTAAAGAGTTCGAATAACGGTGAAGTGGAGACTAGAATGTCATGTGACAGACTCTCACCCAGCAGGTGCTCCCTGGCTCAGCAGCAGGGACCTGGCTGTCAACCAAATACTGCTGGTGTTAGAGGAAGAAGAAGGAAAGGGACCAGAACCAACTGGACGAAAGAATTGAATAGAACTGTTATGCAATGTTACCTGAAGAGTAACCCCAAAGAAAAAGGCTATAGGAAACGGATGCATAACATCTGGAACGAGATTGGTCTATTTAAATTAGATGAACAAAAATTGGCCGCGCAAGCTCGGGTAATAAGGACTAATGGGTGGATAATCGAGCGGGACCTGGAGGAACTGAGCAGAGAGATTAGGTTGGAAATGGAGAGTGGAGTATGCCAGGCAAACGAGCCAGTGGAAAATGAAGGTGAAGAGGTTGAGAGAACGGAGGAACCATCTGAAGTAGACAATGATCTGAATGCTGAAATAAATAATACCTGCAACAAAGTTACGGCCATTGAGGAGATGAATGCTGACGGGCTAGGACAAGATTTGGTTGATATCCTAAACTTAGTGGTAGATGAAATGAACAATGATAGTGGGAAACCTATGAACCTAATATTTGTAGACAGAAAAAAGTTAAAAGAAACAACAGCTAAGGTAAACAAAGTCATCCCATACCTTGAGGCGAGGAGCCTTCACCAATGCAACAATATCCTCAAAACAACAGCATACTTGGTATAGAGACCAGAGAAAACAACAAACAAGAAAGATCAGAACCTTGGAAGAAGAAACAACTGATTGCTCAAATCAGGGAAATGAGAAATGACATTGGAAAGCTTGGGTCCCTACTGAATGGGAAATCTAGACACTAAAAATAGACTGGAAATAAAGTGCAAAACTAGGAGAAAAAAGCTAAATATTGTCATAGAGGAACTGAAGAAACGCATTGTTTCAAATATTGCAAAGAATATGCGGTATGAGAGAAGAGTCATTCAGTATAGACAGAAAGCATGTTTGACAACAACCAGATGTTTTGGGGCAGCTTGAAGGGAAAGAAAGAGGCAACGACTTGATCCCTGAGGCGGAACAGACTAAGACATTCTGGAGAGGAATGTGGGAGCAGGATGTTAAACATAATGACCAGGCAGTGTGTATTGAGACAACACAAAAGGAGATTAGTGAACAAGCACACCAACAAACTGATTTGAGTATCACAGTTGAAACTCTTAAAGTGCAGGCCAGAAAACTAACCAACTGGAAATCACCAGGCCCAGATGGTGTGCAGGGGTATTGGATTAAAAATATAACATCCCTCCATCCGAAACTGACAACCATTTTCAATGACTGATTGATGTCAGGTGAGGTACCAGAGTGGTTGACAAAAGGTACCACAGTTCTAGTTATGAAAGACCGAATCAAGGGTAATGATGTTACCAACTATAGACCTATCACATGTCTGTCCGTAATGTGGAAACTGTTAACAAGCATTGTGTCTGAGGAAATCTACCATCACCTCCGCACAAACAACTTGCTATCGGACGAACAGAAAGGATGCCGAAAGAAGTCCCGTGGTACACAAGACCAGTTACTTATTGATAAGATGGTAATGAGGAATTGCAACAAGAGACACACTGGTCTTGCCATGGGATGGATAGACTACAAAAAGGCATTCGACATAGTACCTCATTCTTGGATAACCAAAAGCCTAGAGATCTTCAAGGTGGCAGTTAACATCAGACAGTTGTTGGGCAAAAGTATGAAGTCCTGGGAAACGGAATTAACGTCGGGTGGAGAATCCTTGCGAGGTGTGATTTCAAGAGAGGTATCTTCCAGGGAGATAGTCTGAACCCTCTGTTGTTTCTCCTTGCCCTGATACCTCTGACCATTATATTGCGAAATGTGAGAGCAGGATAGAAGTTGGGAAAAGGAGAGCTTACCATCAACCACCTCCTCTTCATGGACGATCTTAAAATCTTTGGGAAGAGTGAACTGGAGTCTCTGTTGCAGCTGCATTTGGTATTACTGTTGTTGTTGTTAATACTTCCACTGCTGCTGCTGTTTTTGATTTCCGTACCGTGGGTATGGTTGCCACGGACCTATCGTTCCTTGTTGCCGTTTGTCCTGTTGCTGATAGCCGTGCAGCCAGTTTCGGAAGGAGGGGGGTTTTCTCCTTTGTCAGGGTCTTCTCGTTGCAGAAGACCCTGAGGTGAGTCTCTCGATCCACAGCGAAAGCATTTCGGGCGTTTGTCCTCAACACTTATGGGCAGTTGAGCGCCGTTATCGAAGTCTATCACATCCGGGATAGCTTCGATGCACTCCTGGTTGGTTTGGATTAACATCTCAATGGAGGTGCCGACCTAATCTTCTCTTACTTTTTTCTGTACTTGCAGTAGAGTTGTTTTGTCCTAGATTCCGACGAGGACAGACGCGGCCAGCCAAGAAGGGCCCATCCCGGGTGGGGGGACCGTGGGTCAGTTTGACCCTCACAATTTTTTGCCCGCAGTAGGAGGGCACCAAGACCATTTCCTCGCTCCTTAGGGTCACTTAGGATTGAGCCTTTGCCTCCTGGGGTGTGGCACAAAGCATGTCTACGGTTGCATATTTCTTGCCTCGGGTGATGTGCGTTTTCCGCTGCCACACAGACCCTAAGGCTTTTTGTATATGAGCCTCTGTGGCTCTTTCAACCCTACGGGATTTTGTGCTTACTATACGGTACGTGACCGTACAGTGCTGTTGGGTTTCGAAAAAATGTTTCGGCTGCCTTGCAGATTCAGAAGGGAGGAGAGATAACATCCCTCTCGGATGGATCGCGTGATATGGAACGGCTCCGAAAATGTAGCCGTTCACCTTGACCCTTGAGCAGATTTGCTGTTGTGATTTGCTGTTGTGATTTGCTGTTGTGATTTGCAGCAATCCTGCCCCTGAACACGGGGCCGAAGCCTGCCGCCCCGAGCACCGCAGCCAGGTAACGATGGTCAACCCTATCGAAAGCCTTAGACTGATCCAAGTTGATCAGGGCCCCACCGAAGCCGGGTTTACACCCTACCCTCTCTATGATGTATCGCATGAGGTGGAGGTTGTCGTGTATGGACCTGGTCGGGATTGCGTATGTCTGCGCTTCTCCTACCAGGTTTTCGACGACAAGCGCCAGCATCTTTCCCAACACCTTGGCCAAAATCTGTAACTCTGTGTTGAGCAGAGTTATGGGCCGGAATTTCCCTATGTCATCCCTTTTGTTCTAGTCCTTCCTGACTAACGTGATTACGCCCTTTGTCACAGAACTGGGAATTCTCCCATTATGTTGCCAGTTGCAGTAGACCGCTTCCAGGAGACCGGTAACAAGTCCAGCATTGCTACGTAAAATTCGTAGGGTAGACCGTCGAGACCTGGAGATTTGCGTCTGCCGCATTGGCTCAGCGCGTCCACTATCTCAGCGGCCGAAATCGGTTTTTCGCAGAACTTCGCCTATCTGTCCGAGAGTCGCTGTAGGCCGTCGAGGTATTAACCGAAATCCATAGCGCCGCCCTGCCCGAACAGTTGAGCAAAATGCCGCTGAAAGCCCGCGCACATTTGCTTCGCCTCACGTATCCTTCAAAGACCGAATCGTGGACTTGTTGCCACTTTTCGCCTCCGTCACTCGGGCCCAGCTAACAGCTTTGGCTCCCTCGTTTCCCAGAGCACGTATTTTGCTTCGGACAACGCAGCCTTCATGCTTTGCGTCGAAGAACTGGTCCAAGGCCGTTCTCGTCGCTAGCACGCTAGCTTCGTTGCCACTCCTAAGTACCTCTTCTACTTTATCTACCAGTTCCTTTTCGGTCTTATTTCTATCTAACACTAATTCTTTACTAAAACCTATCGAGTCTAATCTAACTGCCCTCTTGAGAGAGTACCAACATCTGTTGTAGATAGATAGATATATAGATAGATAGATAGGTATAGATAGATACATACACATTTAAATGTACTCTATTCATGCATTATTGTTTAGTTATTCATTTGGAGCAATTGAAATAAATAGTTGTTACTCCCCATGTCCAATATATGGTCAACATTTATATGAAGTGTCAGTTTGGTCAATCAACAAGCTAGAAATTGCAAAAAAATGTTCTAATCACATCACATTTAATATAATAATGCAAGTGAACGAAAGGTATTGTTGTACACATCCTAGAAAAGAATGGCAGATCAAATGGAATATATTTGATCATGGGTTTGCTCAATCAGAGAGTTGACCTGGAACTAAATAAGGATATCAATAGAAACTATTATTTTGCTGACATTGATTGCAAAGTCTGGTGCATAAAATCTTGCAGATGGTGATAAGCTTAACACTATCTTTATTTCCAAGTTTTAAATATTGTAAAATATTCAATAGACAGAAATCACCAATGAGTAAAAGTCTATTCTTTTCCATTTTAGAGTCCATACTGATCTATTTCATTTCATGATAATAGGTTTCTAATTTAGTGTATATTAGACTACTATTTCTATTAAGAAGAACACATGCATAGAACATCCTATGTCATTTCAATAACTCCTGTGTTGTCAACAACTTAAGGTTCCATTGTTTATAAGCTATCTAAGGGTCACTGATTATTATATGTAAGATACTGAATAAAATCATTTAGTTTCTTATGGATTTCTTTGAGAAACGGCATTGCAGATTAACCTGCTAGATTTGAAATTAAATATGACACGTTTATAAAAGAAAAAAGTAAAGAGAATGGAACGAGCACATGTTAAAGCCTTTATGTCATCACTGGATTTTCTACAAATTTGCACACCATCATCTAAAAGGACAAGGACAAACTAGTTAATGGGGTATTAGATACTCCTAGAAAGATGTGAGAGTAACGTTAGATGGAATCTTGTGACAATTGGTTCGCTAGAAGATCGTTGATTTAGGCATCTAAAATAATAAAATATGGAACATAAATATGGTGAAATGTGTTCCTTTGTATTTAAATATTTATATAGAGAGACTGTCTTACTGATTTCTTTGTCACACATTGTTTCTATTTCTATGTGAGTGGAATGTGACCTCTTTATATTAATATTTGAGTTGTCCAATGTAATTTAAGTAATTAGTATGATAACGGCAATGTCAATTTTATATGCCAATATCTTTTTCGATTAGTTATACATATATCATTATATTGCTGCTAACTGAGCTGCTTCACGATTCCTATATTAAGATCATTAAGAAACCAATAAATCATTATTTGTATTTTAGAAATTGTAGACATCAACTATGAACATTTCAATTACATATAAATTAAATTGATTTACTATAGTAACAATATCAATGGTTGTGTTTGGTATAAACATGTAGCAGTGAAGACTTTTTATCTAATTTCTTTTTATTTTGGAACGAAATGGGAACAAAATCTCTTAATTAATATCCCAAAAGTTGTTTATATTTTATTAGATATTTATAACAACTTTGCTTTGAATTAAATTATGGCAATAGTGAATGGCGGTGGCCTGAAATAACTTTTAATTTGTTATTCGTTTTAATCAGCATCTTATAACTAGTGTATTTTCCATCGTCAACAAGTATTTTTGGAATTATTAAAATTAATCTGATATTTACACCAATACTTTTGTGATATGATATTAGATATTGTAAATATTTTGACCTTTTCATCTTTAGTTGCTGTTACATGGTCAGCAGGAAAACGACAATTCTTGTAAACCAAAAACAACTTTACTAATAAGATATAATAATTGATTCTACGTTTCACACAAGACCAGCAATTATTCAGGGCATTACTGGTATTTTATTTTATCGACCCTGTAAGGATGAAAGGTAAAGTTAACCTCGATGGTATTTTAACTCAGACCGTAAGGGGACGTAACTATGCTAGAAAGCATGCTGTCCAACCCTCTAACGATACTGCCAATTCACCGCCCTATAAGATATAATAAAAACAATAACAATAGGAGTAAAAAAAGTTGGAATGATCGTGCAGATAACCACGTGTATGTGTGTGTATGTGTATGTGTGTGTGTGTGTGTGTGTCCACGCCGGCGTGTGTCTTGGTGCGTGTGTGCGTGTGTGAGAGTGCGCGTGCTGTGCATGTCTGTGCACGCGGGAGGGTGCTTTTTAAAATGTGTATTGGTCAGTCAAATTGTTGCTTTGGTGTAAGCAGGAAGCAGGGGTCTGTGGAGTGTGCCACACATGGACGATCCAGTGGGAGTTTATCGTGTTGATAAAGACCTTTCATGTTTTTGTCAAATAATTAAAAAAGAAGGGGATTACAGATAATGTTGATATGAAGAAATAATTGTAGGATGTAGAAAATCAACAACATAGACAGGCAGGAATAGGCGTAGAGACGAGCACAGACATGCGTATACCCACGTTTACCGCAAGATACATGAGCCCGCGTATATATATATACATATATATTAGAAAGTGAGGTTTTTTTTACAAAATGAAAAATAACCGAGATGTCCTACACGAGTGAACGTATAAAGAAAAAGAGATGAAATGTAAAATGCAACTGGAGTCTTATCTTTTTAAAAAAATATATATATTTATTTGAGAGAAAAACCACAGACCCTCCATCTCAACTCACCTTTTGAAAAGCAGAAGAACTGCGAAACCGGTAAAGGAACCAAATAAATATATATATTTAAAAAAAAAATAAGACTCCAGTTGCATTTTCAATTTCATCTCTTTTTCTTTATATATATATATATATATATATAAGTATTGAAGTTTCCGTTGAAAATTGAAAAAGTCATAGGAGTGAAGAGTGCTCTATGTAAGTACCATTATATATATATATATATATATATATATATATATATATATATATATATATATATATATATATATAAATACACACACATGTACATATATATATGCATACACATATACATAGAAGTCCATTGATACGTACACAAAACACATGCACACATAGACACACACCCGCATACACATGTACACACACATACGCGTGCATACACACATACATACACGCGTATATACATATATATATATATATATATATATATAAATTACAGAATAATCAAAACTAAGTTCAAAACATTCTTTCGCTGACAATCGTCTCTTCCAAACTTTGGTTTGGAATCATCAACTATGATTTAACTACTTACAAACTACTTTATAAGGAGTTACATGTATGTTGTAACAACTTATAAAGATTCATTAAAATATAACCAATGTAATGGAAAAGAAAACCTTAATATTAATACACACAACACATGCACATTTGAACATTACACGAACAATTATTACACTACATCCACCATAAACTTCATAGAAACTACTTTTAATACACAAACATCTCTGTCTGCTTAATATGCTTTTAGACCTATATTGTATTATGTGATACGTTTGCCACACAGTAATATATATGCCTAGTACCATTGCTTGTTTCCTGCCTCGCTATTCTGTACATGCCTAACATATTTCGACTCGCTATACGCTTGCATATGTACTGTTAATGTCCTCGTTTTGCGACTAACTCTCTGCCTTAATTCCTACATTATTGTTATATTTTTCATTTGTAACCTTTGTCGCATCCACTGATACAGACCTCAACATTTCAACTCTGTAAATAGGAAACTGTTGATGAAAATATTACTATCTATGTATCTTTATAATTGTTCTGTAAAATAGGATGTTAATTACATGTCTATTACTTTGCTAGTGCTCCGATGAATACAAACCAAAGTTTGGAATAAACGATCGTCAGCAATAGAATGATTTGAATATAGTTTTGATTATTCTGTAATTTATATTCCTACTCTGTAAAACATCTAATGTATTTACTTTGATCTATTTTTCTTACTGTTAATAAGGTAGTAATGAATTACTGACCTTTCCTGTTTATAATTATATAGTGTATATATATAAGTATAAATAATATTATTACACACACACACACACACACACACACACATATATATATATATATATATATATATATATATATATATATATATATATATATATATACATGTACATGCACATGCCTGTGTATGCGCCCATATACAGGTAAAACAGACATACATCTGCCTATATATTTCAAGCGTTAACCTAATATATTCCTTCCATATACTGTACCGATTGCATTCTGTTTACCTATATATATATATATGCAAAGTTTTATTTAAATTGTTGGGTTACAACGAGTAAATATTTATAACTGATATAAAAGCACTCAACAAGTATTTGGAGTATATTTACGATATTAAATAAATGGAAACTATATTTATAAAACCATATTTATTTCATTATATATATTTCAGGGATATCACATTAAAACTATGGTATGCCTTCTTCAGACAAAATACAATATAAACAGTCTTATAAATAGATAGATTTGACATACCTTTCAACTTCATCTTCCATCTACCAAATCAACTTTTTAAATGAAAGATGAAGTTGAAAGGTATGTCAAATCTATCTATTTATAAGACTGTTTATATTGTATTTTGTCTGAAGAAGGCATACCATATTTTTAATGTGATATCCCTGAAATATATATAATGAAATAAATATGGTTTTATAAATATAGTTTCCATTTATTTAATATCGTATATATATATATATATATATATATATATATATTATTAGGGTAAATATTGATGCAATTCAATTCAAGCACTCAACGTACTTTTTCCACATAGGAGTGACGGAGTAAATATCGAATAAGTAAAAGCGAAGTAGTTTCAGAGGTTCAAGTCCTTTAATAATGGCCAGTGTCGTCATTGAAATATATATCACAGCATTATTATTAAAGGACCTATATATATATGTATATATATATATATGTATATATATATATATATATACATATATACATATGAGAGTGTATCTGGTAACATGCGTGGATCGATGTGTGCGTTTGTGTGCGTGTGTGTACACACTTATATGCGTGCGCGGGCTCATATATCTTGGGGTATATGCGGGTATACACATGCTTGTGCTCGTCTCTACGCCTATGCCTCCTGCCTGTCTACGTTATTGATTTTCTACATCCTACAATTCTTTGTTCATATCAACATTATCTATAATGCCCTCTTTGTTTAATTCTTTGACAAAAATCATGAAATGTTTTTACTGACACGATAAACTAGGGCCGGGTCATCCATGCGTGACACACCCCACAAACCTCTGCTACCTGCTTAGCCCAAAGCAAGATTTTGACTAACCAATACACATTCAAAAACGCGCCCACTCGCGCGCATACTCACTCACACGAATCCTTTATTATTCATCCGCCCATGTAAATACGCACATCAATACCTGCGAATATTCACACGCATTTGCGCCACAAAATACACCAGGATATACACATACGGTCACGCACACAAAAAAAAGGGCCAATGCCTATATGTATACATTCTTGGTCCATATACCACAAAAAAAAAAAATATTTTGTCGCATCACCTGTCTGACGAGCAGCTCGATACTGGAGTCGGGTACATAATTCCTATAGGTCACATTGAGCCAATCATCTGCGAAACGCGCCTATCAGGTCGATATACAATAAATATTTCTCATATGTAAAAGAAACTTCCTCGTTATTTCTATTATATACACTCTGCTTTTGCATAGAGTGCTTGATTTGGTACCAACACTAGTATTTAAGCGCTTCCCTACACTATGTATATATATATATATATTCATAGATGTAAGTAAATAAACGTACACACAACCACACACACAGACACACACATATATATATATATATATATGTATATATATATATATATATATATATATATATATATATATATAAATATATATATATATATATGTGTGTGTGTGTGTGTGTGTGTATATATATATTGAATTTATGGTTCTCTATGAAGAAGTTAAATGTGATGTGAGATATATATTTAGTCTTTTGATAAAGATGAAATTCCGCACAACATTTGACTGTTTCGAAATCACTGTCCATCTGAAACATTTGTAAGGGAATAAAAACAATTATTTGATGAAAGAAGATTGAGTTTTCTTTGATACTATTGCTTGTGTATGCTCTGCTTATTCTTAAGTATATTACTAACATTTTCCACGCTTAAACCTCACTCTTCATTTAACCCTTATATAAGCATTGAGCTATTCCTTCTATGTGAAACTGGCAATTACATTCTATAATTCTATTACTCTACTCTCTTTTGAGAATTGATAATATGGTACTACATTTGATATATGCAGTCCTCATTGTTGAGCTTTATTTGTTATTTGCCAATGTAATGGAAAAGCAACTTCTACCGATGTCACTGAAATCAATTCCAATTCCAGACATGAAAAATTTACCCTTAGCAGCTTATCAATAGTACAAACACCTTCGTAAGAAGAATAAGATGGAAAACATTCCAATATGACAGACGAAAGAGTGAACATGAAACCACCAAGGTGAAATACGGATTTAAGTCATATAGAAACCAACATCGCAATATTTTGCTCGACTCTTTTGAACAGGATTACTTAGAATGATAAAAAAACCTAAGATTTAAGAAGTCGACATGCAATAACTCTTTCTTAAACTCCCATGACACTATAATTAGGAATATCAGAAACGAGGATGGCATACATGTTTTAGCTGATAAAATAAAGAACATATATAAATTTAATATTACAACGTATACATCTTTGATTTTAAATGTAGTAAGTAGAAATTACAAAAGAAACACAAAGAAGAACATTAATCGACATTAATAGAAAAGGAAAGGCCATAGTCAGAGATTTATATATTGGAAAGTATACTGACCCTTACAAACCCATACAACGCTTAAGGATAAAAAATAGAATTTTTTATGAAAACATCAATTTGATTGATAAGCCCCTCTACCTCTGAAATAGGTTGGATTAGCAAAAACAATACTGGATAGAATTATACGAAGTTCAAAATTAAGGTTAACCTTTGGGGAAACACAGATGAGGTTATGAATTGGTTTAAAATTTGGTTTAAAAATATAGAAACTATTATGCCTCTTTAATAATCGCTAGGAATTGCACTAAACTAACTAAGAATGAAATAAATATCATCCTTACCGCTAGAGTTTAGCCCAACGATAATTAGGTTTGATTGATATTTCTGAAAAAATCCAAAGGACCAAACAATTTTGACATCAGTATGTTGTCCAATGACTCTGCACAAATCATTGACGTGGTTGGAATTTACCTGTTGCACAAACTTAAAATGAAAATACCTGCTAGGCGGTTTATATAGAGACAATGCTCTATTCAATGTACAAAGCTTGCAGAATTGAAAACCTCAATAAGCAACCGTATAATTTTTAAGAATTATGGAGTCACCATAAGCATCGATGCAAACCATCAGGACGTGAATTTCCATGACGCAACATTCGAGCTCGAACCGAAATTTTCCCATCCTTATCATAAACCAGATGAGTTCCTATCTTAGGTAAACAGATTATCAAATCATCCTCCGTCAATTATTGCCTCTGTCGTCAAGCACATGACATAGAATATCGAAAATATCAGCGAATGAAAACATATTCAATGATATAGCATGGTATTATAATGATGCACTTTCTAGATCAGGATATAAAAATAGGATTACTTTCATCCCCCCGGTAGTGAGTCCACACGTATATAGATTAATAAATATATTGTAACATGGACCAGTAAACCATTAGGTAATAATACATAGGTATAAATACGCAATACAAATACATAGGTATAAATACGCAAATCAGTAAGCCCGTATCTGCCTAGCTAAAGACCACCCGACTATACATTATAATATTATAATAATCTCTTCTGGATACCTCGTGAATAATAAAAATAACCACAAGAGCTTACTTCCCACACCCCGCAATAAATTTCGAATTAATTTAATGAAAAATCCTAAGCATTCTCTAACTCCTATTCATCGCAATGTAGAAAAAAGCGGCACATAACACAAATTCCCCAGAATCAGATAAAGAACGTATTTGATACTTCTATTACAAGGACAATGATCACGCCTAGGGATACTAGAACAAACACGTTAGACTATCCAGTGAATACCGCCCATCCATCTAATATATGTTGTAAGATTCGTAGTAAATCTCCCATTGGAGGTGTGTGCTTTACTACCGATATAATATCTAAGTTTACGGTAAATAGCCAACACTATAGTAGTCCATACATCGGGGCCACAGCTAATCAGTTTACTACCAGTTACAATTCCCACTTGATTCGTTTAAGAATAACAAGCAGACACATATTACTTCTACGGTCCTTGCCATTCTGAGTTCAAATCCCGCCGAGGTTTACTTTGCGCCTTTCATCCTTACGGGGTCGATAAAATAACGTACCAGTAATGCACTGGGTAATTACTGGCCTTGTGCCAAAAGTAGAAACAATTACTTCTTTAACACATTATATTACTAGCTTAGTCGAACTAAAACCCCCTACAAAACGCAGAGGGAAATTCTGGATAGATCTACACCGTACAACGGAAATAAAAAAAAAACATGTAATTTATATTTATCCGAAGCGTATTATATTACAATGTCGAATCTTAACTCTTTCATTACAAGGAATGAGTAAGTTATAAATGGTCTCTTCATATTTATGTTTCAATCCTAGTATACGATCCTAGTTAGGTATTCTTGGATCATCAATATTATCCCATTTATGTTTCCATCAAACTCGCTCCTATGTGTGCTGTTTTCTTAGCATAGGCAATTTATATAACATATAAGTTTATCGTTTGCATAGGGACCGATATAACATATTATCATACTCTAACACTAATCAGTCCACTCATACCCACCCCCTTTCTTTTCAGTTTCTTAACCCAGTCTATATTCCTTAGGTTTGAAACTTAACATATGTGTCGTGATTATGATCTTACAGCTGTATACTTGTAGACATATACATATGTACATATGTTTAAATGTATATTTTTGTGTGTGTCTTTGAATACTACGCTATGTGTCACATGCGAGTGTATGATCGTGTACGCATGCAGATGTCCATATGCGAGGATAGATATAAAGGTACATGAAAACTCTGGTGAGCGCATATATACCAAGGGGTTTATTTGAATATGAATTCTGTTTTCTTATAACGTTAGTTATTATAATCATAAGAATATTCATACCCATAGTGATAACCGTTGAGGATTTTAATAAGTATTATTGATTGCGACTCTGGATATAGTTATAGATTGAGGATCAATATTATAGGTATATTTCGGAAGAGAAATATATTTAGTTAGTAGGTCCATGAACAGTAGTATATTTGTATGTTTCAGCACATAACCCAGTCTATTTCACATAATATGCAATTGTGAGTCTGCTAGTTTGGCTTAGCAAACACGAGTATCGTAGAACTGTACTAAATATTAATATATTAAGCAGGACTAAATACATTTCTATTTGTATTATGTAGATTTCCTGCAAATCAATTATAACCTGAGAGGCTTACGCTGATAGAGTTAGTCTAATGAATCAAATACATAATTGCATATACTTGCGTATAAATATGTCACACAAAATAGATAATTGTGACCATAGATATACATAGATATATATGTTACACTTTCTATATTTTGGAATACCATTATTTTAACATCTAAGCACTCTTTATATATATATATATATATACATTTATATATATATACATACATATATATATATATATATATATATATATATATATATATATATAGTAATAATAATAAAATTGAAGACTAAATCCAAAGGGTGAAAGCAGCGATTCTTTGCTTAAACTTTAATCTTTTATATTAATAAATATATATATATATATATATACATTTATATATATATATATACATACATATATATATATATATATATATATATATATATATATATATATATATATATATATATATATATATATATATATAGTAATAATAATAAAATTGAAGACTAAATCCAAAGGGTGAAAGCAGCGATTCTTTGCTTAAACTTTAATCTGTTATATTAATAAATATATATAAATATATATATATATATATATATATATATATATATATATATATATATATATATATATATATATATATATCAATGTTTATCCTTGAATGACCAACGATTAAACACACACACACACACACATACACACACACACACACACATATATATATAGTCTATCAAAGTTCTTTCGTCAAACGCCTGTGACATTAACGGCGGTACTATTATGTTTCATCCCGTTGTATTGTAATGTCTCCTCCATTTTTATTTATTTATTTATTTATTCCTGTCTCTTTTTGCTCATGCGTTTATGTGTGCGCTTTCTGTTTGGTGTGTGTTAGTGTCTGAGTCTGTGTGTGTTTGTATTCTATATTTGTTCACTAGTGTGTGTTTATGTGTGGTTGTTGATCTTTTACCTGTGTATATGTATTTATTTATATTTATCTTAGGTCAGTATTGTGGGTTTTTGTATGATCGTTGTTATTATTCCATTCATCTTTTCTGTTCTCTTAGTTCTATGATTTATCTATAAATTGCTGCTCGTATTGTTGTTATTTACGTTCGTATTCCAACGAATTTTAGTGAAGGGCTTTTCAATTTCCGACAAGCATCGTATTGGGTATACCGTGTTATATATAGTGAACCTTGGTGGTAGTTGTAGAATATATTGCTTTTAGTCTTTGGTTATAGTGATACCATAGTTGTTTAGTGTTTTTTTCTTCGGTAAACTCAGTACGTAATGTGACATTTGGCATATAAATATTGTCAATCTTGTCGGGGTATTTTTGTAAGTTTTCTTGTCTCTTTTATTAATACATCTTAATTTTTATTAAAATGTTGTTTTTTACATTCATTTTCAGCATATTTTGTTTCATTTCGAATGATATTCATGAATTTATTGATCTTGTCTGGTACAGAGAGATTTCGAATTTTCTTGATATTAACATGTTTCTGCTTGCAAAGTTCGTTAACTTTTTAGAAGTTATTCTTTTCATACGTATCATTAATATGCATTTTAAACGTTCAACTTCTGTTTTGTTTAGTGGTAATTCATGTTGAAAATAGGGCGTGTGGAAGAATAGTGAAATCATTGACGCTCTGGGGCAAGCGTATGGGGAGAATACCACAAAGAAATCAACAACCTACAAATGGGTAAGTCGTTTAAGAAGTGCCAGCGATGAGGTTGAAGATGATCACCAGTTGAAGATGTAAAATAAGCTGCTTTGACATGGCTTAAATCGCATGGCCCTCAGTTTTACATAGATGAACCTAAAGGCTGGTAACAACGCTTACAGAAGTGTATTGACTTAGATGGAGCATATGTTGAAAAATGAACATAATAGTTTTAACCGTTGTTTCCAACTATCCTTTTTCCACGAACTTGTTGAAGCACCCTCTTATATATAGTTTTTTTCTGCATATTATAGGTATATTGGTCTGAGAATGTACTCAATAATATGGGAATATGAGAATTTGTAGTGAAATATCGATTAAACATGAATTACTTTTATTTATATATAATAGTGCCCACGATACTTAATTGAAATTTAGAGGGGTGGAATTATTCTTTTGTTAAACTCTACTATTTAATCCGGGAATAAAATATCTGAGTTTAAATTCCAATAATCATCTACCTTTCACCGTTCTACCGTTAACACGCCTTAAACATAATACGGCAAGAAACAGAAATCGGAAATTTAACAAAACCCGGAAAAATTTATATTTCAGCGTATTTTGTGTTGGACCATATGAACATAATTTGGGATGTTCTATGGTTGAGGTAGAAAGTAATTTAAGTGACTAATCATCATAATTGAATTTACATTTCTCTCTGAAGAAGATTGACTGCGATCTGAGATTCATGTGTGGTCTTTTAAAAAGATGAAATGTTGAAGGTTTGATGGTTCGAAGTAAGAGAGTAAAAGAAATTATTTGATGAAGGAAAATTGAGTTTCCTTTGATAACTTTGTATATAGATATATATTTCACCACAACAGAAGCACCCTATCAGGACACGGTGCCTCCCACCAAATGAAGAAAAAAGAACACCACCCTTGAAGTGGCACTTGACGTGATAAACCAAAAGGAACCAAAAATAATCAACATATCGGCCAATAAATTAACACAACAGAACATACAGCTGTTAGAAAATGGATTGAAATTGATACCCAAGCAGATAAAGGCGACCTTATAAATGACACAGATAATGTTTGTCAAATATTACGTCTATGAGGATTCTTCCAGGGTGTAGAATACGAGAGGAATCACTAGTGAAAAACAAAACGAACTTCAACCTCCCAGTTAAATAGAGACAAATACCTGGAATAATACATAACCTGCCCAAGACGATCGGCACAGTCAAATATTGCAGAGAAGAAACACAAACGCAACATTCCTACAGACCAACTGCTAGTACTTGACAAGCCACAAAAAGACTCATCTATAGTCATAAAAGTATCTGACAAAGGTGGAACAATCGTCATTATGGACAAAAACCACTACAAGATTATGGTCCTAGAACAGTTGAATGACGAGTGTTTTACATGAAAATAAGCGAAAGCGAAGAAAGAAAATCAATGATAGAAGTAGGTAAACTGACGACAACGTACCAAAATAACCTCACCTTAAAGGAAATCAATTACGTAACCAACTTTGAAATGAAAACCAGCAATTTTTAGGATTACCGAAAGTTCACAAATCCATAGAAATCCAAAAGAACATAAGATGCAAAAATACATATGTCAATGTACCAAAACCGACATATTTAAAATTACGCCCAATTGTTGCTGGTCCAGCCTCAACCACACGATGTCTAAGCAACATATTAGACATTACACTGAAACCCTTATTTAAAAAAAGTGCCAAGCTTCATCAGAGATGATATGGAATTCCTGAACTATATACACCAGAAAGTACACCAATAATCAATCTCAGTCAGCTTTGACGAAACACTTATATACTAACGTCCAATACGGCTTAGGTATTGCAGCTGTTGACTTCTGGATTACAAAACACCCAGATTATATTTCAGAGAGATTCCAACAAGTTTATTTTTGAAGGATTCAAATTAGCTTTGGTTAACAACCACTTCCTCTTTGATAACGAACTATATATACAAATAAAAGGAACAGCCAGGGGCACCAAATTAGCCGCAACATATACATACCTCGTTATGGGTTACCTGCAGGAAACGTTCAGTCACGACTTCATCACCTATATTAATCACAACAGGAAACGATACCTAGACGACTGCTTCAATATCTGGAATAGAAGGCAAGAAAACCTACAAAGATTCCATTCCATCATAAACAGGTTTCACGAAGCAATACAATGGAATCTAATAAAAAGTAACTACCGTTTTTGGATATCCTTATCATTTAAAAAGGGGAAAATATCAAAACAAACAAACAAACACCAATACGTGAATGCATCTCTCACATACCAAAAGGAACATTCTTTTTAACATGACAAGACGCATTTGCACCACAGTAACACACCCACACTACACGAAAAAACATTATATGAACTAAAAGAGTTCCTCAAAAGACAAGAATATCCGGTGAACCACATCAATACGTCCCTCTCCAAGGCCATGAACATCCCAGTGATAACACTGAAAAAAACAAACCAACAAAATAAAAGGGAAAAACAGTTATCGCTTTTGTCGACATTCACAATCCAAGGAAATTTAACATTGTGAAAATCGCCAAACAATATCTCCACAATCTCCAGCCTTCCCCCAAAATGGATGCACTCATAAAAGACTCACAAATAATATAGAGTAGGTGTCAAGCACCCAACCTTAAAAACTGCTTATCAACGCGAAATTTACGTCAGACAATGAAACAACATAAGTTAAGAAATGCGGGGATCCTCGATGCGGAACTTATGAATACATTGAAGAGAGTGGGCAAATCTCGTTTAAAAACAAGGTTAATTGCAAAATAAAAAAAAATTAATTCATTGTGCAACCTGCCCACAATGTGAAAAGTAGTACATTGGCGAAACCGGAACGGATCTACATGATAGCGTTCATGTCCATAAACAACAAAATAGAGACTTCTCGGTCAGAAACACCACATGCAGTGAATACATCGCATCATGCGGGAAGAGAAACTTCACAATCTCTCCTTCTTTAAGTTATGGTCGGACAACGAACGGAAATAGAAAGAAGAGTCTTCATTAAAACATACAAACGGCTACGAAACACACACATCAGAAAAATATTATATTCTATCTTCCAATAATGGGATTCTCATTTTTTTTTAAATCGCATATTGAAAAAGAAGAGAAAATATCCAAATAGAAGTAGATGACATCCACACTTTAAAACATTTGATCGTTGAAGAGAACAACCCTCGGAGGTACACTACCATTTCCCTACCCCCCCCCCATGTATATGTAAACGTAAATAATTGAGTAGATATGTGTGTGTGTATGTTTGATTGTAGGTGTATGCATGTGTATGTATGTATGCATGTATGTATGAGTGGGTTTGGCTCAGTGCACAGTCTTTACTCACTTTAGCAAAACATCTTCACGCACAGACATTGCTCGATAGCATTAATTAATAATTATTAATATTATTATATCATTCAATGGCCACACTCGATAAGGAGGGGCCAGCCATCATGCAGGTATATACATATTTACACATATTTCGATAGCCGTTGACTCTTATATGTTCTTCCACCCTTTGTCAGGTTTTGATTTTTGTCCTGCAGGGTGTCCAAAATCACCCTCCTCACCAAGTAAACTTGGTGAGGAGGGATATTTAATGGTTTAATAATATGTGCGATGGAAATAAAATGTGGATATGTATTATTAAAAAAAACAAAAACAAAAGTAATGTAAGTAAGGATATATTGTGAGATGAGCATTAATAAGTTAGATGAAAGTGAGAAAAAAATAATGAATAGAGGATGAATAATCTAACGTAAAAAAAAATGTTTATGTTTACGAAGGATTTTTTCAAGGTGATATAAAGTAAGAATATAATGTATTGTGTAATAATTGTTTCTATGTTAGGCACAGTGAGAAAAGGTACAGATTAGGGGTTAGAAATTAAAAGAAAAAGAAAAGAAAAGGAAAAGGAAGAAAGGGAAGTGATGAATAGAAGTGATATAGAATATAATAAATAACTTTGAAATAAGGTAGAAAGATGGGTATATTTTTAAAGAAGTATATGTATATATATATGTGCTTTTGAGAAAAGGATTCTGAATTGATAAAGTTTAGGATATTAGCTGTATACTTTATGGAAAGTTCTGTGGAATTTATGCAAGCAGATAGAAAACAAGTCAGTGCGTCTATTCATTATAGAATCTAAATTAGATATAATGGTAAATTTTTCATTTAGACAGAGATTGCAAGTCTTGGATAGAGAACTGTTCAAGTATGTAGAAGCAGAGGAAACCTTTTTCAAAGAGATGTTAATATTTAATATTTTTGTCTTTCAAGGACCATATGAGTTCTGAGAGAGCCGTGTTGGTTCTTTTAAGTTTATATTTAAAATACGAATGATGATTATAAAGACGAGCTTTAAAGGAGGTGGAAGTGGAGCCAAAATACACATTAACATTTTCTTTCCATCGCACATATTATAAAACCCTTGAATATTATTCTTAATAAATTATTAACAATTTCTTTTCATCGCACATATTATGAAACCCTTCAATATACAAACCTTAACTTTATATTATTTTTCTCTTCGTTAATTTTCAAATTCTTTTAATTTATACATTATCGTCCAACGGTTTTTTCAACCTCTCTATGTAAAACAATATATTTTTCTCAGTATAAAAGCTATCCTCTCTCTCTCTTTATCACCTATCTCTCCTCCTATCTCATCCTTCCTCATTATACTCCTCCCCCTCCACTTTTTACTCTCATCTCCTCCTCTTTTTCATCCTGCCCCCCCCCTCAAAAAAGTGTTTTCCTCAATATCAAACATCAATCTAAAACTACTTTTCATATGTTGATTTAAAACTACACTATCTACAAGTGTTTTTAACCTTCATATCATGTCCTATTTTATCTGATGAAAACACAAATGTTATTGCCTGATGATATTTGTTTTTGAAATGCGCATAATAAACTACATGGAACTCATTTAACCATATTTTGCACTTATATATTATGTATACTCCAGTCCTACAAACTGTACAAACTGTAGAGTGCTTCTTGTCCGATATCTGCACTGCTTTATTGTACTACAATAAAACTCACCTCCTACACACACACACACACATATATATATATATATATATATATATATATATATATATTGTTATACTTGGGGAGGGTCATATTGTGTAATATTGCCAGAATTACAACAGAACACACTCACTATTTGGTTGGTTTTCGCTCTTCGCTTCTGTGTCTTTTATATCGGCAATATTTTATATTTTATATCGGCAAAATTACACAAATATGACCCTCCCCAAGTATAACAATATTTGTTTCGACACACGATTTCATATCAAAAACCTCGCAAAACTATATATATATATATATATATATATATATATATATATATATGTATATATATTTAGATATACATAAACTAGACAGAGCCATAGATATAAATATGTGTTCTTGGCATCCATTCACGGTGTGGCTCAATGACACACATTAATTAATTAAATAATCAACAATCAGAGCTACGTCCAAGAAAGTACGTCCATAGAATCATTTGATAAAATATATACAGTATTTTTCCTCTTCTAATCAGCATAATCGACCACACAAAAAAATCAATTAAACAAGACTATAAGATTAAAACGCACCTATGAAGAAACAATAGATAAATAAACGATAGCTATCAACGGTCACAGAATATTTACCCAGTATTTCTAATAGCCCGTGGAAATCGATTAATTCGTCATTGAGCCACACCGTGAATGGATGCCAAAAAACACATATATATATATCTATGGCTCTGTCTAGTTTATGCATATGTAAATCTATATATTTGATAATCTCCCATATTGTTGAGAAACAATTTAGGCAGTATTCGCCTGCGCTTTCTAGCAACCAGCCCACTCGCCGTAAGGCACCAATCACGAACTTTCTAACTTGACCACTAGCCACGTCACAGTTCTTAGCCATTTTGAATTCGTTTCTGGCGAGGATCATTTACGAAAAATTTTTGTCCAATTGAGTTTGTTTCCTGATGATTTCGAAACTCGTGAATTTATCCTTGATCGGATATTTCCAAAAAGCGAATGAAACCTCGTGGGGTAGAAATATAATTTTCGTATGCTTACATACATTCTTTCTTCTAACTTTGATTTTGTAACTAATAGTGTGTGGTTGGCGATATATCTAATCGATTTCCACGGGCTATTAGAAATACTGGGTAAATATTATGTGGCTGTTGATCGCGGATAGATAGCTATCATTTATTTATCTATTGTTTCTTCATAGGTGCCTTTTAATCTTATAGCTTTGTTTAATTGATTTTTGGCGTGGTTGATTATGCTGATTAGGACAGGAAATACTGTATATATTTTATCAAATGATTGTATGGACGTTTTTCTTGTGTAGATATATATATATATATATATTTATTTGTGTTTGTTGGTTCACCACTGGATAAAACTGGTCATTCTGTGTGGTCATCCACGATGTAATGTTATGGAAAGCACTCAAAGTGATGCAGCCACCCGTCTACGTTTGTGTAGTTGGTGGTGCGAGTGCGCGGTTGATTATTACAAAATAACAGGAGACATGTTCTGGTGTAAATCCTTGAATGGTTTATTATACTATGATCATTTCAATGACCGGGTTCAGTATGAATCCGGTGACATCATCAGGTAATTCAAAATATAACGAAGGTGTATAGCAGATAAGAATCCTTGCTGTTTAAATCAGAGTCAAGAGGGTGTGCGGTATTATAGCAGTTGTAGCTGCGTCTACCGCCCTCAAGTGCTGATAATTGGGTCAAGATACTACATTCCTTTTGTGGGGGCGCAAGCCTTTTAATGTAATACTACCTTCACGTCAGATGGAAGTGTCTGCGCTGAGGTCACGCGTCAATCAGGCTGGTCAGGCATGCTCGATATTACCACGAAATATGTTTATTCCAGGATAAACAGACATAGAGATTAAACACGGAGAGAGTGTGTGTGAATGAAAGAGAGATAGAAAGTAACAGAGAGAGTAAAACAGAGAGAGAGTGTAGGAGAATGAAAAACAGAGGGATTAAAACATAGAGAGTGTGTGTAATTGATATAGAGAGAAGGTGACACATAACATAAGGAGGCTTTTATGAAGAAGTGTAGGTGTGATATATATAGTCACGATAAATTGTCCAGGTAGTATATATAATACAAATATGCCCGTGCTAGCGGTCAATAACTAACGACGACTGCAGGCTCCGCGCTAGCACTCACGTGCCAGCTGTTCCGAGAAATATCGTCTAGCCAAAGAAGTGGAAATTAGTGTTTCCGAGCACTCCAGGAATGTAACTTTCTTAGGCGTCGGTTATGCCAGCGCAGAGCCCTCCATCGATGGCTGGCCATCGTATATACCAAGCGGTTGCTATTATATCACACAGTGTGGGGGTTTAGTTAAGTTCTAGTAGGAAGAGGTATGATACAGCTAGGGGTTATGACTAAGCCTAGAAAATAAGGGTACAATTCGGCGGTCAATGCCGGCAGCGCCACCAGTCTCGAGCCCGGCATAGCCCCGGGACGAACGAGCGGTTCCGAGTGATTTCGTTTATCGAAAGAAGGGGATATTTCTTTTGCCAAGAATTCAAGGAAGGGTAAAACGCCCGATTGGCGGGCGCGCAGTCAGGAAATCCGCCACATCTGTCGTATCATCGCATGTTAGCAGACAATTAATATTTTTCACACCCGTGGTGTGAGGTTGAGAGTGTTAAAACCCGATGAAATGCGCTAATAGCCTATATCAAGTCCCCAGTTAGTCCAGGTTGTTTCTGTGGTTCTACAGTGGGTATGGGGAATCAGTAAGGAAACAGATATACGGGTACTTAGAGTATATTCCAGGGTCGTGTGCTAATGATCACAGTGGTAGTTATGTACTGGGAATAGAGCGAGTAAGTACATACATAAGTAAAAGGAATAATAAGCAAATTGCAACATAAAAAATAAAGTCGAAATGCGTAAATAAAAAAATAAATAAAAATACATAAATAAATCAATGCAGTCATAACTAGGGTGGTGATGTATGGAGTAAAACGGAAGTACAGCGAACATATCGAGGAAATCAAAACACAGGGGAAATATAAGCACAGGGGAAATATAAAAACAGGAGAAATATAATATCGACGGGCATTCGGATAATACAGATAATACAGGATAATACATATAGATATAGAGGATGGAAGAGGAGTGGTATCAGGTGATACCTGGTGTATGTTCGAGTCTTAATATTCAACGTGGATCACAAATGCCCTTAAGTATAGGGTAGAGAAATCATTCAATACAATACACGCAATATTAGAATACGTAGAAACATTTAGAGGAAACAGTGAGGCCTGTCGTAGTCTGGATATTCCCGACATGAGAGCAACGGTAATATCGAGCATGCCAGGCCATCCTGATTGACGCGGGACCTCAGCGCTGACACTTCCATCTGACGGGGTGGTAGTAGTACATTAAAGGCTTGCTCCCGCACACCAGAGGGTAGTATCTTGACCCAATTATCAGCACTTGAGGGCGGTCGACGCAGCTACAAGCTTCTATAATACCGGGTGCCCTCTTGTCTCTGATTTAAACACCATGGATTTTTATGTGCTATATTCCTTCGTTATATTTTGAATTACCTGATGATGTCAGCGGATTCATACTGAACCTGGTTATTGAAATGATCATAGTATAATAAACCTTTCAAGGATTTACACCAGAACATGCCTCATTTTATTTTATTATATATATTCTGTGTTCAAATCTCGCCGGGGTTAACTTTGCCTTTCATCCTTACGGGGTCGATAAAATAAAGTACCAGTAATGTACTGGGTAATTGCTGGCCTTGTGCCAATAGTAGAAACAATTATATATATATATATATATATATATATATATATATATATATATATATATATATATATTAAAATAACAGATTAAAGTTTAAGCAAAGAATCGCTTCTTTCACACTTAACGAGATATTCTGAAACTAACATAGTCAATCTGTAAACGCAGAAGTGGATACTTCAAAAAACGTTGCAACCGGAGGAAGACAGGAAGACGATACTTTGGTTCGTGGAAACGTTCCCTGGCATAGAACGTGAAAAAACGAATATAATACGTCATTTATAGGAGCGGTGAAAAACAATTACGCGCAAAGACAGAACCACGTTTATGGTATAAAAGAGGTCGTAGTCTAATGTTCACTTAGGTGGTTCACAGAGACGTTCTCTGGCAATGAACGAAAGAAACGAAGATAATACGCCATATGTGAGCGTGGTGAACAATTGCACCCAATGACAAAACCACGTAAATGGTATAGCAGAAGTCATAGACTAAAATTCTAACTAGGAGACCGAATGAATCTCCGCTTCAGAGTTAAGAATAAAGTAAATAAATACAATACAGAGGTAATAGAAATTAAATAAATACATACACGCATACAAATACGTAGATACACAGGCATAGGCGAAAACACTTACCATAGGTATACAAATCCACGCACATATAAATATGTGTGTGTGTGTGTGTATAGAAATAAATAAATAATTAAATAAGCGTATATAAATAAAGAAATACGTATATAACAAGCGCACACACACACTTACATGTAAATACACAAATGTTCGGGGACGTAAGTCAACCAAAACATGAAGTACCTATATACACACACCCTACATAGGTACGAACCTGCATACTCACACATACCCAAAACTACTGTATACACATAACCAAACCATATGTTCCAGAATATATAAAATTATACGCCATAACATATTCAATCAAATATACGTACGAGAAAGTATACGTACCTTCACAAAACATACAGGTAATATATACATACCTATGGAAATAAGTAATGGTATAAACAAACATATACTTAGCTACCACATCAAGACGTAAAATATCCACGTATAGATCATACTATCCGCTAGGGTATAACGTGGGGCTGTAATACAGGAAAGTGTTGTGAGATTTATGTTTACAAGCCGAAATTGCCTCAGATTTTTTGATTAAGATGCGGTTTGTGGCGTAGATTATTTCCAGGGCCTCAGCGGCGCAGAGGTCACATGGTCTTTTATTTCCGTTATACGATCTAGCCCTAGCTAGGATCTCCCAGTGTAAATTATATTGGGTGTGGTTGTCTTTTAGACTCCAGATATAAGCTGAAAGTGACGTCATATTCCTTCTTAGAGGGTTACGAAAAGAATGGGTATGCATATAAAGACGCTGCTTGAATATATTGGCGGTTAACCCTGTGTAGGGCCTACGGGACGTGGGTGTTTCAACCTTAAATTTGTAGACAATGTTACTAGAGAGGCATTTCCCGGATAGGGGGCAATCGACCCGATTCCTACAATTACAGTTGTTTTCGTTCATTGCCAGAGAACGTCTCTATGAACCACCTAAGAGAACATTAGTCTACGACCTCTTTTATACCATAAACGTGGTTCTGTCTTTGCGCGTAATTGTTTTTCACCGCTCCTATTAATGACGTATTATATTCGTTTTTTCCCGTTCTTTGACAGGGAATGTTTCCACGAACCAAAGTATCGTCTTCCTGTCTTCCTCCGGTTGCAAGGTTTTTTGAAATATCCACTTCTGCGTTTACAAATTGACTTTGTTAGTTTCAGAAGATCCCGTTAAGGTTGAAAGTAGCGATTCTTTGCTTAAACTTTAATCTGTTATTTTAATAAATATTTGCTCTACGGTTCTTTTATATTTGACATATATTTATCCTTATCGAGCCCTCTTTGGATTATAGTCTTCAAAGTTATTATTATTACTATATATATATATATATATATATATTGTATTAATAATAAATGTGAAGACTAAAATCCAATTAAGGCTCGATAAGTATAAATATATATCAAATATATAAGAGAACTTCGGTTGCAAGGTTTTTGGAAATATTTATTTCTGCGTTCTCAGATTGATTTTTTAGATTCTGAAGATCCCTTTAAGGGTGAAAGGAGCGATTTTTTGGTTAAACTTTAATCTGTTATTTTAATATATTTATATACATAAATATATATATAAAGAAGGAGTTGTGGTAAGGAACCAGATGGACCATAACGGACCAGATTACTCAATACTTAGGGTAGTAGAGTGGGTAATGGGAAAAGTATGACCCCAATGGCAGAGCTCAAGAAATAGCCGTCGAAACGGCTTGAGCTCTGCAGTCGGGGTCATACTTTTTCCCATTATATATATATATATATATATATATAAATGTATGTATAGTATATTTGGCAATATACTGTATGTTTAATTAAAAACATTTTGAAAACAATACGCTATCGGTTTAAAAGTTGTGACTATGTCACTTATTTCTTTTTAGCGAAAGAAGGGAGAGAAGCTAACAGTCTGTTTCACGGTGTTGGTGATCATCAGAGCCACGCACACCCTTCTTTCGTCGAAAACTATAGAAGCTGGATTCTTATAGAATTCCCGTAATAATCAGGAGCTGATTATACAGAGCCATTGCCGGTCCAGCAAAATTTAGGTATTAGGATTGGTGCTTTGAAATAGCGATGAATACCTGAATGTATATATAGTATATTTGGCAATATACTGTATGTTTAATTAAAAATATTTTGAAGACCATACGCTATCGGTTTTAAAGTAGTGACTATGTCAATTACTTCTTTCCGACGAAAGGTGGTTCTGATGATCGCCAACTGCTTGAAATAGACTCCTCTCCCTTCTTTCACAGAAAAGAAGTAAATGATATAGTCACTTCTTTAAAACCGATAGTGTATGGTCTTCAACATGTTTTTAATTAAACATACCGTATATTGCCAAATATACTATACATACATTCATGTATACATCGCCATTTCAGAGTACCAATCCTAATACCCAAATTTTGCTGGACCGGTAATCGCTTTTTATAATCAGCTTCTGATTATTACGGGAATTCTATAAGAATCCAGCTTCTATAATTTTCTGCGAAAGCAGGGAGTGCGTGGCTCTGATGATCCCGAACTGCGTGAAACAGACTGTTAGCTTCTCTCCCTTCTTTCGCCGAAAAGAAGTAAGTAACATAGTCAGTACTTTAAAACCGATAGCGTATGGTCTTCAAAATGTTTTTACTTAAACATACGGTATATTGCTAAATATACTATACACACATTCATGTATACTTCGCTATTTCAGAGCACCAACCCTAATATATATATATATATATATATATATATATATATACATACACACACACACACACACACACACACACACACACACACACACACACACACACACACACACACACACACACACACATATATATATATATATATATATATAACGAAGGAAATGTGGTAAGGAACCAGGTGGACCATAACGCACCAAAGTACTCAATACTTGAGGTAGTAGAGTGGGTATATATATATACATGCACACACACACACACACACACACACATACACACACACACTCATATATATATGTTACGTAATTCCGGAGGAAAAGCAAAGGAAAAAAGATTGATATATGTATAGAACAGAGCTATTCAATAAGAAATTGAACAACACAACATATAACAATTCCATTATCAAAGGTTTCTGGACCACAGGACATAATAATATACGACTGTGATCCAGAAACCTTTGGTAATTGAATATTTATATTTAGTGTTGTTCAATATCTAATTAAATATATATATATATACCCCCCACCTAAGTAATGTCAGGGTCTCCGCAAATAATTTATTAATAGCATTGTTGTAATTGTTGTTATTGTTCTAACTGAATGCCATTACTACTTCATATAGTAGCCTGTATATTCTTTTCTTGCCTGTGTATTCTCTTCATTCTCGCATGCTCCGAAGAACTGACTAGTTATAATTTTGTATTGGCGATCGAGTAACGTGAAAATAAGCGAATAGCGATCTCTAGACCTACCAGTTCAGAGAAACAATTGTGAGCTATGAGATTAAAAGCCTTTTTTGTATAGCAAACCATGTCAACCTTCTTTCCTGATTTATTACATAGGAATTAAACATAGGAATTAAACATAGGAATTAAAACATAGGAATTGCAGCATACCCGCAGCATCACTATGAAAACGCCTTGTTGAGTCAAACCAAGCCAAGCTTTGATATCATCCACTACCTGGAATAAAATAACTGGACTATACCTAAGTGGACTGCATTTAACTATTATTTGTTACCCCGTATATATATATATATATATATATATATATATATATATATATATATATATATATATAAATAATAATAAATTTGAAGAATAAAATCCAAAGAGGGCTCGATAAGAATAAATATATATCAAATATATAAGAACCGTAGAGCAAATATTTATTAAAATAACAAATTAAAGTTTAAGCAAAGAATCGCTGTCTTCACCCTTTCAGAAGATCCCGTTAAGGGTGAATGCAGCGATTCTTTGCTTTAACTTTAATGTTATTTTAATAAATATATATATATATATATATATATATATATATATATATATATATATATATATATATATATATATAAACGTAATCTGAGTTTTTTTGAATATTAATAATATTCGATTCTTTTGCAATTATGCAAACAAACATCAATTTTAAAGCCATGTCAGTAGAATGAGCCACTCAGTCTTGCTCTTGTGTTGGCATGTAAACAGAATGGCAGACACTAATGTTTTGGGGCATTACTCTTCATCAGTACAGTTCATACCTATAGAAATTATCCGGTAGATTTCAGTATTGGTGTTTCTTAAATATATATGATACGAAATAACCAATTAAAGAGTTAATATTATATACATATGCCACTGTATTTATTATTAAACTTCATGTAAATGGAATTCATCTCATCTATTATCATACTAATTGAAGATAGAAATCAAATTTTCTCAAACTTATATTAATACTATTTGGTGATTAAATTTATGAAAGAATGTCCTCTTCGTTTGTTATATGGATAGACCCAACAGCTATATTCATTACAGAAGTTGGAAAACTTACTACAGAATTTAGTAGGTGTTACCTATGATAGACGTGAGTAATATATCGAATAACGCACTCCATAAAACAAATATAACGTGTGTTAAAAAGAAGAATCTTTATATATTTTAGTAAATTCGTCTGCACTCAGGTGACAAATAAAATTTAATTGAAATTTTATTCAGTCAGTGCATGAATGCAATTCCAGTAAGTTGGCTGCTTAATGAGAATAAAACTGCTAAATGAAGCCAAGTGAATGGAAATCAATACTAAATTTATGGTGTAACTAATTGTTACTGAAATGTAAATCGTCAGGATTCACCATTGTCAGATTGGGGTGATTTCGAGGAGCGTTTATGAAACGTATCACGGACTATAGCAAATAATCTAGTATAGAATGATGTGATGTCATGTTGTCTGTCTCAATGATATACTGTAAATTTCTCAAGTCTTCTTATTCACATTTAATATACTCTTTAATATGATCGAAATATTTAAGAAAAAGAAGCTCATGTTATAGCAAACTTATTTTCTATACAATTGTCGCATTCATTACTCACGCAGCCAAATGTAGCATCCAATATATTTACAAAACACCCTTGATAAGATCAAGGTAGTTGATGTTTTATTTGAAATTCTAAAGAGTTATGCCGATAGAGAAAGTGTAAATGGAGAGGAGAAGCAGGTGTATCAAATATATTTTACTGGAAGTCGAACATAACTTGTTACTCACCCCATTATAGTTGAAGTAAAAGAGGCTGGGAGTAACATATTGCACATATAAGTCTGTAGTTGTCAATCATTTGAGTAGTCTAATTTCACATATGGTATAAGCCAGGGGCGTCAATAGGCAGCCCGCTGGCTACAATTCGGCCCGCCAAATCAATCAGAGTGACCCGCGATGACAGTTTATAATTTTTATCATGTAGGTTAATTTAGAAATATTTCGTAACCGTAATACAATTTTCTGTTAGTTGACCTATACTAAAGGGCTTCACTGATGGGGTTATGTGTATTATAATTTCTCAGTTCCATGTTATAGAAAGAAGTCTTTAGGATAGTGCTTAATAAATATTAATGGCCATAATAGTTGTCCAATGTTCAAAAGTGGCCCGCCAATGGAATACGTTGCACAACTCTGGTCTAAGCCACCAGCTTGTTTGTATGTAATTATTAAACTGATGTTGGGTTCTTCGTAAAGAGACTGCAATAGATTAACATTGTATTATGTTCTTTTATTGAAGACGATACCTAATTTTTACGAAACTGATTTTGCAATATTTTGTCACTATGAAACCGTTTTCAAAAATGTGGATTATGTTGATCATGTATGAAATTGCACTACTTGTTTGCTACTCATATATTGTATTTTGATGAGGACCGTGTGGAGGAAATTCAAAATTGTATTCGTGAAGGTATGATGGCAAGTGTGCCAACAGTTGATAGAAGTATGTGGGATACATTACCATGTGACTGTTAAACTGTTGATTGACATCGGTGATACATATGTTTACATCAACAAATACAGAAACAATCGTGGTCAAGAGATTTCTTCTGTAATGGCTTAAAGTAGTCGGCAGCAAATAGTGACATCACGTGTGGAACATCGGCCCAACGTTTGCGAAGACAGTGTGCTATAGAGGCAAATTCAAAATAAAATATATCTTGAATTAAAAGCCAGTTAATGGTTCATCCAGTTGAACAAAGAAACAGAATTGCAAATAATTAGAGATGTAATAGAATGATAAAAATACCATTTATTCACAATTCATGTTGTTTTGAAAACTGGGAGATAGATAATCTACAGTAACGAGCTTTTAGGAAATATATTAACTAAATTCTCGGTTGCTCCCATTACTCACTTAATGAGCATACAGAATATGCCACATAGTGCTAACAAAATACACATTTGTAATTGGGCGGGCGCATGTTGCTGTCCCGCACCTCGAGTACTCTGCGAGTGCAGGTGATGTCAGGTGCGGTTCTAGTAGTTGAACATTGGGTTACTCTCGTTGTGTGCCTGTGTACACCATTTGGTTGGTAAGAAGTTTGTTTGTCGGAGGTATTGGTTATGCTAATTATTTGATGGGCTCGTAGTCGCTGCAGACGATTATAATATAGAAAGTACGAAATGCGATCCGATATCTCCATATCTGTAGTTGGTACTGGTTGATCATTTTGTTGTGGGGAATGGTGAGCGTAGATTAGAAAGACAAGTCTGGTTGCATTCTTATTTGAGCAATGCGGATGTAGTGAATAATGTTGAGTGCATTAAAGTGTGTAATTTATATTTACTCTTCTATTCAATTACCCATTCAAGTTATCCGACTGAGGCCATACTGGGGCGCGGAACTTGCTTTAATCTTGATGTATTTAACTTTAGCTTAAGGCAATAGAACTATCTTAATTAGACACACATGCACATCCACACAGATCATACATATATATCACATTACATAATTTATAGAGATATTTATGTGTATAGTACATATAATACAGCAAATAACCTAGAACCGGTTCTGAAAAGAAACATTACTCACTTCTCCAACAGCGAGGAAGCAATCTATTTTGGATGAGTCTGAAACAATATTGAACTATATAACCACAGGGTGTGCCCCAAAAATGTATACGTTTTTTGATTATCTGCACAGGCAATATTTATTTGAATGTTGTTCGGGACACTCAGTGTATATACATACATACATAAATACTGTAGTATGTATGTATACTCTGTATGTATGTATACTGTATGTATGTATGCATACTCTGAATGTATGTATACTGTATGTATGTATGTATGTATACTCTGTATACATACATACATATATATATATGTATACATATATGTATATATATATATATATATATATATATATATATATATATATATATATATGTATATATATATTTATATATATGTGTATATATATATATGTATATATATATACATATATATATATATATATATACATATATATGTATACACATATTATCAATATATATATATACATATATATATATATAGATAGATTGGAGTATATATACATAGTGAAGGCGTGTGGCGGAGTGGTTAGAGAATTGGATTCGCAATCGTAAGGTTGTGAGTTCGATTCCTGGACCAGGCGATGCGTTATGTCCTTGAGCAAGACACTTTATTTCACGTTGCTCCTTCTACCTGGAGTTGCGACCGATAGATATTATTAGCAATTGGAAATACCAACGGAAACATTGTTCCCCTGGTCCGATTTGTCGAAAGTCGATCGTTCCTTAAAAATAGATTGGAGTGAAAGCAACTGGTGCATGCGTTTCTTATTGGCAGCATGACCCTCACAAAGTATAAACATTTATATATATATATATATGTATTCATATATATAAATATATATATATATATTTTTATACGTTGGGAGGGTCAGGTTGCCAATAAGAAACACACGCACCAGTTGCTTTCACTCCAATCTATTATAAATTAAATTATAAATTTAAGAGTTTTGTAAATTTCCGGTTGGTTGGTTGGTTCCACAACCGGATGGTTGTTCATATATCGTCAAAGTTCTTTCGTCACACATTATGTGACCTCTTCAGTGACTGGGGATTATTTCCTTTGTTTTTTGCCTCTCCTTTGTACTGTGCTACCCCATCTTGTTTTTGTGTATGTTGTGTGCTTACTTTGCGCATGTTTTACATCCGGGTGTCCGTGTGTGTTTTTATTTGTTTATTTATTTGTTTATTTATATGTTACTAGTTGGTTGTTTGTACTATGTGTGTCTGTGTTTTCATTTTCTCCTTAAATGTAAGCTGTGATGTTGCTATTCCATTCATGTTTTCTATTTAATTTTGGTTGGAGTTCATTTATGCTTATTGCCTCTGTGATTTGTCTAAACATTCCGTCTTTTCTGTGTGTAGATTTTATTTTTATTTCTATGTTCTCTAATTTGCCCCTTTGTTCTATTTTAGCATGTTGGTGGAGTACTGATGATTCTTTAAATTTATCTTCTATTCTTCCCTATGGTACTATGGTTCAATGTATGGATAATATATCTTTAATATCGAATATGGATACCGTTTTTATAATTTCTAACTATAAATTATATATCTTCCTATTTATTATTTTGTCATCATCTTCCCTCAAGTTGTTAACTTTTTTATTTCTAATTTTCGACCTTATTACCAATGTCAATTTCCATTGTGAAACCTTAATATCTAGACCCGGGAATTAATTGTATATTCTCTTCGCGGCTGATGGTCAATCATATTGTCCAAGCATAAATAGGGATAGTATTGAAAATTATACTCTACAACTAACACTGAGAGTTGGACTAGCAGTAAACTATAGCTTACTGGCTAGCGTGAATCTGTGACCGTGTCACCTTACTGGCCGTGATGGGGTAGATTGGTTTCATTGCGTAGGCTACTTTCGCTGTGTTTTGGATAGTAGTTAGATGGTAAACTTCCTTCATATTTGCGCCTGCGCAAATCTCTGGAAGGGAGTTTTGGCTCACAAGGGAACGGGCGAAGGCTTCAAGAACATCATCTTTGTCCGTTCTCTTGTCGTTTTAATTATGATTGCTACGAGAACGTAACCTTATTATGTAAGAAGCTGTCTGATGAGATCATGACACTGGTCAGGCGGAATTGCGCGGCCACTGTAGTCATTGAAATATATATCATAGCATATTCTATAAAGGTGTTAAACATCTGCAAATACTTCATATTTTGTACTCCACCCACCTCTCTCTTCCTTTCTTTATATATATATATATATATATATATATATATATATATATATATATATATATATATATATATATATATATATATATATATGTAGGAGGTGAGTTTTATTGTAGTACAATAAAGCAATGCAGATATCGGATGAGAAGCACTCTACAGTTTGTAGGACTGGAGTATACATAATATATAAGGTCAAAAGATGGTTAAATGAGTTCCATGTATCTTATTATGCGCATTTCAAAAACAAATATCATCATGCAATAACATTTGTGTTTTCATCAGATATAATAGGAGGACATGCTATGAAGGTTAAAAAACACTTGTGGCTAGTGCAGTTTTAAATCAACATATGAAAAGTAGCTTTATATTGATGTGTGATATTGGGAAAAAAAAATGTTGAGGGGGGTGGTGGAAAGGATGAAAAAGAGGAGGAGATGAGAGTAAAAAGTGGAGGGGGAGGAGTATAGTGAGGAAGGATGAGATAGGAGGAGAGATGGGTGACAGAGAGAGAGAGATAGCTTTTATAACTGAGAAAAATATATTGTTTTACATAGAGAGGTTGACAAAACCGTTGGAAGATAATGTATAAATTAAAAGAATTTGAAAATTAACGAAGAGAAAAAATAATGTAAAGTTAAGGTTTGTATATTGAAGGGTTTAATAATATGTGCGATGAAAAGAAATTGTTAATATGTATTAAGAATAATATTTAAGGGTTTAATAATATGTGCTATGGAAAGAAAATGTTAATATGTATTAAGAATAATATTTAAGGGTTTAATAATATGTGCGATGGAAAGAAAATGTTGATATGTATTATTAAAAGAAGTAATGTAAGTAAGGATATATTGTGAGATTAGCATGAAAAAATTAGATGAAAGGGAGAAAAAATAATGAATAGAGGATGAATAATCTAACGTCAAAAAATGTTTATGTTTACGAAGGATTTTTTCAAGGTGATATGAAGTAAGAATATGGTGTATTGTGTAATGCTTCCCTCGCTCACATATCTATAGTAAAATATTTAACAAGCACACTATAACATTTTCCTATTCAACATCCTCCAACATTTCCAACATTATCTCTAAACACAACAATAAAATACTAAATACTAAATCTCTTCCTTCCAACACTGAATATCATAATAATAGTAATAGTACTCCCGACGTCATTGTAAACTCTAGGCTAATTTCTGCAAACCCAAATACAACGTCAAACACAACTTCGCTAAATGTTCTTAATCCCATTCTAAATCAAGAAACTATTATTCCTATCGCCAATAACTTCTCCAATCCAATTCCTTCTATAGATAACACTAGGTCACTCGTTAATAATCTCTCTAATCGCAATTGCAATTGCCCAGCTAAAAATAAATGTCCTCTCAACAACCATTGTCTTGATAAAAACTTAATTTACGAATGTAAAGTTATAACTGACACCAATTCCTTCACCTATTTTGGCTCCACTTCCTACCTCCTTTAAAGCTCGTCTTTATAATCATCATTCGTATTTTAAATATAAACTTAAAAGAACCAACACGGCTCTCTCAGAACTCATATGGTCCTTGAAAGACAAAAATATTAAATATAACATCTCTTGGAAAAAGGTTTCCTCTGCTTCTTCATACTTGAACAGTTCTCTATCTAAGATTGGCAACCTCTGTCTAAATGAAAAAAATTACCATTATTTCTAATTTAGATTCTATAATAAATAGACGCACTGACTTGTTTTCTATCTGCTTGCATAAATTCCACAGAACTTTCCATAAAGTATACAGCTAATATGATAAACTTTATCAATTCAGAATCCTTTTCTCAAAGGCACATCTATATATATATGTATATATACTTCTTTAAAAATATACCCAGCTTTCTACCTTATTTCAAATTTATTTATTATATTTATTATATTCTACATCACTCCTAATTTCTAACCCCTAATCTGTACCTTTTCTCACTTTGCCTAACATAGAAACAATTATTACACAATACACCATATTCTTACTTCATATCACCTTGAAAAAATCCTTCGTAAACATAAACATTTTTTGACGTTAGATTATTCATCCTCTATTCATTATTTGTTCTCCCTTTCATCTAACTTATTCATGCTCATCTCACAATATATCCTTACTTACATTACTTCTTTTAATAATACATATCAACATTTTCTTTCCATCGCACATATTATTAAACCCTTAAATATTATTCTTAATACATATTAACATTTTCTTTTCATCGCACATATTATTAAACCCTTACATATTATTCTTAATACATATTAACAATTTCTTTTCATCGCACATATTATTAAACCCTTCAATATACAAACCTTAACTTTACATTATTTTTTCTCTTCGTTAATTTCCAAATTCTTTTAATTTATACATTATATTCCAACGGTTTTTTCAACCTCTCTATGTAAAACAATATATTTTTCTCAGTTATAAAAGCTATCTCTCTCTCTCTATCGCCCATCACTCCTCCTATCTCATCCTTCATCACTATACTCCTCCCCCTCCACTTTTTACTCTCATCTGCTCCTCTTTTTCATCCGTTCCAACCGCCCCCCTCCCTCAATTTCTTTTTTTCCCCCAATATCACATATCAATCTAAAACTACTTTTCATATGTTGATTTAAAACTGCACTATCCACAAGTGTTTTTTAACCTTCATATCATGTCCTCCTATTTTATCTGATGAAAACACAAATGTTATTGCATGATGATATTTGTTTTTGAAATGCGCATAATAAAATACATGGAACTCATTTAACCATCTTTTGTTTGATCTTATATATATATATATATATATATATATATATATATATATATATATATATATATATATATATATATATATATATATATATATATATATATATATACATACTTACATACATGCATACATATATATATATTCGTTTTGCGAGGTTTTTGATATGAAATCGTGTGTCGAAACAAATATGGTCATACTTGGGGAGGGTCATATTGCTGTAATCATATTGTCAGAAATAATAACAGAACACACTCACTGTTGGATTTGTTTTCCCTTCTGTATCTTTTATATATCCACAGTTAATTCATTTGGTCCTCAATGTTTATCATTGACTATACCCATCCATTAACATTGGTTTTGCTCAAAATTCCTCATTACTTAAACCCAAGACAGGTAAAAACTCCAGAGTTTTTCAGTCGGACATGAAACAAATTAATTTCTAATGGAAGAAGAACAGATTTTAAAGGACTTTTAAATCTTTTCTTCTTCCATTAGAAATTAATTTGTTCGGGTTTAATTAATGAGGAATTTTGAGCAAAATCAATGTTAAAGGATGGGTATATTCAATGGTAAACATTGAGGACCGAATGAATTAACTGTGGAGATATAAAAGATAGAGAAGCGAAAACCAATCAAACAGAGATTGTGTTCTGTTATTATTTCTGGCAATATTATTACGACAATATGACCCTCCCCAAGTATAACTATATATATATACAGTATATATATATATATATATATATATATATATATATATATATATATATATATATATATATATATATATGTGTGTGTGTGTGTGTGTGTGTGTGTGTGTGTGTGTGTGTGTGTGTGTGTGTGTGTGTGTGTGTGTGTGTGTGTGTGTGTGTGTGTGTGTGTATATGTGTGTGTGTGTGTGTGTGTGTGTTTGTTATTACTCTAAGGCCTACAAACTTATCGAGTACTTTGCTGCCCATT
Organism: Eledone cirrhosa; assembly: GCA_964016885.1. Classification (NCBI taxonomy): domain Eukaryota; kingdom Metazoa; phylum Mollusca; class Cephalopoda; order Octopoda; family Eledonidae; genus Eledone; species Eledone cirrhosa. Next base: position 154,264,264 of record OZ024743.1, read on the forward strand.
CCTAATTGTATATCGTCAGCTTGGGCACAGCCATAACTTCGATTTACCTAAACTTCCACTTATATATATAAATATATATATATATATATATATAGCATGGGTGTCAATGTTAGTAATGGTTGCATCCCAGCTTACTCAATAGGTAATTTTATTTTAAATCGCAGAGTAGACACATAGTTATTCGCTTCAATGCAACACACGTGAATGGGTTACTTTAACACTATACCCGAACTCGAGTTTCGACCACACTTCATGAAGCAATAGAGTCCCCGGCATCCACTTTGTGAATTTATTATGCAACAATGTACAATCGGCGGATGAGGCTTCATCAGCGGGTTCCACGTAATCAATAACCAATCGATTGATATAATTCAATTCCAGTAACTGTCGGATATGACAGGTAATGTGACAGTCAATACAGTAAAACATTAGCAATTGAAATTACTATGTATCATCACAATTCCGTCAAACGATTTGATACTGGTTCAAAAATGTACGTGATAGTAGAAAACAAAATTGAAATAGTTCCGCTTCCGCCATAAGCACTAAGCCAACTTATCTCCAACACAAATTAACAAGCGAGTGAAAAATCGGTTACTAGATAAAATCAGAATGGTAGGATTTGGCTCCAGTCTGCAAGTACCATGACGAGAAAGAGTGCGACAGTAACAATGGTAGTGTCGAAAACGTTACCGGACATTAAATACCCGCAGGCAGTTAGACAAAGCTCTCTCCTTTGTTCTATTGTAGATCATCTTATTGGTGTAAGACAGACAAAGAGGAGACACAAACTCAAAACATAGTCACAGAGGAGGTTACAGAATGTGTGACGAAAGAGCTCTGACACTATATATACAACCATGTGGTTATAGAACTAACCAACCAACCAGAGATGTATCATAAATTGAAGTGAAAACCAACGGGTGGGTGTTTTTGTTGATAGCATGACCCTCCCAAAGTATAACAATATGTTTCAACACACGTTTTAAGAAGAGAATTCTTGCAAAACAAATTAAAAAAACGAACTATATATATATATTTATACACATATATATATATATTCTTACCCATACACACGCACACACACACATATACCCCCCCCCCCCACATATATATATATATATGTGTGTGTGTGTGTGTGTGTCTGTACCAGTTCCAGCCATCCTCCTGAAGAATAACTATGCATAATGGGTTTTAAAAATTTCTTTCGGAAATTTTCCATTAGAAATGTATTAACGGTGTTGATGACTATGCAGTGTGTTCAATCCCATCAATCCGGTTGCTTCATATTGTCTCACCAACGTCATTTTATCCACCACTGGTTCTCTCAAGAACCTGGGGTGGAGTGATAGGGGAACTAATAACATTCCTTTCATAATATCTGCTCCCCTATAAGATTTACAAAAACTCATCATACATACTTGTTTTTAACTTTATATACTCTGCCTCGACTACCAGACGCAATCTGGGAAGCTTCAGGCTGTTGAGTTCACGATATCTCGAAATATGACATTTGGAGTGTTGGGTACAATGCCGTAATTGGTCGTCTACCTGCATATAACATAATAGATGTCTTACCATTAGTATCTCTCACTTACTCTCTCTCTCTCTCTCTCTCTCTCTCTCTCTCTCTCTCTCTATATATATATATATATATATATATATATATATATATATATATATATATATATATAATATATATTGATTTAAAACTGCACTATCCACAAGTGTATTTTAACCTTCATATGATGTCTTCCTGTTTTATCTGATGAAAACACAAATATCATTTCATGATGATATTTGTTTTTGAAATGCGCATAATAAAATACATGGAACTCTTTTAACCATCATTTGTTCTTATATATTATGTATACTCCAGTCTTACAAACTGTAGAGTGCTTCTTATCCGATATCTGCATTACTTTATTGTACTACAATAAAACTCACCTCCTACATTATATATATATATATATATGCAAAAGTTCTATTTAAATTGTTGGGATACAACAAGCAAATATTTTTATAACTGATATAAAGCACTCGACAAGTATTTGGAGTAAATATACGATATTAACAAATGGAAACTATATTTATAAAACCATATCTATTTTATTATACATATTTCAAGGATACCATGTTAAATTATGGTATGCTTTCATCAGACGAAATACAATATATACCAGTTTTAGAAATAAATAGTGACATACCCTTTCAAAATGCAACCGTTACATTTGGAAGACATCAGGGATAGTGGATTTGTTTACTTATAATAGTAAGTCGTTGTGTTACGGAGAAGGAAAAAGACGGAGAGAGAGAAAACACGGAGAGAGAAAAGCGGAGAGAGAAAGGGAGAAATAAAGAAAGAAAAAGAAAAAAAGAAAAAAGAGAAAAACGAGAGAGAGATATCAAAACACCAGACAGAGAGAAAAAAATCGAGAGAGAGAAATATAGAGATAGAGAGAGGGGTAGAGAACGAAAACCTTAAGTCATGTCATATTAAGTTAAGTTAACAATTGAGATGAAATGAATAAATAAAATTAGAAATATTAATATTCCTGAATGGAATATACATATATAATATGAGAAATTAATCATTGTTTAACTATGATTAGATATTTAGTTTAAAAATTGAGATCAATATATTAAAAATTGGAATTTAAACATTAAGAAATCTATATATTGCTAGAGAAATTACATATCATATAACATACACACACGCAAAACATACACATAAATTTATATATACACACAGTTTACTCAGCTGTAGAAATGAGATGATAGGGACTGGGGTCCCTATCATTCCACTGCAAAGTGGACGTGGATGTGCCACGGCAAAAAAAGCACCCAGCACTCACTGTAAATGAGGTTGGTGTTAGGAAGGGCATCCAGCTGTAGAAATCAAGCCAGAATCAGTTCCCGTCCCACCCTTGCAAGCAGGGAAAAGCGGACGTAAAATGAAATGAAATGATGACACACTCAGAAAATACACATCATATCTACCCCCGTATATAATATATACATACAAAGCATAAATGATTTTATTTATTAATGTTATACATCCTTTGTGTTATTAAATAAACATGTTTAATATATATATATAAATATATAAGATTAGCTGTCATGCATTTATGGCTGTTAATTATGTCTATCTTCAATCAAATTGTATGGGTACCCATGTACATGTACACACACAATTCTTACATATACACATATAAACATGTGTGTGCATCTTCAGCCAATTGGTAGACACGCGTCACGCATGCATATATACAGATAGACATATATTCATAAAAATGCATATAACACATGTATATGCATGTTAATATACACATATACATACATACAGGTATAGAGATAAGTATACATCAATATACATCAATATACATCTCTCTCGTTTTTCTCTTTTTTCTTTTTTTCTTTTTCTTTCTTTATTTCTCCCTTTCTCTCTCCACTTTTCTCTCTCCGTTTTTTCTCTCTCTCCGTCTTTTTCCTTCTCCGTAACACAACGACTTACTATTAAAAGTAAACAAATCCACTATCCCTGATGTATTCCAAAAGTAACGGCTGCATTTTGAAAGGGTATGTCAATATTTATTTATAAAACTGGTATATATTGTATTTCGTCTGATGAAAGCATACCATAATTTAACATGGTATCCTTGAAATATGTATGATAAAATAGATATGGTTTTATAAATATAGTTTCCATTTGTTAATATCGTATATATATATATATATATATATATATATATATATATATATATATCTATAAACTTCGGCCAGTTTGGTTTTAATAATGTTATTAGTAACCTTTTTGAGCTAGTATATACAGTATATACTAATATAAATGGTTTTGACTTGTAATATAGTAGGATATCGTGCTTTAAATTATAAAAGGGTACAATAGATAAATTGAATTCCAACCTAAGCAAGAAGAAATAATCTGAAGTTGATAAAGAAATATAATTTGCTTTCAGACACATTATAGTATCTACAGTCTGAGAAACTTTCCAGCTCAACAGATAACTTAATTGTGCATTTCAGTTGGGGCACATAAGTCTACGTAAGACATGTTGCAAAACGTTTTATCATGATGTTCTCATTCTCTATTACTAAATTTAGGGTACTAATACCAAAAATCATATTAGTTTTTTCTCATTCCGCATCTACAGAGTTATACTTATAATTCCAGATTTGTTTTACCTACATAACTACATACCCTTTTTTTTCGTATTGGAAATCGTTTTAGAATTTGGCATTTAGAGAACATAATATTCCTTCACATAATTTCTATTATATTTTTCTATACTGTGTTCAAACCAAACTACCATTGTGAATGGTGTCGGTACAAATTCTGAAAAGGATAAAGACTGTATTTTGAAATGCATTCCTCTAAATAGAATAAGCTTCCCTACTCTAATAGAGTAAGCTTTCCTATTAAATCTCTCAATCTGTACTAAGAAGGTTAAGAGGTTTCAGAAGAACTCACAATATGTATAGAGCCAAAAATCATCATGATGACTGCCACTTTTGTAAAAGTAATATAACAGAATGCAAACAGTTTTAAACAAGGCATATATTTTAGTTCCCTTTTTGTACTAGGTGCATCTTGGTGAAATTTTATCAATATCACTATCACTATGAAATATAATTAATATTAGTTATAGATGATACAAACTGTTAGTAATTGAAAGCACTATAAATGTTACAATGAAGCTCATATCCATCTCTCCTTCTTGCTCACTCGGTACAAATAAAAGACGACACAAATATTTTAAACATATACCTATCAGAATGAAGTATGCAGAATATAAATGTGATGTGTGTCTCTATGATGGGTTTGGGGGTTGAATGCAGAAAATATTCTTGTCTCATTTATCTCCGGGATAGAAATGCTGTTGATTGTCATTAATGGAAAGAGGCCGTTAAAACAGAAATTTCACCCAGCTAAGTTACATGTTCGGTAGTCTTTTGTCGAACCCCAACATTTCTATTGCCTCTCTTTTACATAAAATCTGAATTAATAATACAGTTTTTAAAGGACTTAGATTTTGGCGGTTTTTAAGAAATTTGTATTTTATTTCTAAATGTAGCTAATGTCAAAGTTAAGAGTGAAATATTTATTGGACTTGAAGTAATTGTGATACATACTTTAGAAAATTGCTTGAAAGAATAATTGTCTCATCCTGTATTTGTCCTTTTAACGGGAGAGTCAGTGAACATTTTCAAGAGTGCCTGGAATTTCTGTTTTATATGCCACTCAGTAAATTAGTAAATTATTTAAACTATTCTCACTCTGGCTTAGAAGTATGTGAACTGATATGATCTGTGAGGCAGAGGTTTCACCAGTTCATTTACAGTCCCTCAATTGACGCGTTAAAAGCAATTCATTTCACGTCAGTACAAAACTCAATTGTGTCGAAGACTTCTTTCTGTTTGGGATTCAATTATGTATTTTGTTGAAAGCCATAATCCTATAAATGTGCCAAACAATTGTTATTATTAAGAATTTGTTTTACAGCATTGTAAATTCATACGAAGATAATGTTCTGAGAATTTCTGATTAAGTTTCTATTTTTAAAATGTCTTGTATTATATCGATACTAGTTATATTATTGAAGTGTATTTGATCGCTTAATTATATCACATATCGAAGATAGATTTCTTACATGGAGTGAACTTCCGTAAACTTCAGCTACATAACAGCCTACTATTTATTATCTGACAGAGATATACTTAGGAACGAATAATGACATGATGCTGAATGAAAACAAAAGCAATATATACACACACACACACCGACCGAATATGGAATGATACGCGATGGAGCTCCGCCACAGCCCCGGCGGTTACATGAGATCGTATTTTTACATAAGTTGTTATTAGTGTGATTTGTATTTCAGGATAAATAAAAAGATAAAAACATTTCTCTTTATTAACGAAGCAATCGAAATACAGTTTTACCAGAGTCGATTAAGAAGCTGAAAACCTAGAAAGCCACAAGCACGTCAACAAGCCTCATTCGTATGTCAGGGGAGAGAACAAATAAATGAACAAATGTCTCAAAATGTACAGGTTGAAATGTTCAATATACCTGTAATTAATAACACCTGAAATGTGTAACTTTAAATAGAATTAATATTTTTATATTTCGTTGCGCTACATTCATATTTGTCACACAATGCCGTAAGTGTAGATGAAGTTATTATTTCCGTATTGCTGTTATTTTAGATTCGAGGTGGAGAACTTGCAGCCTTCTGAAAGAAATATATTTGAATGAAAATCATTATACTGAATTATATTTATGTTGATTCAATATTGTCTAAAAGGTTTTTTCATCTATGATGATCAATATTTTACAATCTATAAAAGAAAAGAAGCAAACATATCAATGCCAAAAACATACAAAGAGAGGCCCTTATGCTTTTATCATCTTGCAGTCGAGCAACTGGGATAACAATGTAGAATAAGAACACATTACACCACTAACACCTCCGTCACAATGGTAGTAATATAAATGGTCATTAGCATTTGTGGCTACTGCTGCTGCTACTATAAATATTATTACTACTACTACTACTACTACTACTACGACTACTACTACGACTGCTGCTGCTGCTGCTGTTACTACTACTACTACTACTACTACTACTACTACTACTACTACTACTACTACTACTACTACTACTACTACTCTTGCTGCTGCTGCTCCTGCTGGTCCTCCTACTGGTGTTTCTGGTGCTGTTGTTGCTGTGGTTACAACTATTGTTATTGCTGCTGCTCCTTCTACCACACCTTATCATTTTGTCTTCGAGCTCAACCTCACAAACCAACAACACACAATGACTGAAATGGAGAGAGTGAAACCACGGAAAACAGCTTTGTTCTTCATACTGAAGTTTAACAAAGACACGTTTCAACATTACCTAAACTAAACATTTCGATACCATATTCCCCTGGAACATTTACCGGAAACACATTGGTTGAAAGATGTACGAGTAGAAAGATATATTTTCAGTATGAGAAAAAAACAATAAAATAACCAAAAAGAAAAATAATTGTTTCTGCTTTTGGCACAAGGCCAGCAATTACCCAGAGCATTACTGGTACTTTATTTTATCGACCCCGTAAGGATGAAAGGCAAAGTTAACCTCGGCGGCATTTGAACTCAGAATGGCAAGGGCCGTAACTCTATGCATCAAAGCATGGCATCCAACCCTCTACCGATACTGCCAATTCACCAAAAAGAAAAATAATGAAGGGAATAAAGTAAACTTTAACGCCGATTAAATTGTTCTGTCCAAGACAACGACACTGACACCAACACCTTCAATAGCATTACAATAGTCATCACAACCATCTGCGATACAGTACACTGAACCCAAAAGAGGGTTTAACGGCTCTAGTAACCTTTATATTTATGGTACAGAATAATGTATCAGTACTCGATCCTCTGTACAGTTCATTATCATTGCCCCAGGAGGGAGATACTCGAGGTACTTGCACCATCAGATATAGGCATAAAAACGGCAGAAAGTGTTCAAGGTGTGGGGATTGTCACCAGCTCCACACACAAACAGACATACATAATACACACACACATATATATATATATATATATATATATATATATATATATATATGTATATGTATATATATATATATATATATATATATATATACTTGACGATTTGTTAAGCCTCCATTACGTACATTGATTGGTGACGCGCGTTTCACTATTGATCTGCTCAAGGTTCGATCTGTATCGATCTGCCCCGACTCTGGCATTAAAATCTCGTCGAAACTCTGTTGCTCTAATGGCATAATGGACCGTGTATGTATATATATATATATATATATATATATATATATATATATATACCCGCCACTCGCCTTACGGTCGAACAACGAACTATCTTCATCTTACAGACCCACACTCCCCCCGGCCTGAACTCCCACCCTTATTCCTTTAGCCTTCGAAAAAATGTTTTTCTCCACACGGCACCTACACCCACAACACGCTTAAACTCCACACACGCGTGCTTTCCACCACATATTTACACCCTCAGCCTCCTGATTCCTCTCCCCCCACCCCTCTATCCACACACGCACAGACACTCCGACCCACAAACCCCCCCACACACACACCTCTTCCTGAACATGTAACCCCGTTCTTCCCCCCAACCCTTACTTTCACATACACACACATACACACACACACGCACACCTACACACACACACCACCTTCAGCCCTCCCCGCTCGGACACCCCGTCTCCCTCTCCCCACTCCACCCACCACCACCCCTACATACCCCACACCCTTCCACCACCTGTTTACCCCCCTTTTAATTTCAGTTTATTTTGATCATGCCTTTATTTTTAAATTTATCTCATTCCTTGTATTTTGATCATGGTTTATTTTCATTTTATCTTTATTTTTTATATTTTCATTCGCACCGTTTCCTTTCGCTATATGTCTCTCCGCCACTCCCCTACACACCCTTTGAACTCTGTTCCCACACACTTCTCACCTGAGGAAGGGCTAATGCCCGAAACGTCGTCCCCCACCAACACCCCACTCTCCAGAGCGTGAAATTAATAAACATTCGTTGTACTGCCTCTCTGTTTTGTCCCTGTTCAAATGTTTCCATTATATATATATATATATATATATATATATATATATATATATAGAGAGAGAGAGAGAGAGAGAGAGAAAGAGAGATATGTATATATATGAGCTACAAATACTGGTTATTTAGAAGCCGGGTAATGCGTGTTTGGTAAAAATGCCAAGGTAATAAGAAAGATGAATAAAAACACAATGTACTGAAATAAAAGAGTGAGGATGATAGAAAGTTTCATAGCAATTTTTAATGATCTCAAATAAATTCGGATTTTCTATCCATTATCAAGTGGGTTCGTAAATGAGAGCTCAGGGAGAAACATGAGTAATATTGTGGGCAGCTGTTCTCTCTATTTTGAATGAAATAAAACGTTAATGTTTAATGTTGTTGTAAAACGTCTGTAAGGAGAACGTGTGTGAGTATGTGTATGATTATGCGCATGCTTGTTTCCGTTGGTGTAAGTGTTTATATATAGTGAAGAACTAATTTTTAAGGATAAGTGAATAAAGGTGTGTGAGCGTAGTTGCTCTGCAACAATTGTGTTGATCACTCAAAAGCAATAAGGAATTTTCTGTTGTTTGCATTAGTCGTATTAAACTGGGCTGCGTACTAGACCTGGCAGCTGAGATGATGGCAAAATGGTATATTTAGGTTGGACAATTTAGATTAGCCATTGTGCCACATTCCTTTCCACACTATTGGCAATGGGTGGGGGTTAGTTGTTTAATCAAGAGTGTATTCTTGATTCTCAGGGTGCCTATACCGCGCTCGGTAGCCACTATGGAGGTGATTTTTATTGCTGTTCCTGCTTCCGCATTTCATGATGTATTTGCGAAAGGAAGGTGAAAGGTTCGAATAGTGCTGACAATGAAGAATTGGCAACATGTGTCACATTCCTACATGTACACCACTTAGGCACGCAGGTAACAATCAGTGTTGTGGGTATGCATCTGTTATCTTCACTGGGGGAGGGGCGTTGTCTTGAGGATAGGCATCTCCACAGGCATAGTCCCGTGTGTACTAGTCTGATATTGAGGTCCGCTATCCTGATGGCTTTGCGCATGGCGTTGGTAGTAGTCTCTTTGCTGAGCTGTGGGATCTTGAGGTGCTAACTATTTTCTGTGTTCGTCCAGTCTCTGCGTCTGGGGATTCGTCGTGTGTTTGAGAAGAATAATGGGTAGTCATTGGTTTCTAACACCCCTAGGAAGAGTCTGACATGGGTAGCTCTATTTTTAGCGTCGCTGCATCTATTGTGCATGCAAGCAATTTCATTAGAAATGTACCTTTTTTAGAACTGTTTGTGGAGTAAGATTTGTAGTAGACAAACTGGTCCCTGCTGGCCGCTTTGCGGTAGAAATCGGTGTGAATTTCTCCGCTTTCGGTGATGCTCAATCTGAGGTGGCGCAGAGATTTATGATATTACATGCGTCTTTAATACAAACTTTCAACAAAAACTACTATTAAGAGAAAATAGACTAATATCTTCACGATACCACACTACTAAAAGGTGCTTTATGCGCTTATGGCTGTGTAATACCGTGCCACACATTAACTTAGTCAATGTTAACTGCAATGAATTTCAGAAACAAAGAGTATTCATAGATATTTAGTGCCGTGGAAATCATCGCCTCTGTTTTTTTTTTTATTGTTGTTTACTTCCCTAATAACTATACCTCGTAGTTATCAACGCATTGTGGTGAGATGCACTCTCTTTAATGCATCTAAACTTCAGTGACATACAGCGGACACAGTCGAAGTGCGGGAATTGTCCTTATGCTTGTGTTTCACTTACGTTTTCTAAACAATATGTATTAGAAACCACACAGTGCCTTATATATATATATATATTTTTATATATATATATATATATATATATATATATATATATATATATATATATATATATATATATAAATTACACAATAATCAAAGCTGTGTTCAAATCATTTTATTGCTGATAGTCGTTTCTTCCAAGCTATCGTTTGGATTCATCGGAGCACTAGCAATGTTTGTACATACAATTAACTTCCTATTCAACTGAACAATCATATAGATACATGGTTATTAATGTTGTCAACATCAGTTTCGTATTTACAGAGTGGAATGGATGCGACATAGATTTCAAGAGAATTGTACAATAATTAAAGTTCAAAATTAAAATTTAAAAATTAAAAATTAAAAGTTAAAAAGGCACAGAGTGGAATGCATGCGACATAGATTACAAGGGAATAGTATAACAATTAGAGGCATTAAGGTAGAAAGTTACTGGAAAAACGAGGACACTACCAGTACATATGCAAGCGTAAAGTGAGTGAAAATGCATGAGGCACGTACAGGAAGGAAACAAGCAATGGTACTAGGCATATATAATTTCTGCAAGGGAAAGGTATCCCATAAAATAACATGTGTACAAGCATATCAAGCAGGTAAGTCTGTTTTTGTATTAAAATTATGGGTTTATGGTGGATGTCGTGTGACGGTTGTTTCTATAATTTTTAAATGTATATGTGCTGAGAGTATGAATGTTATTGCTATCTTTTCCATCACGTTGGCTATATTTTATTTCAGTGAATGTTTTAATCAGTCATAGCCATGAATTGTACACCGGTCCTATTATATTGGTATCCGGGGTTCGATTTGCTGTGGAGTGATTCTTCTAACGGTTTAATTTCCGGAAGTGTGTTTGATCTATATTAAGGGGAGGTTATATGAAAGAGGAGTTAACTAGCGAATTACATTGTAAATGATATAAGAAGCTAGAAACAGGTAAAGTTGTTTACAGCTTCGATTAGTTAAATTCTTTGTTATAAGTGAATCCCTTTTATACAATTCTATTTGTTTATATTTAATTTTAAATAAAATCTATTTTCCTATAATACATTAAAGGTCTCATTATATTGTTATCTATCCATTACTGAATAAAGTATAATAAAGCTATAGGAAGAAATGTATAGTTGTTTACAGCTCCAATTAGTTAAATCTCCTGTGCTATTAATATACATTATATTATGTTATAAATGAATCCCTTATATATAATGCTATTAATTTATATATTTAATTTAAAATATAATTTATTTTCCTATAATACATTAAGTGTCTCATCATATTATTATCTATCCGTTAGTGAATATAATATAAGCAAGCTATAGTGGTTATATTAAATCGTGTTAGCTTTATGTTTATTCCTAATAGTTATATAGTATAAAGTTTGAGATAAAAAGGAGTTAGGTAGAGTGATGAGATGATCATAGATACTGTGGGGGTACTTATATGCTGATAAGACCTAGAGGTGAAGTTTTAATGGTGGTGAGGAATTCAGATCTGACACTGTTATATATTAGCAGCTAGGTTTAAAGCTATAGAAAGATTGTCGGTTGTAGTGCTGATTTTATATTTAGGAGGTCTGGCTTAGAATAGATTATTGTTCGGGTCTCTAGAAGACACAGGTTACATAATTTATTTGGTGGTTTATATGATGCGGCCCTATCTACTATCCCCCATTGAAGTGTGTATGTATATGGAAGTGTATATTCGGGCTCTGTAAAACATCTGAAATATTTACATTCAGCTCTATTTTCTTACTGGTAATAAGGTAGTAATGAATTACTGATCTTTCCTGGTTATTGTTCTATATAGTGTATACGTACCTATAAATAATATATATATATATATATATATATATATATATATATATGTGTGTGTTTATATATATGGGTTTATATATATATATATATATATATATATATATGTGTATATATATATATATATATATATATATATATATATATATATATATATATATATATATATATATATATATATATATATATATATATATAGTGGAATAGGATAACAAGTACGATTGGTTACTCCTTCATTACGTTTATTGGTTGCTGACTCGCGTTTCGCCACTGATCACCTCAAGGTTCGATCTATATCGATCTGACCTGACTCTGTAATCTGCGGCTTCAGACCCCTTGTAATGGTAATGGAAAAATGAATACATAATGTATGATAAAGTCAGAACTTCCAACGGTGTTCATTAAAGTTTCTTTTGATGGGTTGATTAGTTCATAGGGATGTTTTTGCCTGTAGCGTATGAGGGGTGTAGGTGTGTTGAAAAGTTGGTGGTGTCGTTCGCAGGTTGAAGTGGGCGGTTCTGGCTGTCGATAGACAGTTTGGCATGTAGATGTGGCTGATGTTTGTGTGTGGTGTGGGTGTGGTGTTGTTGTTTGTGATAAAAATGAAATGTTGCGGTATTTATGGTGATGTGATGATTGTGTTCGTGGTTTATACAACCCTAGGACACCGAGGACTTCAATTAAGGCCCACAAACCGGAATTTCAGTCAACATTACCGATCAGTCTCATAGCACCCTCTAAATCAGACCTAGGTAGATCAAGCAAATGCATCATTGACCGGATAATACCAGATCTAAGAAATATGACTAAACTCAGCTTCTGGTCCTGTACGAAGGAGGTAATCGACTGATTCTCCGGCATTGAAACCAAGGCGGACGTTTGATTCGTCCACATAGACATTGGGAACTACTACGCCGCTATATCCCCGGTCATCCTAAAGAAGGCACTCATCTCAGCCATGAACAGATCAAGCCTCACCATAAAGGAGGTAGACATACTAGTAGCTAGGAAAACTTTAATAGAATTTGACGTTAAATTATGGGAACGACAACATAGACTAAATAGCTTCGAAATTACTATGGGGTCTAGTGACTCCGCACAGGTTACAGATACAGTAGGCCTATACCTCCTAGATATAATAACGGACGAGATCCCCACCATGGGCCGAGATTTGTGCCGGGACGACGCCCTACTCATAGCCCACGGACTCAATAATAGCCAATTAGATAGACTACACAATCAACTTAGATATATCTTTAAGATCCAAGGATTAGCGGTAGAAATAGAATCCAACAGTAGGATAGTAAACTTCTTAGACGTCACATTAGAATTAGACACATATCTCCACCGCCCATACCATAAACCCAACGAAATCCTGAACTATGTCAACAGACCACCATAGGAGCATAATTAACTCAATTATTAAAAGCGTTTCCTACAGAGTGTCAACCCTGTCGGTGAACATAACTATCTTCAACCAGCACGCGGAATACTATAACTCCGCACTTGAAAAGGCTGGGTACAATGAGAAGATAACTTAGAATGAGCAAACTAGAACCACAGAGCCGCTAAACCCAATCAAACCCTTATAAACCCATATAGACGAACACACCCCACCTAGAACTAATACTAAGCAAAGACCACGCATAGCCGGCAGGACAGGCAGCGTGACACACAACTGCCATGGAGATAATACTATACTCTCCAACCCAAGTAAGGACTCTGAATATCGCACATGACGATGTAATAATACAGACCCGAGACTTAACGACAATAGAAAAGCAGGAACCCCCATGACAAATACGCCTGACCAAAATGCACCCATGCATCCGGCAAACCAAAACAACAACCACACTAATAACCGTAAAGCCCGAAGAACACCCGTACTCTATACCGGTTGCCACCAATATACCGGGAACCTTCTTCAGATCTCTGGAAAAATCCTTCCCACCAACACATAAATAACACAAGCTCTTTAATAGACACACTGTCAAATTCTCCTTCTCCAAAACACCAAATCTAGGCGACACGATAGCACAGGCAAATAGGACAAAAACACATGATAGTAGCACAACCAACCACTAGCACAACCCAACACGAAATAACGCACACAACACAACGCAACAACCTACATGTCAGCTCTACACAGGATACTAACAACCGACAACGTGGCAATAACCCCATAACCTCCAACTGCAAAAAGTGGGTAGAATGCCTAATAAACGGGGAGTGTCTTGTTAAAAACATTATTTACCGCTGCGATGTCACAGCGGGCCGAAAAGAGTACTCCTACATAGGGGCGACATCGACTACGCTGAAGGAATATTGGTATAACCACAAAAGCTCCTTCAAACAAAAGCCCAAACGATCCCAAACAAAACTAGCGGACATGATTTGGAACCTCAAAGACAAGAAATGGAATACCAGATCAAGTGGTCAGTTAAAAGACGTGGGCATCAACTCCTCAACGACAAAAACTACTTCAGATTATGCCTGGCCGAAGCGGCTGAGATCATTAAATTGAAATCGGCCATAAACTCAAGATCTAACATAATTACGAACTGCAGACACAACAGAATGACAACCTTCTCTGCACAAACATTCGGCCGAGGACCAACCACTAACTCTGACCCAACACAGGGATAACCACCTTTGCTTTTCCACACCGTCCCTCATCTCAATACATATGTCTTCTATAGCATGTAACCCATGGTAAGATCAGATCTTGTAAATATCAAGTCGCACCAGAACCACCACCAACAACAACAAACACATCGCCACACATGCCTCATCTCAATACCATTGTGTTCTGTGTCTTTTCTGTCAGGTATTAACTTGTAATCCATCGTAAAATTCTATCCTGTAAATATGATGTCGAACAAATCACCCCCACAACCACCAACCACATCCCCATACGTCCACAATCCCTCAGTCCAGTATCCCATGTTCCCTATGTCACTTTTTAACCTTTAAGCCATCCTAAAATTCGACCCTGCATATATATGCACATGTATACATACATATGTATATGCATATGTGCATATATATCTATATTTTCCGCCCAATTATTTCAGAATGTATATGATTCATTTGTCATTGAATACAGTATTTGTTTTATAGGCATCTTAGTACTATTCCGTATGACAACGCATTCAACAAATCCAATACGGATAGTATCTTGTGTTTTGAAAAGCCTTCCATATCTTCAACCACCTGGGAATTCAACACGTTTTACGAATACCTCTCGTGAAAGATCCGAATTCATTACTGACTGTGCTAATTATGATAACGGATAAAGGAAACTTTTTGTTTGATAACATGGAGTTATTCGCAATCCACATATAAGTGAATACTTTGCTTAATGTCATCAACGTTTAAAATAACCGATTAAAGAATGTAACTTCAAGGTGGTGCTGATTGAAATATGCATAAAATAAGCGATAATGCTTGTTTGTATTTCTGGAATAATGTTGACAAAAATAAGCCTCAGATTTCATGAATAAACAAAGTTTGATTTGATATCAGCACTTTCACAAGCCATTAGTTGGATATGTGATAAAGTGTGCTTGCGGCTACTTACACCATATCGTTTTATATCCCAAAAGGAAATTATTTCAGCTGTTGCTTTCCAGAAGTGATTTGTGCTGAGAGTATGCGGATGACCACACCAAATAAGCGGGTATTGATGTCATATGGCACAACTAGAATTAAAGAATTGAGAATTTAATATATCTAAAATGATAAATTATACAACAAACCTCAACCCTAAAAGACAGGGGCACCAAACTACGGCCCGCGGGTCGGATCAAGCCCGCGACGTCAGTTCATCAGGTCCGCCGACGGTACTTGCATTTGCGTGAT
Source organism: Eledone cirrhosa (assembly GCA_964016885.1). Taxonomy (NCBI): domain Eukaryota; kingdom Metazoa; phylum Mollusca; class Cephalopoda; order Octopoda; family Eledonidae; genus Eledone; species Eledone cirrhosa. Next base: position 154,280,393 of record OZ024743.1, read on the forward strand.
AAAACGGATGGAACACGAGATGTTTCTAATTCAATGTCTTTTTCATTTTCAGATCCCGTTTTCTTCACCCTTTATTATGGCTACTAAGAAACGAAAAGTGGATACCGAGTGTCGCGTTTTTTCAATGAAGAATGGGGAGTAAAGTCTTTCTTTGTGGAAACAAAGGACCAGAAAGCTAGTTGCGTGGTATGCAGCGAAAGTGTTGCCGTTTTGAAAGGATACAATCTTCGGCGTCATTATGAAACAAAACATCTATCAACATATTCAAAGTTTTCTGGAAAGTTACGCTTTAAGAAATATGAGTCCATGAAACGTGGTTTTGAAACTCAAAGAAATCTCTTCACGAGAAAGTTTGGTGAAAATGAATCTGTCACTCGTACAAGTTACAAAATAGTGCATAAGTTGGCAGAGCGAGGAAAACCGTTTACTGATGGCAACTTCATCAAAGAGTGTGATGGAAGCAGCAAATGACCTGTGTCCTGAGAAAGCCGATTTGTTTGGAAATATCAGCCTTTCGGCAAATTCAGTTGTGCGGAGAAGAGAAGAACTTGGAGAGAACATAGTGCTACAGATACGCGAGAAAGCTAGGAACTTGTTGTGGTATTCTCTGGGGCTGGATGAGTCTACTGATCTCTCGAGTACGTCACAACTTCTCGTGTTCATTCGTGGTGTCAATTTGGACTTTCAGATAACGGAAAAGTTGGTATCCGTTTCCTGCAAGCATGGAACAACAACTGGAAAATACATGTTCATGGAAGTGCAGAAATCTTTGCAAGACTATAACCTTCAGTGGAATCAGCTTCGAGGTGTTACAGTTGATGGAGGAAAAAACATGGCTGGAGTGAGGAAGGGTCTGGTCGGGCAGATCAGGACTCAGGTGGAAGATTTGCAAATTTCGGGCGCTCTGTTCATACACTGTATCATAAATCAGCAAGCATTCTGTGAACAAGACTTGGATATTTCTTGTGTACTGAAATCCGTCGTTTCTGCTGTGAACTTCATTCGGGGACATGCACTCAATCACCGTTAGTTCAAACATTTGATTATGCTTAAAGTTTCTTCGTTCCATGCTATCATATAAATACAAGTTCGTCACTCGTTGAAAACATGTCAAAGTGTTCATACATCCAGATGAGTGTCTTCTATACTGATACAATTATCACAAATCATATAAAGCAGTAACGACGTGGTACTGTTGACAGTAGGTATGTTGAGTATAGCCCTTTGTAAAATATGAATGTCGCTATATAGTTTGTATCAACGTGGCAATTAAATATATTGGCAAACACAAAGTATAGAAAATAGGAGAGTAGTTGATATACGATTAGTTGAAATATATGCAGAATATTTTATAGTGTTTTTTTTTTTATTTTGAATTTCCAATTATCTACGGTGTTTTTATCTATATGTTTCTTATTTGGTGTTAATTTGAATATTTAAGCAACATTAGAAATGCTACAAGTTCAGTAAATAGTAATCCCTTAGAAGAACCGTAGGGTATTTTATTGTGTTCCAGTAATACATCGGGTCAGTGGAGTGCTGATTCTACAAATTCTTGTGTATCTAATATCAACTTCACATATTCTCATATGTTGCTGTGTAGATGCGGCCAAAGCGTTGCATTTCAATGGTTTAATCAGTTAACCATTCCAGATATTAGATTTGATAAATTTGAAAGCAGTCCATAGTTTTAGTGTCACATAATGATTAATTGGTTAATTTCAACTGTAATGAGTGCACAAGGCAAAGGATATTCCAATAAAACAAATTGGAGATTGGTTAAATTTGTTTAGATTGATGTTCACGTGTTTGAAAGCTGATTCATACAGCGAGAGAAAAGTAGCCTTTTGTTTACGTCAATACCCTTCATGTCTTTTACTAAAAGAGGAAGAGCATTGACTGAGTATACACATCCCTCATGGTCAATATATGGTAAATAGTTTAACACGAATTAATGACGACGCGTTAAATGAATATGAGTATTAAGAATGGTATTGGTGGAATTGAATCTATCTGTTTCCTACCAAATATTCTGGTGTATGAGTAAAAGCTAAGTTTACTACTTGGTTTTTACTATCAAGTTAAAGTTAATTCCCTGCATTTATACAAAAAATATCTTTGCAAAAATGCAAGATCACAGTTTTCAACAAGATAAGTAAGGAGCTTTAGTGATATATGGGAGTAGCTGGAGGAGCTCAGCTTGCTAAAAATATCGGACAAATTCTCTCTAGTTAATTCCATCCCACTATCGTAAAGAAAGTTAAGGGAAAATAGTTAATTAATCGGAAACTGTATACCTATGTAAGAAAATATTGCGTGAATTAAGTAGTGTTGGAAGGACGATTGTGACATAAACAATGTGTACGTGAGGCATATACATATTCAATATTTACGAGTTGAAATACAGCCATCCTTGACTGCATTTAATATCTGCGGACATAACGGTTTCTGATTTAGGAGGCAGAAAGGCCAACAGTTTAAGGGCAGGAGAAAGTCGATTAAATCATTAGCACCAATTAGTGGTTACTCCGTATTGTATAGCATATACGAGCTTAGTGTAATGTGTTTTAATTCCATTCAATATCAATTGCTTCTTAACATATTTGAGTATCACAATGTGCATTTTTTTTATTTTCTATCCTTATAACTTATGAATATTACATGAGAAATAAATATATTCTAGGCACTATGGTGTAATGGAAGATAATGAAAATTAGTTGTCTGTAATTTGATTTTAATAGTTAGTTGTATCTCTAAAGAATCTTGTTTGCCGGAAAACTGACCAGAGATTTTTAACTCATTGACTTCAGTCTGCTATTTTCAAGACAAAGAAGATTTGACTGTTATTTTTAACTGGTAGAACGAATGCATAGACAGCGTGTTGGCTCTGTTGAAATAGTATCCCTGAACGTTAAGGATATTTAACAACTTTAAAAACTTGATTTGATTCAGTGGAATGATACGTGATGGGGCCCTCCACAGCCCCGGCGGACAGAATAGAGAAGGCGTTTCCTTGGAGGACGGCAAGGGAGAGTCGCTGGAAAAGCCACTCCAACTCGCGGAGCTCACAGGTGCGGTTGGCCAGCATACGCCGGCCTATTGAAATTTTACTCACTGCACATATACTTAATGCAGTTGCTAGCCTTACGGGTATCAATCACGCCGGTTCCAAGGGCCTATTAAGTCACTTCCCATTTCTTAAAACCTAGAAAATTACAGAAAACTAGGGTGGGCATAAATGCACAAATTATATCTTTTAGACGACAAAATATCTTGAGATGAATGTATAATATTTGAATATGAAAACGAGCCTTGCAATAGTCAGTAATAGAGAAATAGAATGAGATGATGAGTAGACAAGAAATATTATGTCTTTAAATAACGAAATAGAGAGAGAGAGACAGATATATATATATATATATATATATATATATATATATAGAGAGAGAGAGATAGAGAGAGAGAAAGAGAGAGAGAGAATTAGGCAGCAACATGGAAAATCTAAGCAACTAACTGTATAGTTTGATGCCATGCATATTTCCAAACTAATGCAATTCACTCATCCAGAATATATACTGAATCATCAGCAATCTGTAGGGAACCAATGGAAAAAGAGGGCAGATGTGTGAATGAATACATAACGTATGGAATCTTTATTCTCTGCTACTTTAACCCCATGCTTTCGACTGCATAATACACTTCCCATAGATTCATTATCGAAATGTAGGAAAAGGAAATGAATGTGCAGTATTTATTGGTTCAAAGACCAGCTAGAAAGCACTATAACAATATTCATTCGATATTAGATTTCGATCCATGTGCAGCAATTGTTAAGAAAGATATGTTGAAGAAACCCATGAAGCAGAAACAACAATAATGAAGATTAACAACATTGAGACAGTTGGACTATTTTCTCTATTAATGTATTTATGTATTTGTCATATATTTATTTCTCCAATTTGATATAAAAGTCTCATTTATAGAGATTCTTTAAGAAATGTTTCTGTTAATCAAATGATAAATATAGTTTGTAGTGTATATCTATCTATCTTTCTCTGACACACACATACACACACGTACACACACACGCACACACACACACACACACGTGTACACACACACACACACTCTATCTTTCTATATATATTAGAATATTAGAATGACCATCCATCTATTTTGAATGACTATGGATCTGCGCCAAGAGAATATTATTTCAGCTGCTGTTGGTATTGCATTGACTGTGGTGGTTGTAGAGGCCCACACTGGACTCGTATGCAGTGACTTCATTTGAAGATGCGCTCCTCCGATGTTAATTTGTTGTCCTTCCTTAAAGAGCGCTTTTCTTTGGCAGTTTTTCCGTTTCTCTCCCCCTTACGTAATACTCGTCTCTAGCGTGAGCGATTATTCGTGATCTCACATGCCCACATTGTTGGCGAGTTCTCAATATAGTAGATATTTTGAGATCCTCCCATCCGACATACGATTTACGTATCCTAGCTAGTGCAAACGGCACTGTTGGATCAATGTTATTTACTCGGTTGGTCAACTTGATTTCTAGAATGTGTCTTAGGCTACGAAGGGTAATAGTGTTGAGACGCCACTCCTGTCTGGCGTCAAGGCTATATGTGTCGTTGCCGTAAGTTTGTGTGCTTAGTACGCACGTCTTGTAACAGCAATCTTGATGATTGTGTTCAGTTGTTTTGTTCTGCTAGACTCTCTTAAACAGCCTGGTGAATATGGATGCTGCTACTCCAACTTACCAATTGATATCAGAGTCCATGAACTCGAGGACTAATCCAGTTCGGAGATGTTGATGGCGATGGCAGGGGGTGCTTCACCCATTGTCCAGTACGTCTACCTTATGTAGACTAATAGTCAGGCTGAATTATAGAGTGATTATCCATAATGTACTGCCTGCATTTTCCTCTCAGAGTGAGCGGCAAATGCAGCGGCGTTCAAAAACAGTATTTCTTTGATGAGTATTTGACAAACATTGAATTTTGCTTTTAACCTTGACAGATTAAACCATCTGACCTGGCATGGAGTTAGACACCATTAGTCGACATTCCAAATGCGTGTTTCAGCATGAATGCGAAAAGATGCCGAACAGTCTTGTATTACACTGATGCAGATGTTAAAACCTCGGGCGAATAACCATCAAATTGAACGAGACCTTTCATATCCACATGAAACTATTTGACTATCCTAAGAATTTTTTGAGGACAAGTAATTTTGGCAAATATTCTGAATAGGCCATCTTTATTAATTGAGTCGATGTCGATGGCCTTCGGGAAGTAAATGAAAGTGATGTGGAGAGGTTGCTTTTGATCTCGGCACGTCTCTTTTAGTTGTCGAACGGAGATCATGTCCATGGTGGAGCATTTTGAACTGAAGTCGCCCTGAGCAATTTTCTGTAGTCTGTTCAGCACCACGTGGGGAAAGGCCGTTCCACAGATGTTTAGCAGCGTTAATTATATAGGTAATATTGCATTTCTATAATCTTCTTCTTCTTCTTCTTCTTCTTCTTCTTCTTCTTCTTCTTCTTCTTCTTTTTCTTCTTCTTATTTTTCTTCTTCTTCTTCTTCTTCTTCTTCTTCTTCTTCTTCTTCTTCTTCTTCTTCTTCTTCTTCGTCGTCGTCGTCGTCGTCGTCGTCGTCGTCGTCGTCGTCGTCGTCGTCGTCGTCGTCGTCGTCTTCTTCTTCTTCTTCTTCTTCTTCTTCTTCTTCTTCTTCTATTTGTTGGCAACTGAAAATTCAGTGATCATTACTACTACTCAGAAGAAAGGTTAATGAACTTTTCAGCTTTCAATATATAAAATGAAACTTTACATTTCATACTAAATATGCAAACATAATCTTTAAGCTATGTGACTGCCGTTCTGTTTACATGCCATCACAAGTGCAAGAATGACGGTGTAATTCTACTCACATTGCTTAGAGATGTAGTTTGCATAATTGCAAACGAATCAAATATTATTATTAATATTCGAAAAACTTAGATTTATATTTCTTGTATTCAGCCATGTTGAGAGATAGAACTAGTTGTTAGTTATTTGACTACGGCAAAGCCAGCTACTAAACGCTTTTATACATGAAACTGATTGGCTTAAGAGGCTGTTTGCATAATTGCAAACCAATCGAATATTATTATTGACTAGATGAATTACCGGCGTTGCCCGGGTTACTGCTGTTCTTGTTCAGATTACTAAACAATATATATGAAGATATGTTTTTTCTTATAATTATTTCAAAATATCTATATTTTATTAAAGAAATATGAAAATTGTAATGATAATTGAATTTAGATATGAAAATCTGTCAAGCTTGAAGCACCTTAGGGTAAACAATATTCATTGTGTAATTTTTAGTTGCTGTCCAAATGAAGAAATTGCTGCTACACACTCACACACTCACACACCAAGTATTTCCAAACTTGACAGAAAATTACCAAAATCACAATTGGCTGTGCGAAAGAACAATGATGGCTCCAAAAAACGTCGCTGTTAATAAACTCAACGAACAGTTAATGCTGTCTCTTCCAGGAGATCTTCACACTTACAAGTCTGTTGACACAATCCCGGATCACAATGAAGTGGTGAACTATCCTCCAGAATTTCTCAATTCATTGGAGCTTCCCGGACTACCTCCTCACATATTAGGACTTAAAGTTGGAACTCTTGTAATGCTGCTGAGGAACCTTGTATTTGAGCTCTCATGTTAGTGGTACGAGTCAGGGTCGTAACCTGTCACCACAATGGAGAAGATTTAAGACACGCCTGGACATCATCTGCCCTGGTACGTTTGGGAATGACGGGATGAGTCTGTCTGAAATCACAAGGCAACAGAAGCGTTACACCTCCCATTGGATGGAGCATGACAATCTTTGATAACTTTAATGTTTCTATCTACTGCTTCCAGAGCTCCTTTGTGGCCCACACAATGAGATGACACCGTTTGAGGACTTGACCCTGGACTGAGTTATTACTGATGTTGCAGGTAGGCGTTTGAGATGTTGCTAAGTTCAGGGGTTGGGTATCAAGTCGAGTGCGCTCTCCTGCCACCGGGCAGCAAAGTAGGAGCAATCCCAGAGGAGGCACAGCTACTGCGATATCCCTATGCTGCCTAACTTTTGCAAAGAGGATCTTCGTTACAAAAGTTTTTCTTGTTCCTCCAGATGCATCCAGGAAGAAGACACCTCCTTTAGGTGGCACACATGGTCGACAATAGTCCTGTAAGTCCGTTGTTGGTTCGGAAACAACTGTGGTTCAGTGTCGATAACATATTGGGAAAGAGCATCGATGTCGTTGGATGTTTCTCGTAGGATGGCTGTGGAAAGTACATTTGACCCTGTTTGGAATGTTTGGGGCAGTTTATATGTGGGCAAATCATTTCCACCGTGTGAAACAATTCTGTCTTCTATATCACTGGCTCTGTTGTAGACCTCATCGCTGGTACCTGCCATGTCAGGGTACTGTAGTTGTACCAGACGTTTAAAATCCTCAGAAAGATCATCTTTGTACTTGAACCATAACTACGAAGGATTAAACAATTCACATGTTTGCAACAATAGTTTCAAATAGTATCAATTTGTCTTTGTTCTGTGAAATCAAAGTCTGTAAAACGACTTATTATTAAACCTTCAACTGATATCCTTTGATGTATAGTTCAAGCCGGTGTGGACGTCACTCTTTCTCTCTCTCTTTTAATATCTAACACTTTAATTGTATCTCTCTCTGTATAACGGCCTATCTCTCTCCCAATGTGTGTCTCAAATATGATTTCTTTTAGTCGGGTTTTCTCTTATAGAGGGCGCAGTAGACACAAATCGGAAAATGTAATGCGTTCGTACGAAGGTCAGGAGCATGACGCATGGTTGTGCCAAATGTTAAGAAAATCGGTTGCAAGCTGTAGAAGTTACTCGGAAACAGACACACACACACATAGACACGCACACACACATATACACATACACACACGCACACCCACACACATATACACACACACAACAGACCCACATACCCACACTCACACCCACACGCATACACACACACACAACATACAAACACACACACAATACGCACACACACACACGCACACACACATACACACCCACACAACCCCCCCATACACACACACGTAGTCTATTTTATATATATAGATATTCGAAAAACTCAGATTACATTTATTGTATTCAGCCATGTAGAGCGATAAACTGTTTGTTATATCATTATCTATAAAAGGCAGATTGTTGTTGTTGTGTGTGTGAGCCTGCCTGTTCCAGATTTATACATTTGCACAATTTCAAACCGATTCGACTCTACCTATGGAAGAATGTTGTAAATGGTTTAACTTAGGTCAACGACTATTTATTTCATTCAATGTCACCCACAATTACGGAAATAATCGATAAAACTAAATACATGACGCATTACTCCTCTAATACAATCTGATAACCTCTCTCTACTCCCCTTAACATTCAATAAAACTACATACATGCTTACAAACTTCCTTTAGGAACGCGGAAGAGAGAGAGGGTAGAGAGAGAACGTTTGTTTTTGAGTGTGGAACGGTCAAACATTTATTTACTTCAATGACAAAGAGAACTTATTACATTTCGAAGCAACAATTATTCAAAAGCAAAAGATAAATTTATTCAAAAACCAAAAAAAATAGCGATAAATCTTTTTTAAATCCTCTCAACGAACGTGAACGAAAGAAGTATCAGTTTATTTACTATACACAATAATATACTCTATGAGGTCACTAAACCTGCTAGAAACAGCAGCTAACTCTCCGCCATTACACACCACTCCCTACTGTCTTAAATTTAGAAAACATATACTCTATGAGGTAACTAAACATGCTAGAAACAGCAGCTAACTCTCCCCCATATCACACCACTCCCTACTGTCTTACATTTAGAAAACATATCCTCTATGAGGTCACTAAACCTGCTAGAAACAGTAGCTAACTCTCCCTCATATCACACCACTCCCTACTGTCTTACATTTAGAAAATATATCCTCTATGAGGTCACTAAGCCTGCTAGAAACAGCAGCTAACTCTCCCTCAAATCACACCACTCCCTACTGTCTTAAATTTAGAAAAGACATATCCTCTATGAGGTCACTAAACCTGCTAGAAACAGCAGCTAACTATCCCCCATATCACACCACTCCCTACTGTCTTAAATTTAGAAAACAAACATTAGACAACCGTGTAGAAAAACTCCATCGAAGCTCTGTTGTTCCGTTGGCATCGTCTGCGCGCGTGTTGCGCAAGTACTGTGAAACAATAAATTTCAACATTTTGCACAAAGATAATATCCATAGGCGAAACTAAAATTGCCACTGATGGCGCAGCTCCTGCTTCGGCAGTCCAGGTCTGCAATTCATCCACCCAGTGCCTTACAGACAAAAACGTGCTGCCTTAAAATGGGTGGTGCAACCTAACTTTGGTAACTTACTGACGCCGAGCAACGCCGGGCTTTAATGCTAGTATATATATATATATATATATATATATATATATATATTGGAAAATGCGTGAAACCTTTGGTACAGTTAGGAATATTTAAAAAAAGGAAAATAATGACTTGTAATTCTAAACGATTAAATTTAATTTTATAATATTATAATTTTACAATTTGGCTTTGTTGATCTATTAAGTTCTTTATTAACTTTGGTCGGGAGATTTTTAAAGATTCCTTGTTAACATTGGTGGATTAAAATATGTTAGTTTAATAGTCTTCCTATCGAAAATGTGATATTTATGCGGCATTGGAAAGCGTTTATCCATTACATTGAAGAAAATAATGGGTAGATTGGTATTGATTGCATACTTGAAAATCGGGGTATACAATAGATATTGTTTTCTCCTGGAGTTTTTAGAGATTTAGAAGTTTTTAGTTTCTCATTATTTCGTCTATTCCCTGTTTATACAATATACTTCTACGTTATCGTAGATGTATTCGAGTCCCTCTTTGTGACCTGCATTGCGTAATGCGGTGTTGTAATAGTCTGCATGTTCATTAAATATTTCTAGTGTAGATGATATATGAGATATTCCAAGGGACACACTCGTGCTATTGATTTCATTATGGAACGAGGATGGTTAGATTGATAGTTGATCTATGCTAAGTTTGACAATAACATTGTAGATAGCGATTTTAAGACATAATCGATTACACACTAGACAATGAAGCATATGGTAGTGCTTTGAATAAAAACCTATCGTATCGCTAATCAGTGTTAATCATCATTTACTCGTTATTAATACTACATGAACTACTAACATCATAACTGTCCGAAATCGGCCCTCCGAACACAACTAAGTAAACATCTTGTTAAGTCAAACAACGACTTACGTTAAAATCCTCCACGGTACAGATTACTTGTAACATTTCCTTGAATAACCTTAAACGATATCTCGTTTACTCTGATATATATATATATATATATATATATATATATATATATATATATATATGAATGCGCATTGTGTTAAACTAATATGTTTCCTCATGGTGCAGTGTAGTTTACTTTGCTATTTCTGTTTACCTTTTACACACACACACATCCCCCCACACACACACATACACACACACACGCGCGCGCGTATATATGTGTTTGTATAAGAAGCGCCCTTTCCAGTATTTTGTTGCAGAACTCTCCTATGACAAGTATAGCATTGAAAAATGCATAGTAAATATGAAACTAGAATGTAAACCTACGTTGAAAATATATAATTACAATATGTTTTAATTTCAGTAATTTCCATAACCATAAAGAAATATATCTTTGATGATAATAATTACCAAAATCACTTCATCAAAAAGTTCCCATAAATGTTCATTCACAAAGCTATTTAATATTCCGAAAGCAGCCCACAAACAAGAGAAAAGGAGAACATTTGCTGTAACCACGTGGGCCGATTGATTACAATAGTTGCAAATTAAAGTAATACTGTAAAATTATAGCAAAGAAACGTGAAATGAAATATATAAACATATAAATGAATCAATTACAATGTTCGCACGGTCAAAGTAACCAGATAATAGTATTGGCATGAATAATAGGCACTTTGTAAATATATGCCGTATAAGTAACTTGACGATGAATGATACGTGAGAATTTCCCAGTTATCAAGATATTTTATAGAAACTAAATCTACCTGTTTATTAATCGACTGAACATCGTCTACATTGTATTCTAACAACTCACTTTAAACGTTGGATTGCTGAAGAACAATGGGCATGCTGAATTATAAATCTCATTGTCCCAATCTAAGGTATTGTTGTAGCATTTGTGTTCCCACCTCATACAAAGCGCAATAGATTCTTGTCTACCTCTATCGGACTGAAACAAGTTTTCACTTCTACATCAGAAATGAATTCTATATGCTAACAACAAACGTTTTACGGCAATTTTCCTCCTTAAAGTCCTGTCAACCCTATGGCAAGCTTTTGTTTTTCTCAGTCGTCTGCATACGCTTAACTAACTCCCTGACATTCATAGTTCCATCATTTTAAACCATGCCTTCCTCTATATTTCCACATATCATTTCCATCATTCCTGTCACCCATTAGCGTCCATACGTTCTCAAACATGGCGAAACTATCACATTCCATTTCTACCCGCAATTTACATTAATTGTTCTATTCCAATCAACCTCTCTATTTTCTGTCCTGTTCACTTTTAGTAATACTCCACTCATCCTCCTGACATTTCTCATTGCCATTGTTTACATCATTTAGTTTTGCTTCACGTTCATCACCCGTGTTTGGCTCCTATAAACCATGATACTTTTCACACAAGCATCTAACACCTTTCCGTTCCGTTTCAGCGATACTCCATTTCTCATTAGCACACAGACCAGTTCCGGCAAAATACTTCACATACATCTCACTCTTCATATTGTCACAGAATTTGGTGCAAACACTGTAGATACTGTCACAGAATCTGATGCATACACTGTATTTAACAAATCTCCGACCTAGTAAAACGCATTCCCACCTATCTTTACACTATTAACATCAAACTCAACAACTCTATCTGCAGCTCCATCTATGCTGAATTTATAATTGAATGTAGGTGTCACAGTATTTAATAATCCCTCTACACAACTGCATTTGCGTAGTTCCCACCAAGTGCATATAATACATTTACTGCATACTGTATACGATTGCCTTCCTGTCTTTTTCATTTCACCAACCTTTAGCCTCCAACCTTTCCCTCAAACCCGCTACTGTTTCTGTCCTCGTCCTTCCGACTATACGCATTTTCTCATTCCTTTTCATCACTATTCTAACCAAACATTTCTGTGTTCTGAACTCTCACACCGCTCAGCATTTTACGTCAAGTGAAACCCAATCGGAAGCTTTCTCCAGAGCAACAAACCCGAAAAACAGACGAAGACCGTTCACAGAGAAATGAATCTCCTTACAGAGATGGCAAAGGACCGCAAGGATTGGTGATGTGCAGTACTGTGAAATATTCATTTTCAGTACCCAGATGTGAATGTGAGTTAACCGACACTTTTCCCAACCATCACTCCTTAATAACTATTCTCATCATCATTTATACTTCTCTCTAAATACGACATGTCCCGCACAAATTAAATGCTATCACACCAATCATACACCTTTCGTAACTTGTCACATTGTATATGATAATATGAGCATCCAGCCATAGGAAATTTTCCAAACAGAGTGTTGAGGATACTTCAGTCTTTTCCAAGACGCGACAACCGTGTTATTGTTGGTTTTGCAGTAAAATGCACCTAGTCCAATATGTAGTGTACGTAAACATACACAAGTGAGATGGGGCTAAGAGGTCACAAGCACTGATTTAGTACAAACAGGTGTATTCTTACATAGGAATGTGTGTTTTAATGTACGTGCATCAACATATATGGCAACAAATCAGTATATCCTTAAACAAACATATAGTGATAAGTATGGATAAAATCACGCCTTCAAACATATTCAATAAATACATGCATACACACGCACATAAGGCAAACATTCCTCTACATACTGAGATTTTAAGTTTGCCGTGATGGCAAGGGGTTTCGTGTAATATGGAGAAAGGTTCAATCCGATGACAAGATTAATTTTAAGGTTTGTGTTCAAGATATCATGTAAAAAGAAAAGAAAAAAGCGTTAAAAAGAAATGGGGTAAGAATCAAAGGACAATCAAATTATTTAAAGAAGACTTAACATGGATGTTTTGGTGATGTATTGAGTTCGGTGGGGCTGTTCATAGTGCTATCTAGAGGTATCGGTATTTTCCACTGGAATCCGTTAACACACTTTTTGGCTCTCATGTTTCAAATCATACATCCTAGATTATATTAATATATGTTTTAGATATGATTTGTTAGTTGAAATAATAGACTTCTGTTGGCTATTATTAGTTTTGATAACACAATCATGTTTGATCAACAAGAGTTAGAAACAATAATTAAATCCCTGCCTACTGGTACGATTCTGGACACATATTCATATAATTAATCTGCAGAATACAATCAGCAACATAATAAATTCATTTGATAGATGAAACAAATTCATTATTTCAGAGACAATCGTGGTGAATTGGCAGTATCGATAGAGGGCTTGGACGCCATGCTTTCTAGCATAGTTACGTCCCTTTACGGTCTGAGTTCAAATCCCGCCAAGGTTAACTTTGCCTTTCATCATTATGGGGTCGATAAAATAAAGTACCAGTAATGTACTGGATAATTGCCGGGCTTGTGCCTAAAGTAGAAACAATTATTTAAGAGACAATCAAAATAATACAATAATAATAACATTTCCAATAATTTTGGTGGATAACTATGAAAATCAAACTCTAGAACCGTAAACATGAAAGTACGCAATTTCATTGGGAAATACAGTCATGGTTTAAATCGCCCATAAGATTTCTCGATTTGGGTTTACTTTAGGAGATACATTACAAATTTGATGAAAGATTCATTCAGTAATTTGTAATGAATGTTATCTTAAAGTAATATTAATTAGAAGTCTTACATAATTTAATTTAACTTCTAAAAGTTACTTTGAATTTGCTTTGTATATTTTACACAAAAATATCATATGTAAAAAACACACACACACACACATCATATATATATATATATATATATATATATGTATATGTATGTATATATATAAAATTAAGTATGTGTGTGTGTCTGTGTGTCTGTGTATTACCTATAGGGGCCTACATCTTACGACCGATTTTCATGAACATTTACAGGCTCATAGATGAGTTATCGGGGAGTGTTTTCAATATATCAGCGTATGGTTCTTTTTATTCCAGGGTCATTTTCCAGATAAAAATCAATAGGTGGGTCACCTTTTTTTAGGTATCGAAAAATAAGATTTTTGGCTCTAGCTCCTACATTTTGCCACCGATTTCGTTCACATTATAAAGTAAAATAGAATTCATCATTGCACATCCTGTAATGGATTTATATTTTGCATTTGTTGCTCCCGGACGATGCGGAAGCCGCTTAAATATTCAAAAACGGCACTTTTAGACTCAAATTTTCACTTTTTCCGCTCTAGCTCCCACATTAATCAACCCACCTTGTTCAAATTTTACTCTACGCTAGATTTCATTATTTCACGGATTTTCTGTTCAGGAACGGCGTGGCAGCAGCTTAAATATTCGAAAATCAACCTTTTCGCTCAAATTTCCGCCTCTTCGGCTCTAGCTCCGACATTTTTCAACCGATTTCGTTCAAATTCGAAACTCCCTCCCCCAACATGCCCCTTCGTCAGTCACCTGCGTTTGTCAGTGATAGATGTCATCACCACCATCGCCTGCATGTCCTGTGTGTGGCCATAGATGAGTCATCGAGAAGCAGTCGCTAAGTTCAACATCCTTTTCATGAAAGCAGATGGCAACGCTGAGTACTGCTGCTAGTATATGTATAATTGTGTAGGATTTAATTTGCAATGACGTTGAAAATAGAGTGGAGCAAATAACGCCTGTAAGTAAAGCAACTCAAATGATGGATGTTTTCCATCGAGAAACAGCAAAAAGAAACACTACAGTAAGAAACTTTATTCTTGATATGAGACAAACTGCAATTAGTGAAATTTATATATATGCTGAAAAAAATTTAATATGAATTAATATTTGAAATTCTACCATTTCAAAACAAAAGTTGTCTCGACACATCGTTTTTGTCTTAAATCAGTGAATATTATAAGCGACTAGAATCTGTTTAATAAAAGTGAGAAATGGCTTTCTTTTAAATGAATTTTCCTATATTTATATATATAAAATATCGTTGTAATTTAAATTAACAGTAACATTTATTATTTGTAAAACAAATACACACACACTCAACGACCCCCCCCCCATATATATATTTGTGTGTGTGTACGTGTGATTTTTTGTTTGTTATTCGTGAATATAACTAAATACGTCTACACACATGCACACCATTTCTAGTAATGTGCTATCAAAAATGCTAGCACTTGTTTTTATTAGTCCTCTAAAAGAATATAGATTAAATTAAGATAAACATCAGAAAGTGACTCCATAATTGATTACAAATGCTCTCTTAAGTGTTTAAACAAAGTCATTAGCCTATTGCTGATGAAACCATTTTCTCAACAGGAACAACAACACAATATTTTTGATTATGCTAATGCTTTGATAGATTTTATTTTATCAGTTTAATCGGTATAAATTCTAGGAGTATATATATATGTGTGAATATATATATATATATATATATATATATATATATATATATGTATGTATATATATATATATATATATATATATATATATATATATATATATATATATATATAACTTAAAAATCGTGAATTGGTAGAGGGATAATTTATCCACTACAACTGTTTGTTTTTCTTAATTAAATATATATATTCAACAACAAAAGTTTAACTTAAGGGCACAAAAGCATTTATAATATAATCTAACAAAATGATAAATGGCATATATCTATGCCACCAAAACTCGAAAGAACCTATTTGTTGTATCTAAATTCAATTGTAAAATCTAAAAGTTCCAATTACAATTTATTTTCATAAAATTCTTAATATTGAAATGTTAATATTGAATTCAACTATCAGCGTTTGTTGTCCTTTCAATTTTCATATACCGATATTATTATTTTTCTAGTGAATACACCAAAAGCGAATATTCCTGCTTTTGTTGTTGTGTACGCATGTTTCTGTTGCTGATGTTGATTCCGTTTGCATTGTTTTCCAGGTTGTCACTTGCACGGTATATTTTCACCACTGGTAAGTTAATTACGGTTAAATCTCTTTATCATACATTCCTTAATTTACCCCTGGATGTTCCATCTTACATCTCTCTAGCCAAACATGTTACAATCACATTTTCACTGAAGACGCCTGCTCAAGGCACTGTGGAACAAATCTGGAGCTGAAAAGCTCTATTGATAAAATAAAACAATTAAAAGATCTCACTGTCCTAATTTCTATTAGTTCTTAATGAATATATAGGCTACTGGATTGAACGTTTCCGGACTACGGTAACAAAATGATTTTTATGAAGCAAAAGTAAACTTAGTCTTGCCAATATCATTATTATTATGGTTCCATATATTATCGTAATATTTTGTTTAAATAAAATCTGTAAATATACTTCAAAGAAAACCATTTCATTAAAAACTGAGAGTTAAATAATTAAAATTCATGTACCTTTAATTTAAAATGTTCAAAGAATCTGAAATGTCGAGCTAAATAGATTTCAGTTGATATTTGGATATCACGAGTGATGCCTATAAGACTACTTATTTATTTTGCTGTATATTAGAGTAATGCCAACTTAGATTATTACAAATGATAGTGAATATCATTAGTCATTACTATTTCTAAGTTGTGTAATTTAAAAGTCAATATAATCCAATTTAATCCAATTTAAAAGTCAATATAGTCCATTAATGCACGAGCGAATCACACCACAAGATTCAGCGGCACTCCTCCCAACTTTCATATAGTATATATAAATATAATTTATTCCTGACTGCTTTTCTAATAGTTTAGCTGCTATCAACTGACTATTATATGCTAATACTATTGTTACGTTAATACTTTAAACTTTGCCACTCATTTTAGATTACATATTATCTATATATTAAAGTAGCTTAATACGTAGCTGCTACCATGATATTATTGATTCATGTGTAAGCTAATGTTATATTTATTCTTAATTGTTAATGCTAGTTTATAATCTGGCAGCATCCCCTATTTTTATATAGTGTTACTTACTTTTAACAAATATTTTCTTGCACTATTCAGTTACTAACTCTATCTGAATTCTCATTTATATAACACAGGATACATTATTTGGACCTCCATTTTAACATGCTGGCACAAGCTGGAAAGAAGTGTAATATTATGAAAGCAGCAATCAGTATTATATTGTATCCTGCTAAGCCTTCTGGACACCTGCGTTAGTTGCCATCATGAAGATGTGTAGTAAAACTTTGAGCATAAATTTATCTTTGGATATTGCTGCTTTCAGCCAAATTCTCAGATTTGTAAACATGTAATGTTTAGCATGTTATAAATATAACAATCTACAGTATGTGAGAAAGGCTGAGTTGAACATTTGTATATGCTTAAATATTCTGTATGTTCTATATTTTGAATATTTTGTATTTCTTTTAGAGTACTAAACTAACAAATGTGTTTGTGTGTCTCTGTCCACCAAGCTGAAAAAAAAATTAAACTCTGACATATCTAAATATGTTATATCTCTCCTTTATGAAAAGGTTAATTTAAGTGTTATGTTTTGACATGTGCTATGACTTGAATATCTAATTTCCCGGTTTATGAAATAACAAAATCTCAGTTCCTGTGTCAAGCCGTTACAATCACCATACAAATATGAACAGTAGAATAACCACTAACGAAATTAATATTAATAGTAAAATAACAACTGCGGAAAATATTCAGATTTGGTTAGATAATATTCCCTTATATTGTCGATTGGAAATTCTGATGGTTACATTCCCTTTTCCTAGCATATCGACACAATTTAATATTGAATATTTAGAGTAATTCTTTGATGGTGAGAGGTTATTGAAGATAAGAGGTCTAACGACTTTGCTTTGACTTAAGTTGACTAATCCCCTATCAGTTCACCTGAATTAGATATACCAAATCTTATATCCTGAAACACAAACCAAATATTATCAAATAGTGTAACAATAACATTTAAGTTTCAATTCACCTTTATAGTTATACACATTTCGGAAGTAAACCTCAACAATTATTAAATAAATTCGTCTAAAATTGGCTGTTTATCTTGTGGACAAAAGATACCACTTTAATCATACGCATGCTATTGATTGATCATTTTAAACATATATATCCAGTTTACTTTTCATATTTAGTTTCATTAACCCAGCTATATACATTTTGAAACTGGTTATTCCAAATGTTTCGCAGTTTGTACTATAGCATCTAATATTATTTCAGGAATGTTTAGATAGTTTAATGAATGATTGTAAACATTCTATTAAGCAGCATTGGGAAAACTAATTTTAAACACATTTGACTTTTAATAAAAATATATCGGTGTTATTATTTTTCACATTTATTCAATCACTGAAAATGTCATTTATTATATAAACCATACACCATGGCTTCATAATTTATCTAACTCTATTTTAACGAAATTACATCAGCTCATCTTCATTTGTTTTTTGTTATATAATTTCAGAGTCACACCCACTTTTCTAATTTATTAAGCGTTTATTTATTTGCAAGGAAAGAAGAAACATGTACATTAAAGGGAACATTAGCTGAAAGATAGAGAAAATGTTTTAAAAGTAAGTTCAGTCATTTATATACAAAAATGATAGCGCAAACAACGCACAATGTGAAATTGGAGATCTTAGCACGGTTAATGATTAGTCAATATAGCACCATTGTTAACAACTGTTGCAAACTAATAAAAACAGAGAAACAGGAGTAATTGATTTCATTTGGTATACGTTATGTTAGTGTTGTTAAGCATCCCTCAAAAATTTAGTTTTCCGTGAGATAATCATTAAAAATAATTTAATCCTTAATTAATTGCTATTTTATGAAGTAAGCTGATGGATGTGCAATGTCAACAATCAAATTAAGCCAGGCTCTGCCGCACTTTAGTCCAAGGAGGGTAAACTCTTCAAATATCGGTCGTACTCCGACAGGTTTTTGGTCGAGCCCATAGCAATGGAGTCGACTGGTGTTGATTGCCCTAGGTCCACCTCCCGACTCACCATCGTTGGCACAGAGTTGGCTACACGCAGGTGTGAGTTCGCAAGCTAGAATGGCTTTTCCAGAGCGCCTTCCTCACCATCCTTGTTTCTGTCCGCCGGGGCTGCAGGGTGGCCAGCGTGTGGGCTCCCATTTGCTCATAATAAGGAAATATGAGGAGAGCGAGAAAGGCGGAGGCAGCAACATTGGGAGTTTAATTCCTGGTGTATAAGTATATATTTATTTACCACAATTCACACATTTACAGAAATGAATTACAGGAATGAGTGAGTAAATCCTTCATTCATAAACCAATACTAAATTTATTTATTTATTTATGTATTTAAATATTGTTTGAATTGTAGGGTACTGATTGTGCCAAAAAGTAAAGGATAAACAAAAAAAAATCTAAATGCATTTTTTGGTCATGTCCTTTTCACTGAACATATATATTATAGGTGTAAAATATTATATATGCTGACTGTAATAGGGAGTAGTATTCAAAAAAACACCACTAGAACAAACAATTATTTTTATCTAGATGTTTTGCTTTAAACAAGCAACAATGAATATCGTGCTATAATTCCTGCTTTAATTAAAATTCAGCAATTATATTTCATTGCTCAAACATTTTGTAATATGTGTGCCAAAATATATTGTAACTTTTACAAAATACACTGGAATTACCGGACACTTCTGCTAGTATGTTCTACAAAACTCAATGCCTGATGGCGAAATATATATGGATTAGAGTGAATCAATATTCCATAATATTAAGCACATTTAAAATTTTGAAAATGTATTTGCTTTTGTGTGAAAAGACGCTAGAACGCATATGAATCATTGAAAAATCGAATAAATCGGATACATTAATTTTGAAGAGGGAAGAAATATAGAAAGGTCAGAAACGCTTGCAAGAATCAAAACATACATCAACGCATAAGTCACTCTTCATCTCGAATTCCACTACAATTAATCATTTACTTGATTATGGGACTATATTTTCGTTAATATATATAACAGAGCTCAGCTATATAAAACTTTGATAAACACTGTTGAAGATTTTATGTTAAACACCCACACACACGAGTGCTTAATAAACATCATATAGAGTGCCATATAAGAGGTTGAATACACAGAAATAATATTCGCTTCTGAAATTGGCTTCTGAATTTATATATATATATATTCATGCAAAATCATACGCACTGTTTTAAAATAATTGATCCTACGTTTGGCAGAGATTTTAGAAAAGGGTAAACCGTCATCATTGGAATCTGAAGCATCACAATCCTTACATGTAACGAGAAGGAAGTAGTGGAAAATGCTAGACACTACTGGCTAGATATAGTCTGGATTTCCTCAACAAGTCCTGTATTTGACTCTGGTACTGTAGGACGGAAGCTCTCCTATTCAGGAGCGGCTACAGAAGTAACTGGACATGTAGCAGTGGGGATACTTAGAATCCCCGGATGATCAGAATGTTTAAAGGACAGGACCCATTGGGAGGAAGGATGTGCCTCTTGAAGCTCAGGCTGAAATATGATGTCGATTTATGCGCCAAAAAGAGTTTAAAGACAGATATTTCTTGATGAAATTACTGCAGTGTTAGATGTAGTTAACTCTGCGTCATATATCCTAAATAGTGAACTCAATGTACACATGGTGACACTGACCACCTAACATAGAAATAAATGATTGGAAGGAGAGGCGATATCAATATAGATAAGAATAGGGAGGTTATATTAGACTTATGTAGTAGTGATGGCCGCTCTATTATGGAAACCTGTTTTCAACACAAACACATCACATTTAACACAAATTCAGAGATCTCCCTGAGCAAAGTTATACCATTGAAACGGAGTAGAGACTATTTAGCTCGGTTGTTTCTACTTAACTGTACAATGCTGCGAGCTAACGCGGCTTGATGTGGCGCTGATTGGCTCGGAAACTCTTGTTTCAATCAAGCGGTCAAATACGCCAACCGAACAAAGAAGAACGCTACAAAGCTTGGCTTGGAAATTAATCCCTCTAGCTGCACTTGCGGTACAAGCAGCCGCGGAAAATCTCAATAAAAAGGAGTCAACATCCAAGACATGGTGTGAGGGATTTCGGATTAAGCTGGTATGCGACTTCAGATAATAAATAAAATGCTCTGGGAAAGCATTCAGGGTCGGACGCCATGCTTTCCAGCATAGTTACGTCCCTTTACCATCTGAGTTCAAATCCCGCCGAGGTTGACTTTGCCTTTCATCCTTACGGGGTCGATAAAATAAAGTACCAGTAATGCACTGGTAATTGCTGGCCTTGTGCCTAAAGTAGAAACAATTATCCTTACCTGCTATCAAGAATGTATCAATGTGTTTACTTCTTATAGAGAGGTGCATCCTCGCGAGTCGGTGAGAATAATTTGCTGATCCACTAAACCCGGTCTAAACGGCATCACGCGGAGCATCAGCAAACGAGGAATAATTTCTCGGAGGCGGAGGTCACGAGAATAATTAAAGTCCTCAAATATGCCAAGGCCGCTGGGAAGATGGAAATTCGACCCAAGCTATTAAAAGCGTTAAATATAGAACGTATTCACTAGCTAATTCGTGTGCACCCGCGTTTTGGATCTCTGGAAAGGAAACCTATGCAAGTGATTATCGGGTCTAAGCTAACTAATATAGAGTGTGATCTTTGCCCCAGAGGCAGTAAAGCCGACCAAATATTCACACTGGCAGGTCATTGGGACATTGTAAGAATACTGTCAAGAGATGCATACTTGCTTTGTCGACTTCAAAAGATATGACAGCGTCGTAAAGGATCTGCTATGGAAGGTGCTGCAAAAGCAGCGAGCCCACAAAACTGCTTTTTGTTGAGCTGATATCCCTCTACTAACGCGCTGGTAAAACGCGGCTGGTAAAACGAACCCATCTAATGTGGGAATCAGACTCCACGAAAGGGCAGAATCGTGCCCTCACTTATTCATAATCTTCATGAAACGGATTGACTTTCATAGTCGGGTGAAAAGTGTTATCAAGACTGTCAAATGTAGGATCAGTAATCTGGAATCTGCAAACGACGTTTTTATTATTTAACTCGTCAGAAGTTGAATTCCAACTTGCACTTGATAGGTTTGCTGCCGAGTGCTTTACGGCAGGATTGAAAATCAGTGCTGATATGATGGAGAAACGTATCTTCTGAATCAGGCCTCTGCAGTGGACTCTACATGTGAGTGGTGTTCCAACAAAATAGGTGAAGAAGTTCAAATATGTAGGGTTCTTGTTCATGAGTGATGGAATGTAGGAGGCTGATGCACCAGCCTCATCATTCATTTATCATAGGAAAGGATGTGCTATGATCTTACCTATGGTTATGATTTTTGCATGATGAACGAGGAATAACGATCGCAAATAGAAGCGACCGAAATTGGGCTCCTCTGAAGTATCGTTGCAGTAACGGTACACAATAGAGTGCGTAGCTTAGAGAACATAGAACGTTTCAAGTTACAGCCGCTACACCCCAGGTTTGAGTAGTCACAGCTCCCATACCAGCGACAATGCTTTATAATGGTTTAGGGTACAATTGCTAGACAGATTTTACGAGCAAGATGGTTGGATAAGATCTATGAGCTCGACTTGTCTCCCTTGGGGATCCAGCCGGATCAATAAGAGACGGTTGCGTCTGCCAGAACACAAAGGAAGGCGGGTTTGAGGGCTCTGTCCCTACGCCCATCCCAGGAAAAAGGATGAAAGGCAAAGATAATATATATATATATATATATATATATATATATATATATATATTAGAAAGTGAGGGTTTTTTTACCAAATGAAAAATAACCGAGGTGTCCTACACGAGTGAAAGTATAAAGAAAAAGAGATGAAATCGAAAATGCAACTGGAGTCTTATCTTTTTTTTTTAAATATATATATTTCTTTGGTTCCTTTACCGGTTTCGCAGTTATTCTGCTTTTCAAAAGGTGAGTTGAGATGGAGGGTCTGTGGCTTTTCTCACATCTGGTTGGTCTCTGAATGTTACTTGTTTTATATGGAAAAAGTGGCTCGAAATGCCAGGTTTTTCGAGAAGTAATTTGATTGGTTTGTCAATAATTATAATAAATTTCGCGCCAGTTCGCGTTACAATATAGTTCTTCAAATATGAGGGGGGGGGGGGGTGTCACAGGTTGTTTTCTTCATATATGAGTGTTTGAATTTCTTTTTACGTGAAAAAAGGGGCTCACGAAGGCTTTTTTGGGGTTGGTTATAAATGAAATTATGGCTGTCACGTGAACAAGTTTTCATTAAATTTCCGTGCCCTTATTTGGAAATCCATTCTGTAGCCTTTTTAGAGAATTTTATGATAAGTGAAAGATAATGGTCTAGAGAAAGGGATGGGAGAATTGTTCTGGTTCAGAATTTGTGTATAATTGTGTTGCGCCATAGAACATGTGTGATTACGTATGTCATTGTGTTTATATGTTGATAGATATGTATGTAGGATGTATGCTGATGTAGGTATGTATGTTGACGTGTGTATGTTGTGGGTTCGTTTTAGGGAGAAGTGTTTAGACGGGGTGCGTATTTGCGCTGGTGTGGGTGGCATTATCTTTAAATTTGTAGAAGGGAAAGATTCTAAAGTTGGGATGATTTTGGGCGGCAGAGGTATCAATGTGCTCACTCAGTGCTATTTTTCTGTATTCCGGTATTTTGATTTGGGATCTATGGACACTCATGCGTTGACGGAGGCTGTTTTTAGTCTGGCCTATGTATTGTTCTCAACAACCTGAGCAAGTTAATACATATATTAGATTTTCTGATGCGCATGTGAAATTGTGTTTTACTATAAAACTTTGTCCTTGTTTGAAATAGAATTCCGAACCCACTATTAGGTTGATGCATATACCACAGTTGGGTCTATCGCATTATTTTACTGTGGGTTTCTTTGTTGAGATTGGCAGTACTTTGGCATGTGTTAGGATGTTTGTCACTGACTTAGATTGTCTTTTGCTCTTTATGATATCATGTGTTCGAAGGATTTGGTTCATTCTATGGTCCTCTTTTAATACAGAGATGTTCTGGAGAAATTGTATCAGATACCTCATTGTTGAGGGGATTGTGTATGGAGATGTATGGAAGAGCTTTTAGTTTCGATTGATTAACTTTAGGGTGACTAAGGTCCTGGGTACTGAGCTTTAGGGCACGTTGGATTCCATTGTCAATTAGTGATGCAGGGTAGTCCCTGCTTATGAGTGTGTCCTTTTGTTCTTGTAGACGTAAGTAACATGTACTTTCATTGGAAACTATAGTACAGATTCTCTTGGCTAAGTTGTAGGGAATATTAATTTTAACGTGTCTAGGGTGGCATGAATTGAAAGGAAGATATTGCTTGGAGTCTGTGGGCTTGTAGTATATGTCTGTTTCTATTTATTTTTTATGAATTTTAATGAGGATGTCGAGGAAGGGGAATTGTTCATGGCTGTATTCCATTGTAAAATTAATATTCGTGTTGAGCCCATTTATAAGGGTGTAACATTCTTTAAGTTTCTCGATGTTTTGGTGCCAAAGGATGAATCAGTCATCTAGATATCTCTTCCAGTTCTTTTCTATGTGTAAGTGGAGAGTGTTTCCAAATTTGTGCTCAGTGAACGGAAGGGTGCTAGCCGTTGCAGCTTTCGGTTTTCGGCGTAGGTTACGGGTTAGGCGTGCTCGGATACTCTATATAAGTCGTGGTCGTCCTCGTCCGCAAGGAAAAGAAATTGAAAATGCAACTGGAGTCTTTTAGGAATATTTATTTATTTACTTTACCGGTTTTACAGTTGTTATGATTTAACATTGAGATGGAAATTTTGTGTTTTTGTTGTGACTTGTCTCGCATCTAGTATGTGTTCGAAAGTTCTTTCTTTGTTATGCGTTAAGAGTAGCTAGAATTGATGTTTATTTTAAGAAGTAATTTGATGGGCTAGTGACTGTCACGTGAATAAATACAATAATTTTCGCGCCATTTTGTTTTTGAAAGTTACTATTGTATTTGCCTTGCGAAATGTAGCTCAACCTGTTGATTGTTCAAAGTGTTATTTGGTTGATGACTGTCACATGAATAAGTACATCAAATTACTCGGTAGTTTGTGTTCGAAGATGCTTATTGTATTTGCCATTTTAAATGTTGGTCACATTTATATGATTGGGCATATAATATAGGTGACAGAATATGATGGTTTGTCATAAAAAGTTTTGTGCCAAATAATAGATAACACCGTGTAACATATTTTTTGTTCCCCAGTTCTAAGTGTCATTTCATGGTTTGTTATATCCCATTATTATAAAAAAAAACACTATTATTTAATCAGAAGTTTGGGTTTGTGATCAGGAGTATGATATTTCGAAATTGTCATATTTTTCAAGAAAAACACATTTAAAAAAAATGTATCAGTTCATATAATTAAATCACAGAGTATATATTTATTTTATTTCACAAGCTTATCAAAAGCAAACAAGTAAAACCAAATAACACTTATAAAGCAACTTATACACGTCAGAAATGACTGGATTTCCTGGCTTTGTGGTTGTAGTCCTGGTCGCATTCCCACACTAGCCCCAGATATAGTTCCCCATCATTTTTTCATTGCAGTGGCCCTGGTACCTCCGCTCTATCTCTTTCACATCTTGGTGAAATCGTTTGCCTTGTTTTTCTGAGTAGGCGCCCATATTGTCCTTAAATTCTTCCAGGTGAGCGCCCAGCATATGGAGTTTAAGCGACATCCTGTATCCCATGGCGCCAAAAGGGTTTATCACACCCTGCACCAGTTGCTGGTAGTTTTCAGCTCTGTAGTTGCCCAGGAAGCCCGTAACAACTGCCTTGAAACAGTTCCATGCTGTTCTCTTAATCCTATTGAGCTTATTGGAGAATTCAGCAGACTCAAACACCTTCTTTATCTGAGGTCCAAAAAAAATTCCACCTTGAAGCATGAGAAGCATGAGAAAGGTTCGTGTCGACTTTTCTGACATGTCACCTGCAGTTCCTCCTTCACCAAGTTCCACTGCTTCATCCTGGAGACGAATGCTTAAAACAAAACTTACCCTTTATTCAGAGTGCGAAAATCCAGTATCAATAAATCTCTTTAATCCCCTTTTTAACAATTTTATACTTTATTGCACTTTTATAATTTTCTTTAGGTATTACTCTTTATTTTATAATTTTAATCTAACCTGAAACATATATAAAAAATAATTTAACAAAAGCAAATTAAACTTACATACAACGTAAAATACAGCTTACAAATAATTCTAGTGAATAGCTAAGAATTTTTACAAACCGTACCTTTTAACTGTTTAATAGCACTTTCTTTTATTTGTTGGGGACCTAAGCAACACAAAAAGTGATTACAAGCCAGGAACAGAGAAAACAAATTTTACACGTTGTAATGCTCAAGGGAGGGGGCGGGGATAGTTCTGGTTCAGTGAGTATGGCTAATATGGTGAGGTGTCAGAATTCAGACTTTCTATTGAAATAAATTGAATGTTTGTGTTGATAGTGGTAGCGGCAATGGTGGTGGCAGGGTTGAACAAAAAAAACATTTTGTTATGTGTGTGCGTGTGTTTGTGTGTCTCTCTCTCTCTCTCTCTCTCTCTCTCTCTCTCTCTGTCTGTATAGTAAAGCGGTTTATCGTCTTGATGATAGAAATAAAATTGATTCCATTAGTAGAAATGGAGAAGGGCGTTATATATATGTATATATACATGTTTTATATAGAAATTGCTTCTACAGGACTAGAACTGTTTCATCCAAAAGAAATCCTCATATATATGTGTGTGTGTATATATGCAGTATATATATATATATGTGTGTGTGTGTATGTGTGTGTATGTGTGTGTATGTGTGTGTTTGCGGGAGGGTGTTTTTGCGTGTGTGTGTCTGTTTGCGCGTGTGTGTGTATGTGTGCATGTGTGTGTGTGTGTGTGCTTGTCTTTGCGAGAGTGTTGGTCTTTCATTGTTCCTTTTTTTTTTCAAACATCGCAGTTGAGCCGTGGTCATGAGTATTGAGGCAATGATATGAACGTACTTTTTACGTCCGCCTGAATGAAAAATCAGACACACTATGTCGGGTTTTAAGCCGAAAGCGTGACAACTGCTTATCAAGACTGTAGTGTTTAGACTGAGTAATGTATTTGTGAAACAAACGTTATATTATTGAGGATAAAAATAGACGGTTTCTGAAAAGAAATTTCACGACAACTCGTAGCTTGTGAAGTGTATGGAGCAATCTTGTTTTGTTGTATCTGCTGCCTGCGTAGCTATTAGCGAATTCAGACAGGCGGAATTTAGACTACAGTAAATTAATAATGATAAATTGCGTAACATACAGGACGGCTTTATAATATATTGCAGCTATTTTGTAAGGTTTGAAAAATATCTATAGAAGTTTGGTGGACTTACATTTCACCGTCGAAAACAGATTTCGTCAATACTAATTGATGATTGTTTACGTTAGCCTGCAAATATTCCCTGAGCTCAAAGGTGACCTACACCATGGTATTACTCGAACTAATATGATGTGGTTACTATTAAATCAGCTTCTACTCATCTCAAATAAGAACTCGAATATATCTATGTGCACAGCCACCACACATGTTTATCTTGAACTATTTCTGTTGTGTCTGATGCCACAGTTCTTCTTTACACAGTTTGATAAATAAATTCATCTTATAAGTTCAATCTATAACCATGCTTTTCTTCTGAATTAAATATTCTAAATACAACACAACCATTAATAGTATCGATCGCAACAATTCCGGCGTGCTTACAACGGTCATTACTGTATCGTTTATTTATGATAAACACCGATAAAACAGTCAAGAGCATTAAATGGTTTATTTCTATTCAATCTTTGTCGTAGCTATAGCTGAGATGTATTGACGGGATCTATCTGAATGATACGTTTGTATCATTCAGATTGCACAAACAAAAGTATTAATGATGTAGAGCTGCTGAGGAGGACTTCAGGAAATGGTGGCTAGGATTTACCGGAAGCGAAGGACGAGTGACATGTTTCGGGTGCTTATCACGGTCACCTTTTCGTTGGCCGTGACCTCGTGCAGCCGTGTTAACAAAGTGAGCGAGAGAAGCTCTGTAATTCTCGGTCGGACGCAAGTCACATGGACGACGGCGTAGTGGACATTCAGCCTGGATTCAAGCGGAGACGCAAGGTCGATAAGTTCCCCTGCTACAGCAAATGATATTATTATATAATTTAACACCATTTATCGTCCTGCTCAATCTCATTGTCTTCAATCTGTATTCAAACGAATCGAACGCATGATATAAAGAATGCCAATAAAAATTATCTTCTAATATTTTTGCACAGTAAAAAGGGCAAACTGTACGAAACTGATTAGAAGATAGTAAAGTAATGTCATAATTTACTCGTAGTTTGTTATGTATTATCTACTTGTATACACACATACGAACACAAACGCATATGCACACATACGTATATACATGTATGCAAAAAGCAAAGAGAAATAACAGGAAAATGACATATTACAAGAAATATATTCTTAGTTTTACGCTTGATACAGTTGTCCTAAAGTTTCGGAGGCTCATCAGAGAAGGGAATGAGAAATTGAAAAGACAAAGAATGATGGAGGAAACGGGCCATGGCAGAAAAGGAAAAATATATTTTACAACAAAATAACAGGTTCATTCATGTCGCCTCTCTGTATATATATATATATGTATATATATATAAGTTTATGTTTAGTTTCAGAGCAGATACAATATAGCAGATTTATGACCCCTGGGCAGTATGTAAAGTATCGAGGCCCAACGACAGATGAAATATTCCGTATATAAATTACGTTTAATGGTGGATCATACATTACAATCCACCACTAAGGAGTTTATCTAGGTGTTTCATAGAAATAGTCTGGTCATATTGCTCTTTTCGGTTTCTAATTTGTATATTGACATGACATTCTGATATCTGCGAAATCTGCTAAAGCGTGACAGCTGTTCGATTGCATTTGCCATTTTACATTAAATAAACATATTCATCGAGATAGTGATACACTGATTAGTGGTGCGTTAGATATTTGGTGGTGCTTCCAGGAAATAGCAATTATTATGAACATGCTGCTGCGCCAAATTGTGTTTTTTGCACGTGCAGATGGTTTCTTTAAATTCTATTTTAAACAGTGACGTGTCATTTTATACATGGTCAATATGTTTGTGTGTGTCTGAGAGAGAGCGAGGAAGGGGAGGGTGGTGGGGGGGGGGGGGGGGGGGGGGGGTAGATTGACCGGAGAGACCAACAATGTTGGGAGAACTCCAAAATGGGGAGATGAATGGTAGGTATAGAGATAGATAAAATCCCGACTGCAGATGTTGGATAAATAAGGAATAGCAATAATAAATACATAAGCCAAAAATTCAAAGACGACTCGATATATATATATATATATATATATATATATATATATATATATATATATATATATATATATATATATATATATAGGTATATATAAACCCTTATAGGAAATATATTTATCTCCTTCGGTAGAGCACTCTTTCGACTTAAAACCACTATGTAGAAACAAACCATTTGTATTTCTACGAAAAATGTTCCAGTACCTAAAATGATTCATTAAAAAACTGATTCATACCTAAAAAGGAGATGTTTGGGGTGCCTTTTATTTCGTTACAGCTGATAAACACCAGGAAATGTTCTGATTAAAGCCAAGCTTTATTACCCTTCGAAAATTACCTATTTGTACTCTACGGCCTAGAAAATTTCAAAATAGAAGCAACTCTACTCAACAGGATTTGAAGAAAATTATGCCATTGGTAAAGGATTATAAAGCAGTGCATGTTCACTCCGATAAATCTCAAGTCGAGAGGAGTATATCACCAATTGCTACACATTGTGTGACCAAAGGTTACCTGAAAACCGATCCGAATATTATTAAGGTCATCAACAACGCTGGCTTAAATATCACTTCGGAACTTAATATCGAGAACATGACTGAAACTCTGGACCATAATTCTCCTCATTTTAATTTGAAGTATCATAAATCAAATTTCGTTAACAACCCATCTGTTCTGCACCTTTATCCGTCCTAGTCTGATTTAGCTAGGTTCAGTATAAGAATTTTAGATAGAATTATACCCCAAATTAGAATATGGCATTTTTGCCTTGTGGAATAATTCTTTCACGCTGACTGATTGGTTGAAGGGCATAGTTCAGAAGGAACGCTGCCATTTTATCAAATTTGATATCAAAAACTATTATTTTTCTATCACCTTACTGCTCTTTCTTAGAGTTATTAATTTCGGCAAAAGGCTCACGGGTATTAAGGATTTCGAATTGAATGCCATCTTAAAAGTTCGTAAATACCTGATAAATTTCAACAACTCTATTCTGTTTTGAAAAATGAAATAATGCCACCTTTGATGTGAGCATCGGTGCTAGCGTTCTGGCGTAGGTCATATATCTTAGTGGTGTATATTTACACTTTTCCATGAAAAATGAATTCTTTAATATAAGCGCTGGTCTCTACCCTGATGATGGCGCCACATTATTGTTTTTGACTATATTAGCTATATTACCTGGTCATAGTAATATAAACTACCCTGAAGTTAGTTCAAGTTGCAATTGTATGAATAGGGGCTACTGTCCTCTAGCAGGAATATGCCTATCAAGAAATGTAATTTATAAATATAAGATTGATACAGCCACAACCAATAAGTTTTACATAGGATAAACTGAAATTAGATTTAGCAGTAACTATACATGCACTCTCATTCATTTCGTAACACTCTAAGAAGGAATATAATTTCACTTTCAGCCATTAGCTGAAGTTTAAAAAACTATATATCCAATACAAGTTACACAGGGAGATATTAGCTAAAGACACAGCCCTCTATGCTGATAAGACCTCTTCCACCTTCAGATCTCCTGAAGTAGAGACTATCGACATCACTCCTCTTGTGTAACATGTTGTAGATAGTCAATAACTTCCTAGTCTTCCTATCCATTTCTTTTTGTTCAGCAACATTCCATCTCAGAATTCCCGCAATGTACCTAATCATAGACACAGCTCGGGAATTTACTGCACCTATGGCATTCCTACTGTTCAGATGTGACTTGAATACGCTCCTTATTCTCCGAATGTATTCAGATCTTATCAATTCCTTCATTTGTTTGTTCTTGATGTCATCAGCCTCCAGAACACCCACATACTTGTATCCTTCTTCAGTGTCAATTTCATTTATCATCTCACCTGTTGGTAGCTGGATTCCGTTGCTTCTGCTTACTTTACCCCTCTTCATCACAAGGACTCCACACTTACTAATACCAAATTACATACATATATAATTGCTGAAAATACGGACAGTGTCGACAAGGACATCCAACTCCTTCTCACTCTTCCCGAAGAGATTAAGATCGTCCATAAAGAGCAGGTAATTGATGGTAAGCTCTCACTTTTCGCAGTATAATGGTCAGGGGCATCAGGGCAAGGACAAACAACAGAGGGGACAGACTATCTCCCTGGAAGATACCTGTCTTGATCTTCACGCCTCCCAAGGATTCTCCAGCTGATGTTAACTCTGTTTCGCAGGACTTCATACTTTTGCCCAACAACTGTCTGATGTTATCTGCCACATTGAAGATCTCTAGGCTTTTCGTGATCCAAGAATGCGGCACCATGTCAAATGCCTTTTTGTAGTCTATCCATCCCATAGCAAGATCAGTGTGTCTCCTCTTGCGATTCCTCATTACCATCTTATCAATAAGTAACTGGTCTTTTGTACCACAGGACTTCTTTCGGCATCCTTTCTGTTCGTCCGGTAACAAGTTGTTTATGTGGAGATGATGATAGATTTCCTCAGACACAATACTTGTTAACAGTTTCCACATTACGGACAGACATGTGATAGGTCTATAGTTGGTAACATCATTACCGTTGATTCGGTCTTTCATTACCAGAACTGTGGTACCTTTTGTCAACCACTCTGGTACCTCACCTGTCATCAAGCAGTCATTGAACATGGTTGTCAGTTTCGGGTAGAGGGATGTTATATTTTTAATCCAATACACCTGCACACCATCTGGGCCTGGTGATTTCCAGTTGGTTATTTTATTATTATTATTATTATTATTATTATTATTATTATTATTATTATTATTACAGTTGCGTTTATCTTGCTTTATGTTCATACGAGTTATCACCAAGTCACAACCAGTGACCTCAAGAGACAACAAGGTCCGCCATGTTCAAGAAAGAACATACATACTCACACATGCATCTTTAGTGTTTAGACTTGTGATGTACTTATATTGACAGAATCTTCCTTAGTATAAAGGTAGTTCCCATTAGTACTATCTTTTGTATTTCTCCTAAACGCGGGTTTCCTGGGATTTGCGATAAGTAATCATTAGACCCCTTAGGTATCATTCCCAGAGCGCCTAAACCACTGGTATTGTTTTAGTTCTCAATTTCCACATTTTTCCAATTTCTATCTCCAGGTCCTTATACTTGCTCAATTTTTCAAATGTTTTTATAGATACATTCTTGTCTATTGGAACAGACATATCAATTAGCAGGCATACCCTCTTTTTAAAGTCCTTCAATATTATATCAGGTCTATTTGCATCTATTTTTCGGTCTGTTTGGATGCTAGAGTTCCACAAGATTGAGATGAGATATTTTTCAAGTATGGGAGGTGGTTGATGCTCCCACCAATTCTTTTGATGGGGCAGGTCAAAATGCTTACACATTATCCAATGTATGTATTGTGCAGCTCTGTAATGCCTGTTTAGGTATTCGGTTGGTGCTGTAGGACTGCACATGGAAATTATATGGTCAATGGTCTCTGGTTGTTTTTTGCATACACGGCATAATGGGCTGCATCCATTTTTTATTATGTTGGCTTGGTAATTTTTTGTTGGCAGACACTGATCATGT
This sequence comes from Eledone cirrhosa, assembly GCA_964016885.1. Classification (NCBI taxonomy): domain Eukaryota; kingdom Metazoa; phylum Mollusca; class Cephalopoda; order Octopoda; family Eledonidae; genus Eledone; species Eledone cirrhosa. Next base: position 154,313,602 of record OZ024743.1, read on the forward strand.
GCTGATATAATCAGTCCTTCAGTCTCCGTTTTCAGTCCAGCGGATGCCAACCACTGATGGGTTAAAGTTTTGTCAACGTCAGGATTGTTAGCTCGCTCTGGGTATTTTCCATACAGAGGCTTTTCTTGCAATTTCTTAGCCAGTTTCTGTAGCAGTACTTTCTTTGCAGTTACCTTTACCTGCTTTGCTTTTTCTGTGTTTTCCATTTCAGCAGTAAATGGGACTTCTGAAATTTGGAGTCCATTACTGTATCTTTGTGCATCTTTTGTAATGGAATGTGATCTTTTGATGCTTTCGTGTTTCAAAACGAGTTTGATCATCCAATCATGTGATTCCCTTAGATATGTAGATAATCCAATTGTTGCAGTTTTCAACGCAATGTCTAACTGGATTAACCCACGTCCTCCTTCTTTCCTAGGGAGATATATTCTATCTATATCTGCCTTAGGGTGATGCATTCTGTGCATGGTTAAGAATTTTCGAATTTTTGTATCGAGCCTACGGATCTCTGTGCTTGACCAGTTGATGACATTGTAACTGTAGGTTACTACTGGTATGGCAAACGTGTTTATGGCATCGATCCTATTCCTTGCATTCAATTCCGTTCTTAAGATTGCTCTTACTCTGCGGTAACATTCCTTCCTTATCCTTTCCCTCATTGTCGAGTGATTGATTCCGTCTCCTTCACAAACACCTAGATATTTGTAAGTTTTTTCTTGATCAAGTTCTCTTATCACTTTCCCCCGATCAAGATTGATGCCTGAACTCTTCAGCAGCTTTCCTCTGGTGAACGTTGCTTTGGCGCATTTATCTAGTCCAAACTTCACTTTAATGTCATCACTGAACTGCTCCATGGTGGATAATAGCCCTTGCAATTGTTCATCATTTTTTGCAAATAGTTTCAGGTCATCCATGTAGAACAAGTGATTAATGGTTTTGTCATAGACGTTATATCCATGTTATGTTTCATTGAGCATTTTACTTAATGGTATAAGTGCGATGCAGAATAAAAGCGGTGAATAAAAGCGGTGATTATTATTATTATTATTATTATTATTATTATTATTGGTGTGTTCGAACGTCTTTTTGCTCGCCCCCTGTAAGTCGCATTATTTACCTGTTATAATTATTTGTTGATTAATTTTTCATGTTTTTTATGGTCTTTGCACTGTGAAGGGGAAGGTATAATATTTGGGCCTTTTGGTCTAAATATTTGAAACATATTTGAACATTTTACTTTTAAAAATAATTAAAAAAATCACATGACTGAGTCACCCAAGCAATATGTTTGCTGTCGTGTGACAACGGAGTAAAAGTCGAGAGGAGGGTTACAGAAATTAATACAACAAACTTCACCACAGCCAACGTGAACAAAGACAACAACACTGAGAACACTAATTTAAAAAAACATTATCACAACAACTACAACAATAACAGCGACGACGAAAATACAGATAACAGGAAAAAATGCGAACACTGAAAATATAAGTAATAGCAATGGCAATTATTTAGATTTGTCACATACAGACATGGATTTCCCGCCATTACCAATTTGTACAAGTGTTAAAGCCACCATCCTCACCAGCACTACCACTACCACAACTGAAACTAAAAATAATAATAACAAGAATAACAATAACAACAACAGCAACAGCAGCAACAATAAGAATAACAAAAACAACATCAACAACAGCGCAAAACCAAATGTCGTTTGCTAAAGCGGCAAACAAAAATGAAACGGATGAGGTAAGCCAGGAAGAATTGAATTAAGCCAAGCGAATGGTAAAACAATATGGTTACAGGGTCAGCTTCACTCAAGTTAATACCATGGAGCATGGGCGCCTATGCACCGTGTCATATTGGATGATAAATATTAAAACGCGCGAGTGGAACCGGCCTCCGAGTCCCAGATACAAAAAAGCTTTGGCACATGTGTGGACTAAAAAAACCACATCAGACGTGGGCTAACATATGGAGACCGTGGACGTGTTCCTTGGAGCCCCACAGGAATCCAGACAGCACTCCATGACCTCATTAAAAAAGTGACGAGTTCGCACTCATCCACTCATCCCAAGCTACTGTAGTCAGAGGTTGCTGAGGATCAGGGAGACCCAGGCTCCGCCGACCATTGGAATTCCCTGGCTAATGGCTGCCGCCTTCGCCGGCATCGAGAACGACACTAAAATAATTGATGTGCTAAAAGTAAAGCAGGAGAAATGGTCCGGATGTGGGATGGAGCTTCTGATCCAAGCGGACCAAAAAAAAACAAACATACAGGAAATTCCAGAGGTGATAGACCTCAATGACAGCAGCCACCTCACCATAATCATTGAGGGTAGAAGGCCTAGGTGTGTCGTTTGTGGCGAATGAACCCACCTAAAGGCGTTCTGCCCTCAGGCTAAACAAGTGAGGCCACATCTCTTACCCACCCCAGTGACTCAACCATCAAAACCAGCAGCAGGAATGGCAGCAACAACTGTAGCAGCAATAACAGACACAACACTATACAGCAACAACCCCAACAACTGTAGCAGTAACAGTAGCAAAACCAACACCACCACCACTCACCACGCCAGAATTAGCACCAGCGTCTCCACCATCCACCACGCCACAACCAAAACCAACGCCGAGGAAGAGTGGGAAACTGTATCTGGAAAAAAGAAAAAAAAAGAAACCGATAAAGAAACAATCCTCTTCCTTCGCCCTCCAAATACAAAATAAAAGGCGAAACTAAAGAACAAACAAACTAACATAAAAGTTAAGACAACTACGTCAACCCCACACCAGGATCACCAGCCCCATCACCACAAAGACCAACACCATTACCATCATTAATCCCAACACCACAAACATCACCAACAAGCGAAATAGATACAAACCCACAACAAACGCAAACAAATCAAAGCAACCAAAATGATACACACTACACTGCATTAAATTTGAACAACAACCAATTATTACACTACATCCAACACAACACCAGCATCACAGAAAAAGACTATACATCACCCCCAAAATTCACACCACCCCCACACATACAAATCACTCGCATCACACAGATAACGTACACGACGCTAACACAAAACTTCCCAAGGACATCGCAGAGTTCCGACAAAATTTACAGGAGGATTTATAAAGACATCCGTACGGAGGGGGCTACAAAGAGTGAGAAGGACAGAAAAACCATCCTTTCCCCACAAGAAGTGAGTTAAGTGGTCTTTCAAATCTTTGCCCACTCCTGTTCAACGTCACCTTACTCAGAATAGGCAGCATAAAAGCGCGTGGTCTGGGGTCGTCATGGAAGCAGGGTCATTATTTCAACGAAGTTAGGTCACTAAATATAGATGTGGTGGTCCACAGCGAGACCAGAATCTCCGAAGCACGAGCCTACGTACAGATCTTCACGGGCTATGATCTATACGCATCTCCCAGCGGTCCAGGATCGGGGGGGAGGTGTTGCAGTGCTTTTTCGGAGAGGCTTAGATCTTGCCATACGGGTCATCTTCCTGGACTCAGAAGGTAAGTCGGTGGTGCTAGACGTGACCGGCAGCAGATCCGTGTTAGCTTACGCCGACGACGTCACCGTGGTGGTGTCGAGCACCAAACACGTCCAGATGCTCGGTACCGCTCTCAAGAAATACGAAGAGGTGACAGGAGCAAAGATAAAACATGAAAAGTCGGTGTGCTAGCACCTTGGCACATGGAGAGTCAAGTCCATGCCATCCAACAGCGTCGTAGGGTGCTGGACGGAAGGGCCTGTTAAATTGCTCGGGGTCTGGTTTGGTCCAGACCTACAGAAATGGTCTGAGAGGAGCCTGTCTCTGAAAAGACGAGTGGAGGTGGTGAATGCGTACATCGCATCCGCCTGACCGTCGTACCTTTCCTCCGCCCAAATCTGACCAAAATGGAGCGTTGCCCGTTCGGGATAAGCTCTAGAGACACGGAGGTGCTATCAGCCGAGCCTGTCCGAGATGCGCGCAGGGCGACGAAACCGTGCTGCACGCACTCGTTCAGTGCCAGAGGATTGCTGACTTGTGGAGCTATGTCGAACAGCTGCTGTCGCGTGTAGGATGGATTCGGTTATCGATTGAGTCCATTGTGCAGATAGTCCCGCCATCCTCCTTTAAAGAGGAGGAAGGACAGGCAGTTTTCATCTGCCTGGTGGCCACGGCGAAAGAGATAGTGTGGTTGACAAGGTTGAAACGGTTGAAGACGGACACTTTCCTCTTCGGCCAATCCCTGATTAATTTTATCAAGATTCGCTTGAAGAGGAAAACCATGGTGGAGAGGTAAGTGTTGTCTTCTAGTAAGTTTGTTGGAAGGTGCGTGAAAGTGGCGAGTCTGGTCCAAGTGAACGGGCTCGCTCTGAGTATGCGCCTGTAGACTGAGGAGTGGGCAAACTGAGAGAGGGTGCTTGCCATGGTGGTCAGGTTGGCTGTGGCCTTTTTGTGTGGTTTACACGACCAAAACCCACTTTGTATCGTCATGTACTGTTCTGTGCTGTCTCTAATGTTTTTCTTCGTGTTAGCCCTTGTGGTCAATAAAGAAACCATTATTATTATCATTGTTATTATTATTGTTATTATTATTATTATTATTATTATTACAGTTGCATTTATCTTGCTTTATGTTCATACGAGTTATCACCAAGTCACAACCAGTGACCTCAAGAGACAACAAGGTCCGCCATGTTCAAGAAAGAACATACATACTCACACATGAATCTTTAGTGTTTAGACTTGTGATGTACTTATATTGACAGAATCTTCCTTAGTATATGGGCAGTTCCCATTAGTACTATCTTTTGTATTTCTCCTATACGCGGATTTCCTGGGATTTGCGATAAGTAATCATTAGATCCCTTAGGTATCATTCCCAGAGCGCCTACAACCACTGGTATTGTTTTAGTTCTCAATTTCCACATTTTTCCAATTTCTATCTCCAGGTCCTTATACTTGCTCAATTTTTCAAATGTTTTTATAGATACATTCTTGTCTATTGGAACAGACATATCAATTAGCAGGCATACCCTCTTTTTAAAGTCCTTCAATATTATATCAGGTCTATTTGCATCTATTTTTCGGTCTGTTTGGATGCTAAAGTTCCACAAGATTGAGATGTGGTCTTTTTCACGTATGGGAGGTGGTTGATGCTCCCACCAATTCTTTTGATGGGGCAGGTCAAAATGCTTACACATTATCCAATGTATGTATTGTGCAACTCTGTCATGCCTGTTTAGGTATTCGGTTGGAGCTATACGACTGCACATTGAAATTATATGGTCAATGGTCTCTGGTTGTTTTTTGCATACACGGCATAATGGGCTGCATCCATTTTTTATTATGTTGGCTTGGTAATTTTTTGTTGGCAGACACTGATCTTGTGCTGATATAATCAGTCCTTCAGTCTCCGATTTCAGTCCAGAGGATGCCAACCACTGGTGGGTTAAACTTTTGTCAACATCAGGATTGTTAGCTCGCTCTGGGTATTTTCCATACATAGGCTTTTCTTGCCATTTCTTAGCCAGTTTCTGTAGCAGTTCTTTCTTTGCAGTTACTTTTACCTGCTTTGCTTTTTCTGTGTTTTCCATTTCAGCAGTAAAGGGGACTTCTGAAATGTGTAGTCCATTACTGTATCTTTGTGCATCTTTTGTAATGGAATATGATCTTTTGATGCTTTCGTGTTTCAAAACGAGTTTGATTATCCAATCATGTGATTCCCTTAGATATGTAGATAATCCAATTGTTGCAGTTTTCAACGCAATGTCTAACTGGATTAACCCACATCCTCCTTCTTTCCTAGGGAGATATATTCTATCTATATCTGCCTTAGGGTGATGCTTTCTGTGCATGGTTAAGAATTTTCGAATTTTTGTATCGAGCCTACGGATCTTTGTGCTTGACCAGTTGATGACATTGTAACTGTAGGTTACTACTGGTATGGCAAGCGTGTTTATGGCATCGATCCTATTCCTTGCATTCAAATCTGTTCTTAAGATTGCTCTTACTCTGCGGTAACGTTCCTTCCTTATCCTTTCCCTAATTGTCGAGTGATTGATTCCGTCTCCTTCACAAACACCTAGATATTTGTAAGTTTTTTCTTGATCAAGTTCTCTTATCACGTTCCCCCGATCAAGATTGAAGTCTGAACTCTTCAGCAGCTTTCCTCTGGTGAACGTTGCGTTGGGCATTTATCTAGTCCAAACTTCATTTTAATGTCATCACTGCACTGCTCCACAGTGGATAATAGCCCTTCCAATTGTTCATCATTTTTTGCAAATAGTTTCAGGTCATCCATGTAGAACAAGTGATTAATGGTTTTGTCATAGACTTTATATCCATGTTTTGTTTCATTGAGCATTTTACTTAATGGTATAAGTGCGATGCAGAATAAAAGCGGTGATAAAGAGTCACCCTGAACAATTCCACAATTAATATTAACTTCTCCAGCTTCCAGTGATTTTGTTTCACTATTCAAAAGGAGTGTCGTTTGCCATGTCTTCATACTGCATGACAAAAACCTCCTGACAACGGGGGCTATTTTGAAAATCCCCAAACATTTTTCAATCCAACTGTGTGGCAAACTATCGAATGCTTTTTTATAATCTATCCTAGCAATCGATAGATTTTTTGTCTATTATGACAATCTTCCAGTATCATTTTGTTAACCAGAAGCTGATCCTTACAGCCATATGAGCCTCGTTTACACCCTTTCTGCTCAATGGGAAATAGGTCATTCGTTATCAGGTGGTCATATGTGTATTCAGTTAGGACTGATGTTAAAATGTTATACATTGTGGTCAAGCAAGTTATCGGTCTGTAATTTTTGGGATTGTTTGTCTCATCATTCTTAGGTAGCAGGAATGTAATACCGTTAACTAACCATGATGGTATCTTTTCTGACTCCTTAACTATTTCCTTGTAACGTTGGGCTAACAGCTCATGAGACTCTGTGAAGGCATTTATCCAAAAGTTTTGTATTTTGTCTCTTCCTGAGGATTTCCATTTGCTGGTTTTTCTTAGAGCCAAGCGCAACTGTTCAACTGTTATATTTTCCCATATTTGTTCCTCAAGGTGAGTTGTATCTTTCATTTGTCTGTCTATCCATGGGGCATGTATGTTATGAACTTTTTCTTCGGCCCAGATCTTTTCCCAGAATTATTGCACTTCCTCCTTGGGTGGTATTGATTTAGCAGTTATTGTTGACTTACCAATTTTTCTGTAGAAGTTTCTTTGGTTGTTTTTGAACATATTATTGTCCTTATAGAATCTAGATCGTTTATCAAAGCGCCTTATACGAGCACCTTTGGCCAACACTTTTTGCTTGATTATTTCTATCAGCATGTCTATGTCTCTTGTTGATTTTATACTGTACTTTTTTTTCAATTTTCTAAGTTTAGTTTGTTTAACATGTTCACCTACTTTATAGTTTGTGAAAATTTCTATGTCAGATCGGAGAAGGTTTATTTGGCGATTGATGTTCTCTTGCCAAGTAGATTTCTTTTGGAAATTCCTTTGTTTTTTCATCTTCACTCCACATAAGTGAGTGGTGACTTTAGCCGATGCATAATAGAGATGATTTAAATCAGTAATGTTTAGTTTGTTTGTGATGATAATATTTTTGAGAATTATGTTAGTCTTGTGTATTATCTTTTGGTTCTGTTTGGAGTTCTGGATCTTATTATTATTATTATTATTATTATTATTATTATTATTATTATTATGATTATTATTACTATTATTATTGAGTCTGAAAGGACGTCTTTTTGCTGGCTCTCGTAAGTTTATTTATTTACCTGTCTAAAATTATTTATTGAATTTTTGTTGTTGTGTAAGGCACACAAGTCCTTAGACTTTGCCCTGTGAAGGGGAAAGAATAATATTTTGGCATTTGGCCCAAATATTGGAATTCTTTTGCATTTTAAAAAATTATCGAAAACAAAACAAAAAAAAACATGTCTGAGCCACGCCCCCCAGCGATATGTCTGCTGTCGTGCGACAACGACGTAAACGTTGAGAGGAGCGCTACGGCAAAATTAACAGAAATGGATTCAACAAACACCACCACAAACAATGTGAACAAAGGCAGCCATGATAACAAAACTGAGCACTCTAATTTTGAAAAAAGTGACAGTAACAGCGACAACGATTATACACATAACAGAAAAAATGACAAAGGCAACAACAATATCAACACCACTAACATGAAAAGAAATAGCGACAACACCAACAGCAACAATAGTAACTGCACCGAGAACAACGGCGGCACCAAAGACAACAATGATAACAGCGACAGTGATAACAACAACACCAACAAGAACAACGACATCAACAACAACACCCCCCAACGACAATAAGAAGAACACATTCGCTGCGGCAGCACAACAAAGAGGCCATGCTTCAACATGTACCTCTCAAAAAAAGATGAAACGTTGGCCCATGTCTGGAAGCTCATCAACCAAGAGGAAACCTGGGCCAACTTAAATCTCCCGGTAGAAGCTATTGAGGAACTGGAGCGCAGAACGGTGCATCTCAGCACAAACAAAAAGGGCAGCTTTTATTCCACAAGCAGATGTCGAAGTCGTGCTGACGTGCATCAGAGATGACACCTAATACATAGCGAGAGGCAGACAATACGGCACCATTTCGGTGCTGTTCAAGTCAGCTATGAAACACGCTATGGCTCCTTGCAATACCAGCAACGTCATAATGTACCCCTCCCACATGACAAAAAGAACGGCCCGTCTCCGCATTCCCAGAATACCACCAGGACTTGACATGTGGTGGCTTCTGGGATGTGTGATTATGGAGGGGACGGATACCGTCCCGATAGAAGTGACAAGAACGGCCAGAGAGGATTGGTCCGGGGTTGACCTGGAGATAATTCTCCAGATCAGTCCCTAGAATGTGAAAACAATCAGGATACATCCGCCTTCAGAATGGGACGGTCATTCATATTATGAGTGAGGGTAAAAGGCCGCATTGTTTTGTTTCTGGGAAAAAAAAAACATTTCCGAGCCTTCTGCCCTCAACTGCTGAACGATGCAAGGGGTCGAAGGGCTCTACTGCTGCAGACACCGGGGAGAGGTCTACAACCAACACCAGCACCGGCAAAACCACCAACGACACCAATAGAAAGTCCACCATCAACATTGACCACCCAGGGGAGAAACGCTGAAAGTTGTCAAATTCCCCCTCCCCCCAAAATACACACATCAATAAAAACATAAACACACACGCAGACACAGACACACTTCCAGACACAGACTCCTCATCTACGGGTAATGAAGATGAGGGAAAACCAAAATCCCCCAAAATACAAAAAAGGAAACACAAAAAGAAAAAATATACTCAACAAAGCACAAAATCACCCACAATAAAAAACGCAGACACCACCCACGCAAACATCTCTCCAATAACATCAACATCAGCACCACCATCACCATCACCAGACAACCTAAACAGACGCTAGAAAAAATACACGCAGAAACATCTGAAACCACAGACACAACCGAAACAAAACCACCAAAACCATCACCACCACAGTCACGCAAACAAATAAAATCACACCAATAAAACAAACAAAACTTCGTGCTCGTCAGGAGGGCCAACGAGGAACTGATGGCCTTCGTAGCACGAAGTGAAAATATACAAAAAGAGGAGATATTTTTAAATCGAGCACATTTCGCGTGCCGGGAGGTTTTTTCCTGGTGCGAATATCACTCGATTTATACAAAGAGATACGAGACAGCTTTCCTCGGGACGTGGGAACACCGAACGTAAAACCCACTTCAAGACTTTTAAAGGGGTTCCCAAGAGAAGCCCCACCAACTATGGACGTCGAACCTCCCGACCTCCACAAGAGCCAGGAAGGTAAGAAAACTTTCCTCCCTCTCTTTGAACCTACCAACAATTTTCGAGGCCTGGGATCGTCATTGAAGCAGACCTCAGGTCTCGAGAAATATATATGATTGCCGTCGTCAGCGAGACCAGGATTTCCGACACGCGCGCACTAGCCCGCATTTTCGACAACTATCAGATCTTTGCATCTGTTAGTCGGCCGGGAATGGAAGGCGGGTGGCAGTGCTGTTTAGGAAAGGCCTTGATCTCGAGGTAAGGTCGATCTTCCGGGACCCGGACGGGAAGTTGGTTGTCCTGGGCGTGAACAATAACGAAGATGGTGCCTTTAGACTGGTGGCCGTCTAGGCCCCACTGGGGCAGGGCGGCCGGACATCTTTAGACGCCTGGATGACTTTCCGCGTACGTCTCACGATTTAATGTTAGCGGGGGACTGGAGCGGCATCTTAGACGCACGCTGAGATTGTGTGGGAGTATCCGATAGGAGCGGGGGCTGCAAAATCCTCAAGAACCAGATAGAGCCAGTTCCAACCGTCTGACAGGTACGGACTAGATTTCCCTAATGCACCAGTGTGGACCTGCACTAACCGCATAGTGTCATTTAGAATGTATATAGACAGGATATTCATTCGGAATATAGACAGAAATAGTGTAAGCTGTCCACTTTTTAAAACGTTCGCCTATTCAGATCACAAGTTTGTGATCTGTATGGTCGACCTAGATGAGACGCGTAGATTAGTACCTAGTTACTGGAAGTTGAAAATGTCGTTTCCGGCACCTAAGGTTTACAGGGACCATGTCAACAATTTAGTTAAGAAAAAGTTGACAGGGAGTGTGGTCAACAATGGTTGGGGGCTCTCAACAGAGAGATTAGGGTAATGTCGATAGAGTTTAGCAAATAAGTAGCGTTAGAGAAAAATAGAAAGGAGGGGAGTTGGTACATAAGTTAGACGAGGCTAATTGTAGTGGCATTGAAAGTAACGTGCTAGCGGCGAGAATGGCATTAGACCATTTCTTCAATGCAAAACACGAAGGTTGCATTGTCAGAGTTAAGGCGCGTGCTCTGAGAAACGAGGGAACTAAAGCTGTTCGATGGGCCCGCGTGGCACAGGGGCAGCGTGGTAATAAAACCCCGATTCGGTCTTTGACGGACCGAGATGGACACGAGCTGAGCGATTCCAAGCGAATTAGTGAGGCCTTTAGCCAACATTTTGCTAGGTTGTTCGCGGGAGGTGGCGGGTCAGAGGCGGTGGCGGACTTCAGTCCCTACTTCGATGGCTTACCGCAACTCTTGACGGCCGACGCTGGGCGCTAAGAAAGGCTGATTACTTCAGCCGAGTTTCAGGATGCCCTTGTCGGCTGCATGAGGTGAAAGTCACCCGGTTTGGATGGTCTGCCCAACGAGCTTTACGTAAATATGCCAGACTTGTTTCTTTAATCTTCTGCAAGCGCTCTACTGTAACTGGCAGCAGAACGGGAGCATTCACAGTTCTGTGAGCCGGGGCGTAGTGACGGTGATAAGGAAAGACATGAGGGACACATTAGACAATTTCAGCCCCATAACTCTGCTCAACACTTTGTTTAAGATTTTGGCCAGGGTGTTAGGGAAGAGGTTGGCGCTTGTCGACGGGGTTTTGTTTGGGGAGGCGCAAACTATCTCAATCTCAAACAGGTCCATACACGACAACCTCCACCTGGTGCGATACATGATAGAGAGGGTAGGGTCTAAACCTGGCTTCGGTGGGGCTCTCATCAATTTAGATCAATCGAAAGCATTCGATAGGGTCGACCATCGGTACCTGGAGGCTGTCCTCAAGGCGGCTGGCTTCCGCCCGGTCTTCAGAAGCTGGATCGCTACAATGCACAGCGGCACCTGCTCGGTGGTCAAAATTAATGGCCACCTGTCGGAACCGTTTCAGGTATCCCGATCGGTCCAACAAGGGTGCCATCTCTCCTCCCTTCTATAAGTATTGACTCTCGAGCCTTTACTGCGGAAGCTGGAGCTGTTGCAGGGCATCCCCCTCGAACCGGGACGCGGAAAGGCTGTGTCGGTTTATGCGGACGCCATCACCGTGATGGAGTCGGACACCTCAGAAATTGAGGTGGTCGGCGACTTATTGGAGGAAGATGAAAGTTTGACGGAAGCAAAATTTAGCCCGGAAAAGTCGGTAGGCTTGCAACTCGGCCCCTGACGAGGCAAGTACATGCCGTCAAACAGCGTCGTCAGGCGCTGGATAGATGGATCGGTAAAGTTGGTCGGGATTTGGTTCGGGCCAGACCTCCAGGTGGTTAGGAATTGGGACGAGATGACGGGCAGAGTAGCCAGTCTCAAACAAGAAATGAGCTGCGAGGAAGCTATTAATGGAAGGTCGGATGGCGTTGGCGAACGCGTACATCGCGTCCGTCATCTACTACCGTCTGACCGTCGTCCCTTGCCCCCGTTAACCCCTCGCCATCTTGGAGCGGCTCCTCTTCACATTCTTGTGGAGGGGTCAGGTTCCGCTGGAGAGGCGGCCCATCTGCTGCCAGCACCCTCCACGTGGAGGGCTGGGCAGACCGTGGTTAATGTTGCGCAGACACGCGCTGAGACTGCGGCATCTCCAGATATTCTGCCTAAAAGGTGAACAGGAGTGGTCGCCGTTTGTCAGATGGGCCTTTCCGCAGCTCGTCTCTTTGACTGAGCTGCAACCCTGAGTCAAGAAGAGACCGAGACTAGGTGACTGGCATCTGCAATGTTGCCAGGCACTCCCTGCCCTCTACCAGGCGGGCAATGCGGTGAGAGGAACTTCCCCTCTCGAGATCAATAGAGGATTAATGGTGGGCATATGCGATGACGCACTCGCAGAGGCTCTGGGAGTCGACGAAGTCAAACTAACCAGTCTGTTCCGGAGGACTTTCGAGCGGGGGACGATGGATAATTTCCAAAATCCCTCGCTTGGCAGTGCTACCGTGGGGCACTGCCGGTTCGAGATGAACTCTACAGGCACGGTAGTGCTGTCAGACGGACCTGCGCGAAATGCGCGCAGAGCGACGAAACCGTTCTGAACGCACACGTCCAGTGTCCGTGCATTACTGACTTGTTGAGTTATGTCGAACAGCTGTTGTCGCGTGTAGAACGGATCCAGCTATCGGCCGAGTCCGTAGTGAAGATCGACCCGCCGCCTTCTTTTGGCCTGGAAGGGCAGGAAATTATCTTCTGTCTGGTGGCAGTAGCGAAAGAGGTTGTATGGTCGACGAGGTTGAAAGGCCATTCCCTCATCAACTTTTTCAAATTTCACTTCGAAAGAAAGGTGAGGGTGGAGTGAGAAGTGCTTCCCCCCAGTACATTAGCTGAAAGGTGGGTGAATGTAGCGAGAATGGCCCGTGTGAGTGGGCCTACTCTGGTCATGCGCCTGTAGGTGGGTAACTTTGAGGAGGAGAGCGGTGCCCTTCCAGGGTACTCTCGAAGCGTCGGATGTTCAGGATTGGTGGGGTACCTGACGAAGCCCGAGTGGTCATCCCCCCTATTGGGGATTTTTCTTGTATTTTTCTTGTTACTTTGTTATTGTTATTCATATTTTTTACTCGTTTTTTTTCTGTAAAGTCCCACTGTGCCAGTCTTTGGTATTGTCCCCTATATGTCGGCCCTTGTGGCCAATAAATGAAAGCATTATTATTATTATTATTATTATTATTGATCTGTTCGGACGTCCTTTTTGCTCGATCCCAGTAAGTCGCTTTATGTACCTGGTATAATTATTTGTTGGTAAATGTTTCTTGTTGTGTAAGGGATATATGCCCTTGGACTTTGCCCTGTGAACGGGAAAGCATAATATTTGGGCCTTTTGGCCCAAATATTTGAACAATATTTGAACAGTTTACTTTTGAAAATAAAAAAAATTAAAAAAACATGGCTGAGCCACGCCCCTCCTCTAGCAATATGTCTGCTGTCGTGTAACAACGGCGTAAAAGTTGAGAGGAGGGTTAGTGAAATTGATACAACAAACACCACAACAAACAACGTGAACAAAGACAACACTGAGAATACTCATTTTGAAAAAAAAAAACACACTAACTACAACAATAACAGCGTCACCCTAAATACAGACAACAGAAAAAAAATCACAACGATATTAACAGCACTAACAAGAACATAAACAAAAACAACACCAACAGCAACAATACAAATTGCACCGAAAACAACAACGGTGGCACCAAAAACACTACCATCTATAGCAGTGAGAATAGCAACAACACCAACAACACCGTTTGTAGCTGTAGCGGCAGCAACAACACCAACACCAAGACCAGTAGCAGCAGTAGCGGTAGCAATAATGGTGCCGCTGAAAAAGGGGCCACTCCTTTCGCAGGTGTGGCCCGATTTCTTCAAGACCAGTAGCTGCGCCCGATGACTTACCGCACCGTAAGCAAAATCTCACATCGGGTGGAGAGTGGAGGCTCACATCCAAAGGGCCTTACTGTGCATATGGGCGCGCAAAACCCAAATCGCCCGAGGCAAAAAGTACGCCTCAGTAGACGTATTTTTCGCTACCCCCCAAGAGGCGGAGTCTCACTCTTTGGAAACCCTAATGAGTGAGGAGATAGTCTGGCTGCGCTCCTCCTGCGGGCAGAAAATTGTGAGGGTCATAGTGACCCAGGTCCCGCCCATACCTTGGCCGGCCGCGTTTGTACTGGCTGGAATTGAGGACAAGACCACCATACTACAAATACAGAGAGTGGGAAGAGAGAACTGGTCGGGATAGGCATGCAAATGCTAATTCAGACTGACCAGGAGTGCATCGAGGCCATCCCAGACATCATAGACCTCGAAGAAAGGCTCCAACTCCCTATAAGCGTGGAAGGAAGACGCCCAAAGTGAATCTCTGTTTGCAGAAGCGTCACCTTAGGGCCTTCACCCACAGAAGACAGCCAGTAAGAGGGCCCTCTCCTTCCGACGCCTGTTCCTCTGCTACCAAGAACAGGGCAAGCCCCAGAGGCAGACGGCCCTTCCATGCTGAGTAGGAGGGCAACGTCCGTGGCACCCATACCAAGGCCACGGATAACTAAAGCAGCAGCAGCAGTGGCGGCAACACCAACAGTCACATTAGCTACACTGGCGGCAAAATCGTCGGAGTGGGCTCCATTATCACCACCAACAGCAGTGGAGCATATACCTTGTCCAGACGCTAGGGAAGCTGACATGGAGTATGAGGCGGGAGGGAAGAGGCAAACGGTCTGCCACAAAAAGCAAAAAAGGAAAAAACCCTTAGTTTCAACCTCCAAAGGTGAAGGCAGACAAAGAGGTATAAAGCCTGCAAGGAGACTTGCAGCAACACCACCACCATCACCATGCCAAGCATTACCACCAACAACAACCACACCGCCACCAGCATTACAAAAAGACCAACATCGCAAACACAACAAAACACACACACCCAACTCCAACAACAAGAAAACAGCAACAAAATCACCCCTTCCCCCAAAAAGTACACAGCCATAAAAATGGCAAATAAAGAACTCCTACAACATATAAAGGAGCACACAGACTTCACAGAAAGAAACTACTACACCCCACCAACATCAGTGAAATCAAAATAGAGCATTACAAACTTTTAAAACAAAAACTCACCAACGCAGTTGGAGACTTCAGAGGGCCGGTTACCAAGATGATATACACCGACATCCTCTTGGAAACACCCAGGACCAGCCAAAGGTTCTAATGTCCCTTCACCACAAGATCATGGTAAGTGCTCCTTGATCAGTTACACCGTTTCTCATCCAACATGGCCGTACTTAGAATAGGCAGTATAAATGTACGTGGCCTGGGGTATACAAATTGATTTTTCTCAGTTTAAGATGATCCCGGTTAGATCCCGAGATTCTTTGCTTAAACCTTTAATCTGTACAAGTGATAAATATTGGCTCTACCGGTCTATATATACCTATATATTTACAACCCTTATCGAGTCGTCGTTGGATTCGTGTATTCGTATTTATTATTATGATATATATATATGTGCGTGTGTGTTTGTGTGTGCATGTGTCTGAGTGTGCGCGTCTCTGAGAGTGTGTGTGTGTATTTATTGTAGATGATATATAATTTATTCCAATGTTAGTGCCGCTGGTGGTAATATAGTCGGTGTGTTACTTTAGGTTACAAGTGACAGTTATCGTGTAGTGCTATATGCATTTTTCTTTTACATGGGGATGCTACAGTGGTAAATCTTGTTCTCGCAAAACGAAAGAAAACTTGTATCGGATATCTTTCAATGCTAGAAATAGCTTTTGGATATATTATGAATCATTACATTCTGATGATCTATGTATGGGTACAAATAATATTACTTTGTAAATAAGCCATATAAATATTTTGAAAGAAAGAATCTGCGTTATCTAGGCCTATCATCAACATTACAGAAAAATGTCACAGATATATACTCCGCTCCCTGCGTAAACAGGGTATACTTTAATGACAAAAACATGGGTATACCTGAACGACAAATTTTGAAATAATCGAATCCGTTTCACCTCTCATCATTTATGTGTTGACCTACTAATCACAAGTATAGCTCCCATTGATGAAATATTCTAGATTTGGTCAAGAAGTAACATTCTACAGAGAATGAACAAAAAACTATACGGCTGATATGCAAAAATGTCTCATCAAATGTACATAAAGCGTGTAATTTTGTGCAAAACGTCTTCCCTATTATTACTAATGTACCCTATTATTACTATGTACCCGCTTCCTTTTGTCTTTGAGTCATTACTAATATCTTAAATCGTGATTTCTCATTAAACGAATTTCCATAGTCCTTTTAACATCGAGCCAGCATGCTCTAGAATGTTCTTCCTCCATTTATTTCTCATGAATCGGTAGAACTAGAAAATATATCGTTCTTTAAAATTGTTATGGAATATCCCTCATCGTCAGACTAAAAATTCATAAGAATATATAACACAGAAATAGAGTTACTGCAACATATTAATACATTATTTTGTGATACATAATATATAACATGTATGAATATATGTGATATATACATAATATATAACATGTATGAATAACAATAAGAGATGAATGAGTTTGTTGTGGTTGAAAGAGAATTTGAATTTCATATGGTTATCTTTTGACAAAGACGCATTTAAGAGTAGGAATTTTCATATAATGAACATTTTGGGAGTGAACGAGTTTATAATCTGTAGTGAAAAGTTATAAGAGAGAATGTCTTTGAAAATGAAAGATAGCTGTCATATTCTCTTAAAAGAGACAAATAGCTGGGAAAGATATGAATTTCTCAATATCTTGTTAGTATTCTGTCCACGAATATTCATAGGCTTCAGTCTAGTTCAAATAATTAAAACGTTACGATTGAATGAGGATGATTCTATGTCGCCATTCAATAGGATTAATATAACAATTGAAATTCTTTCGACAAATCAACCATCCACCATTTAACAAGTAACAGCATGCTTTAATACTGAAATAACAGACAGCATTACCCGTAACAGACGTTTGTAGCAAAATCAATGGATGATTTTAAAAAGTCAAGTTGAAAACCCCAATTCCTGTTGCATGTATGCTGATTAGAGTGAGTCCAATTATACTAATATAATATTTTGTATTATATTAGTATATTCTACAAATATTCTATATCATATTATTCTGTATTATATTAAAGTAATTATACACAGGCGGTGTATTGGCAGAATCGGTAGAGGGTTGGACGCCATGCTTTGACGCATAGAGTTACGGCCCTTGTCATTCTGAGTTCAAATCCCGCCGAGGTTAACTTTGCCTTTCATCCTGACGGGGTCGATGAAATAAAGTACCAGTAATACACTGGAATAATTGCTGGCCTTGTGCCAAAAGTAGAAACAATTATATTAAAGTAATTATATACGTTCATGTCAGTAGTTCCCATAATTTGTAATTATTATGAGCGCACTTATATTACTCCCATCTAAATTAAAAAGGATAAAAACCTTTAACTACCCTATTACAAATTACTGCTTAAAACGGTAATGTTTTAACTCAGAATGAATCTATAAATAAGATCTATATCTTTATGAATAAATATCATTTTCAATAACATTAAACCTGATGACAGCTACAACTATTTATTCATTATATAAACGATTTCATAACTGAGGTTCTGATACTAGATGACCATGATTATATTACAAATATTTGTTGGTAATTGATTAATCAAATTCAGATAAATAATCAACCTAATGTAGGATGCGACAAAATGTGGTTCAATAATTTACAGACTTTACATTCTACTTAGTTAAAAAGAATTACAGATGTAGAGAAGATAGTGCATATGGATGCAGAAGTGAGCTAGGTTCAAAGGAGGAGAGTTAAACTCAATTCATAACTAATCATGTATATAAATTAAATTTTGTATGATTTGTTCTAGTTTTATTATCCTGGTTTCCATTTTAATTGTAATAATCTATGAAATACACAGGCAAACAATTCTCTCAACAGTATTGTTAAGCTGGAGACTCTTACAAGTTAATTTTACCGATATTATTTGTTATTATACTGAATGATGAAGTATTGTACATTTGCACACCTGTGAGATTAATGTATTTGGCTGCTTCCACATGTTCATAAGGTCTACTCCCACTAGAGTTATTTCAATGTTCTTTTGAGCAAGACACATGGATCTGCTTCCACTCGACTTTTACAATAGTAAAGACAATGCTGGGAAAATTCTTCAGGAATTAACAGAGATGCATAAATTAAGCAGTTTTCAGATACAAGAAAATCAACCACCTATAAATGATGATTACACTATGATCTAACAAGGAAGCCTTTAATTGTCCACGTAATCTACAAATACATAGGATGAAAATCTCCTGTAAACCCCAACATAGCGTCGTAAATTGCTTGTCTAATTAACACAATAGTATGGCTATGACAAGAATACTTTTGATCATAACATTATTAAAGCATGGTTATTTATGATCTAAACAACAAGAAAAATAATGGAAAATATAATGAACACGAGACCGAAAAAACATACATAATTCTCACTCAATTAAATCACATTTCTAGAAATCAGTAACACACAAAACTATAAAAATGTCCATATTAAATACAATTCTGCGTGCTTTAGAAAACATCTAACAAATTAAATGAAATGTGAAGCCGAAAAGTAGCATTCATATATCAGAACAGGAAGACGATGGGGAGAAAGCAAGATTTTCATACCTGAAATGGTAGAACAGATATACGCTAGGCACAATTTGTGTACTGAATACTATACAATAACCGCTATAATATTAAAAAAGCGAACAATATATTTATTAATGAGAAGAATAGCAAATTACAGGGAAAAACTGTACACCCATTAAACCCAAACAGAAAGTTCTTATCAGTTTTAACAAAACAAAATCTGCATACTAAAATATAAACAAAATGAAAAAAATGACGTACAAAATTAAAATGAAGGCAGAAATCCTCCAGAAATTAGTGAATATTCCAAGCAGTTAATTGGTGCAAAGCAGATTAAGTGATAAAACTTCACAAAAGACGAAATCAAACCTTAGTGATGTTCTGCATGATATTATATGAGAAAAGAAATACAGAAATAAAGCAAGAAAGGAAAACAAATTGACAAATATACACTGGCAGAAATAGGAGAGAAAATATGGAACTATGGGTGAGAGGACAAGTAAATATAGAAACGATAAGGCTTATGACAAATGAAGACATCCAAATATAATTGTGAAAGGAATCAAGAAACGCAAGGTAGATAAAATACTGTGCTGTGACCGATATCGGGTAAAACAGCGCAATGATTGTAATTTCATAACACGTTTCACATCAACATTAGTTATAGTGATGTAACAAATCGAAAAGCTTATATGCTCTGTAGAGAGAAAATCATGACAAGTAATATGCAAGTTAAGAATGTCCTCCAGTATAATTAATTGCCACTCTAGTTATTCTGCACGACGTTTGAATAAAATACTCAAAACGATGAGATTTCCACTTGGTTACAAAATGAAAACCGACACCCTTAACATGTTATTATACATAGAGAGGGAGGGCTTAAGGCGGTGGATTGGCAGAGTCATTAGAGCGACGGACAAGTTGTTTTGCAGCATAGAGTTAGTATCCTCCCCATTTTGATCTCAAATCCCACCGAGGTTAGCTTTGTTTTTCATCCTTACGTGGTAGATGAAATAAAGTCACGGTAAGCCACTGGCGTCAATTTGATCGACTTCTCCTTCCCCCTTGTGCCTAAATAAGAAACTATTATTTATAGATGGTTTGGAAATGCACGCAAATATATGGATTCACTATCTGAATCACTTCAAATGTCTAACAGATACATAATGAGGTTGTGTAAGATAGCAGAATGTGCAAATCACAAACAATGAAGGGATAATAAACAGAATGGAAAAATTAAAGTTCAATGAAATAGATTATTCATTTCTTGGAACCTGGACACAGGGAAACGTGCAAATATGAAAATCGAATCAAAAGGGAATGTACAGGATACATGATTGAAAGATTAATGAACATCTGTCTGCATACAAAGCTAATTAGATGGTATAATATAGGTAGATTTGAAAGCTGGGATGCCAAACCTGTGCACTAGGTCCGCATGCAAACCTTCAGGAGATTCAGTCGGCCCTTAAAATAGGGACAGGATGATGCTCTTATCTAGTAGATTGTACGTAGCCACCAACTGCATGACAGACCGTTTCGCTACTATATCATTTGAAACTACTTTGAAAGGTAGCAGCAATTGTAACAATCTTTATTACAAAAGGAAACCTGTTTCTATGACTCTCGGTTTCTCTGTCTGTCCATTACCTGTCATATGTAAATATATATTAATTCTGGTTGTATATGTTTGTCTATGTGTGTTTGTGTCATCATAAAAACGTGAACTGTCATCGATAGTAATATGCGGCACTCATCTATATTTGCAGTGTTAATATGGTCCTTTCATGCAAAGAAGTTTGAGAACCTTTGAATTAGACTAAATATTTAGAACAAAAGGCGGCATTAAAATGCTATACTTCTACAAAGGAATATGATTAAATATGGCTGTTTGGCTGGAATAAGAATTTGTAAAGAACAAAAAATAAAACAGGTAAAAGAAATATGAGAATAATACCAGTGAGAAATCAGACATTGAGTGAAAATTAAACAACTCCATTGAAAATATATTATATAGATTAATACATCTGACTATAACATTGGTAGAATCCATCGGTTGATCACTAACAGAAACACAGAAACAACTCTTTTCTATTCAGAAAAGGAACTTTCGCTGAAGAATTTTCAGGTATTCTAAAACAAAAGAATATCAACAAGGAAATGGAATGATTATGTGCCTTAGAGTTTAATGAACATGATTGACGAACAACATTATGGGCATGTCAGCATGTCAGTGCACATCGGTAAAGATACTGTCGCCTATTTGTTGTACACAATTAAAAAAAGTCTATTTTGATAGATCATGTCTCGTAGGCAAAAAAATATCGGAGAAAAAATAATTAGAAGTACTTACAGACACAAATAGTAGAATAGGTAACAAGGTTTACAATGTCTACACCTATTGTAAATCAAGTTCTGAGAGGGATTGTAACAGAAACAAAAAGGATTAAAAAATCGTCTGACTCACTGAACTATAGAAGGAGATTGATGAGAAACTTACTAATAGATAAAAATAGATGTTCGTAGCACAACAGGTCTTTGGCTGTATCATTCCATCACGTCATCCCATGCTCTGGCGGTTTTCTTCTATCATATGTAGTGTGTATATTGGTATTATACGCAAATATACATATGTAAACTGACGATATCTTCTTCGCCCACTTATTTCTGAGCGGGTCGTGGGGGCAGAGCCTTCTCAAACACTCCTTACAGCGAGTCTGTCAGAAGCAAACATCTCTAACTGATCCAACTGGATCCCAAAACGTCACCAGCCAAGCTCATGGATGTTATCCAACTATCTTGATCAGGGCCTAACCCAGCGTCTCTTGCCGGTTGGCTTTGCCTGTAAAATGTGTCCAGCGATTCTTTACTGAGACATTCTAACCACATGAGCTATGCACTTTATCGAGTAACGATACTCCAAAGACCCCTCGGAGGAATCCCATTTCTGCAGCTTTTATTTGCAATCGTATGCTTTTGGTCATTACCCAAGATTCATGATCCTCGGTAAGAGTAGGCAGGAATACCGGGAAAACAGCGAGTTTGGCTTATACACCTACCCGCTTATTCTGATTGCTGAGGCTGGCGCATTACTGTATCAGCTTTTTCAATTCTTGCACTAAATTCAGCCTCCTGCATTCCATCACTCATGAACACGGTTTCAATATACTTGAACTTCTCTAACTGCTTCAGTAGAATTCCATTCACATGTATATAAATTTGAGGGACTTCTGTCCACCCGTCCATCGTCCATCACACAATGTGTATGTGTGTTTGTGTGAATGTATGTGTGTAAAAGGAAGGAAAGGGATACACACATATAGGTCTCTAACTTAAAAACAGTGACCCACATACACACACTGTCCTATTACCACTCAAGTGATTTGACCCGGGCAAACATCACATCAAATTTGGAACCGTCTGGGTTGTCCAGAATTGATGGGAAAAGACTCGACGGTCTTAATCTGTGCTCCTGGTCAAGAGGCAGGTTCCTCACCTAAGACGTTACAGTTAGTGACTCTTTTGCTTCTTTCCACATTCTGGATGCAGCGGTAAGGGCGAGAGCTACAGCATCCGCAGCTGAACGGAACAAAATCCTAAAATACCGTGTTCTGTCAGCAACGACTTTATCCAGCCTGTGGCGTTCGAGATGTTTGGGGGAGTCGAGCTACTGACAGCGAGGTTCTTATCCTCACTGGCGGCTCGCCAAACAGAGGTAACTGGTGATGCTCGTGAGGGCACTTAGTTGGTCCAGCACCTCAGCCTCGCCATTACCACAGGTAACGCTGCCAGCGTACTGGCTTGCTTCAACAATTATTAGAGAGGTTTCCCAGTGATCATCACTATATTGCTATCTTTTTCTCTGGTAGCGGCTCGTTTTTCCCACTCTTTCGCTTGCATTTGTCGTCTGGCTGAGTGGTTAGAGAATTGTATTCGCAATCGTAAGGTTGTGAGTTCGATTCCTGGACCAGGCGATGCGTTATGTCCCTGAGCAAGACACTTTATTTCACGTTGCTCCTTCTACCTGGAGTTGCGACCGATAGATAGTATTAGCAATTGGAAAGACCAACGGAAACATTGTTCCCTCGGTCCGATTTGACAAAAAAGTCGATCGTTCCTTTTGTCGTCTAAGATGTGTGTATTACGTGCTTGTGTATTTGTTCTCTTTGTTTTTTTCCTTACCCTTTCCTTTGTATATATTATATGTGTTAGTGTTTTCATTCTGTTGTCATTATATAACATTTTTATAGAAATGAGTTTTTAAAAAAAGTGTTAAACTGTGTTGTTAATAAATAAATAAAAAGTTGTACTTTTATACTCCCATTTCCAATTCACCGAACGCTATCATGACTGTATGCCTGTTTGTGTGTTTGTGTAAATGTATATGTGTGAATGTATGTATATGTTCGTGTGAAAATATGTGTATTTGTGTGAATGGGACGTCACAGTTAGTGACTCTTTTGCTTCTTCCCACATCCTTGGATGCAGTGGTAAGGGTGAGAGTTACAGCATCCGCAGCTGAACGGAACAAAATCCTAAAATACCGCATTATCCAGCCTATGTGGTCTTAGATATGTGCATTGCGTGCTTGTGTATTTTTTCCTCTTCTTTTTTTTTTCGTTTTCCTTTCCTTTGTATATATTATATTTGTCTGTGTTTTCGTTCTGTAACCATTATATTAAATTTTTATACAAATGAGTTTAAAAAAAAGTTAAACTGTGTTGTTAATAAATAAATAACACGTTATACTTGTTTTGAATTTCCAATTTACCGAACGCTATCATGATGGTATGGGTGTGTTTGTAAATGAATGTGTGAATGTGTGTTTGTGTAAATATATATGTGTGAAAGTATGTGTATTTAGTTGAATGTATGTCCGTGAGCGTGTATTTTTATAAGTTTGTGTTTGCGCGATTATTGTTATATACTCATAATAGTTATATACTCATACATATAGATGTATGTCAGTGCACCATTATACGCGTCAGCGTGTAGAAAATCATAATCACTCTACCTCTCTCACCACAACCTCTCCCTTTCTATATATATATATATGGTAGCTGAAGTGGTGGTGGTGGTGACGACATACCGGATGTGAAGAAATTTGAAACTTCGAAAAGAAGTCAATTTTAAATTATTTATATTTACGAAATTTAGTTACGAAATTTAGTACATAAATTATGTAATATTCGTTCATTATTTATTCAAATTATTGTATCGGTAGAGAGTTGGACGCCATGCTTTCCAGCATAGTTATGTCCCTTTACGATCTGAGTTCAAATCCCGCCGAGGTTAACTTTGTCTTTCATCCTTACGAGGTCGATCAAATAAAGTACCAGTAATATACTGGGTATTTGCTGGCCGTGTGCCTAAAGTAGAAACAATTATTTATTCAAATTAACCCAAATTAACCGTACGCAGTCCCACACTCCATACTTTATTATAGTTTAGATTCCATTTTACGCTTATCAATGAATCCTTGATAACGTTTCGCAACCAACTGAGTAACAGATATCTGCCATGACGTGCTACATATACCGAATCTATAGTCTAC
The DNA here is from genome assembly GCA_964016885.1 of Eledone cirrhosa. Lineage (NCBI taxonomy): Eukaryota > Metazoa > Mollusca > Cephalopoda > Octopoda > Eledonidae > Eledone > Eledone cirrhosa. The sequence goes on from OZ024743.1 coordinate 154,338,179, forward strand.
AAAATTGACAAATATTTTTGTCACTTCATAAGCATAAAGTACACATTATAGAATATATATTCCTCTGTTGAAGAAAATAACAGGCGTGATAGCAACCAGAGTAATATTTCTACTATTCACATCTTCACTGGGAGCAGGGTTACATTGTGGTTTGTGGAAGAATATCGCACTTAACTGTCACGAATGGATAAATTATGTATTCTGAGGTTAAGCAAAAATTAAAATGATTCATTACATACAAGATTAAGCTGAGAAAAACAAAACAAAAGAGGAATTGTAAGCCTTATAGCTTTCACCATTTCAGTAACTAAGCCGAAGACACATCTCTATTCATTGAAACAAATATTGATGAATTACATTTTATTTAAGTATTCTTGATTACATTAGATTGCATGATATACGAGCGCTTAATATGCTGGATTATTTATTCTAACAGTCATAAATTCCTCATACATGTAATCAAGTTCATACTTGCTTCAGCTGGTGTAACGTGATTTTGTTTGTTTGAATGTTCAGGTTTATATGCAGGGAATATACAGCGGTAAAACACCTACTTTGACAATTGATAGAAAGGTAATTGTAAACATATTTGAGAAAATGAATTACGATTTGGAATAAGAAGCGAATTACACGCTAAAATATTTCATTGTCTACTCGTATTTAGCCAGAACCATAAAGGTCTGTCTTTTTCTTTCAAATGTATTTGATTATGTATAATATTAGTTTTGATAAAATGCAGGTCTTAGCTGCCTAACACAAAGCAGAAAAAAAGAAAACCGGAAGTAAAACGAAAACAAATTACACATCTCAACATTTTGACAGTATGCAAAAAAGTTAATAGTATGATATCAGTATTATATTAGTTTCTTGCAATTGTTAGGCATGTTAGGAATTGATGGGAGAAGTGTTATTATTTGTGTTTTGTTCTTTCACAATTATCCTGCACATAGAATTTCATTGAATGAGAGTAACAAAGCCCAAAATGAAAACCACAGTATAATTTTATTTGTTGCATTAGTTTGGGGATTAAGAATTCAAGAACTGAATATTTAGCTTAAAATAAACCGGCATCAATAATTAATATCTGTTAAAACAGAATATTAACCATTGATTTTCTATCACAAACTTCCCCTTGGAAATTATAACATTTCTTTCATTCTACATATTAAACCTGTACTATTATTTTACATGATGTTATTACTGCCAAACTATGTATGTGATCTTATTTTACTTATGTCTCTAATGCTGTTGGGAAAGGCATGATTGACCTACATTACCACTTCTTAGAGATCAATAATATTGATATGATGATGGATATTTCTGATCACAAAAGTTCAACCTACAGTATTTATTCTAGAATAACCTGATATGAATATATATATATATAATTGATCTTATCTTTATTCTGTTGTAGAATGAAATGTAATTTAAAGCTAAATTAAATATAATAAAACGAAAAAAAAGAAAACCAATATATTAGGTTCAAACTATTCATGGTGTAATGCGAGATTAAGACTCACAATAAAATAATACATCACCATCGGAAGCATTTTGCGCACACAGCCACGCACACACACATGTATACACATACACACAAACAGTCGAAGTTTATGATACATTTATCCCTGTATATATGCGGTAAACTAGGCTGAATAAATGTTTATATAACGTTACACATCGCGCATACTGACATGTAAGCATGACAAAAACACTTATCTCTTTACAGCTTGAGAAAATAATGCATATATTTAAAGGATATTTGAATCGAATTGGTTTCTTTATGCTGCTCTACTCAATTCAGCTATCAAAACGGATTTTAACTGTAATTCAAAGGGCTAGCCTTGTCATACACTATATTGCACCAGTCTGAGAATTGCGTTAAGCGTATCCGTGTTTGTGAAATTCTCAATCATTTGCACTTTAATTTCGTTGGAACACTGGACGTCGGAATTAATGAAAGTTCATCTCACAGACACATAGTTTGTGTTAGAGAGTATGTATGTGTGTGTGATTGTGAGTGTGTGTATTGGTGTGTCTTTATATATATATATATATATATATATATATATATATATATATATATATATATATATATATAAGGAATTTATATCTAGTAACATTTATATACACACAGATGCATATCAATGCTAGCAAATATATAGATTTTGTCTTATTAACAATGTGGTTCAATGCATGGGGTTGCAGAATAATATTCTGGAATGGAGTAAAATAAGAAAAGTTAATTTTATAATTTTCTTATTTTACGTCTCTCATATTATTGTTCTGCAACCCCATGCATTGAACCACATTGTTAATAAGACAAAACCAATATATTTGCTAGCATTGATATGCATCTGTGTGTATCTAAATGTTACTAGATATAAATTCCTTATAATTATCTCCAATTCATTTGTCGAGCAATATTTGGCCATGACTGCTACTATGGTAGTAGGCTGGCCGCTGTCTTAATAACCACTCGCTTTCCACTGATTGACCTCGATGTCACGTGATTGATTCTTTTTGAATTTGCCACAGACGTAGAGGCAGTGATTTTCTCAATGGCTTGGAATCCAGTCCACGCATCGCTATTTCCATTCCACTGAATTATTTTTTTAATAAGTTTCCAGTGTCCTCGCTATACCTGGAGACCTATACGGAAAAAGACTTTCCTGATGACGGAATGATTTTCTGTATGTTTCTTCGGAAAATATATTTACTCCATTCCAGAAACTAATTAGTTGGAAGTGATTTTTTAGTAAGTAAGTTAATTTTATAATTTTCTTAATTTACGTCTCTCATATATATATATATATATATTTTATATATATATGTGTGTGTGTGTGTGTGTGTGTGCATGTGTAGCAATAGATATAGGAATATAAATGTGAAATGTTTTTACATTTCCTTTCGCCACGTTTGATGAAAGTGGCACAAGAAATGATTTGCTCATAATGCAGGGGCGTACCTTGTGTAACCTTTTCCGTTTCTTCCATTCTGTTTCATCTTTCAGCTTCCGATGAAAGTATTACGTCCGAAAGGTTAATAATCTTTTCCTACAGATCTCTGTTTCATACTGTTGGTATTCCTCAGAGCTTAGCACTTCTCTTGTTAGTTGAAAATTATGAATATTGGATTCTTATAGAATTCAAGTAGTAATCAGGAACTGATTGTAACTGATTATAAAATGCTTTTAATTAAGCATACAGTGTATTGCAAAATAGACTATATATACATTCATATATATAATGCTATTTCAGAGCACCAATTCTAATATATATATATATATATATATATATATATATATATATATATATAGAGAGAGAGAGAGAGAGAGAGAGAGAGAGAGAGAGAGAGAGAGAGAGAGAGAGAGAGAGAGAGAGGGAGAGAGAGAGAAAGTGGGGGGAGAGAGGGAGGGAGAGAGAAAGGGGGAGAGAGAAAGAGTGAGAGGGAGTTAGAAATTTAGAGAAAGTGAGCAATACACAGACCGATATTGATAAATAAGTTGATCATGAAACACATTTAAATATTGCAGTTTACTGTTTTACATCCTGTTATACATCCATTAGTAAAATGATTGGAAATATGATTGGAGTTAGTTACATATACAAAGACTTAACTCATAGTTAAAAGTCTAATACTGTAGATATGGGCTTTAAAGCTATATTGATTAATATTGATTTCAGCAGAGGCAAAAAGTCTCAAATTTGTGAATGGACATAGTCGATTGTATCGACCACAACACATGATTTTTATTGTAATTTACCAGAGAATCATATCGTTAACCATCTCAATTCGTCTTGCTTTTATAAACATGAAGATCCATTTTCACGTTATTTATATGAATTGTTACATACCAGGATACTAATTATATCACCCTTGTGAGAGATAGGCATAAGAAAGAAACATATGGTAAAATCTCACACATGTAAACTAATGATGTGAAACTCCTAATTTAACTGATATTAACTGTACTTCCTAAATGGTTCTCCAGTCTCCGCCAATTATTTACTACTTTAGACAACAGATTAATTTACATCTTAATATTTGTTTCTACTTTAGGCACAAGGCCAGCAACTAACCAGTTCATTACTGGTACTTTATTTTATGAACATAGTAAGTGTCAGGAATTGCAGATGATACCAACTCATATACATCATCTCCGGGCACCAATAACAAGTTATTATGCACAGTCTTATAAACTGCAACTAAATGGACAAGCGAAAGTGAGCAACAATTTATTTCGTCTAAAACACAATTGATTGATTTCTATACTCCTGAACCTGTCAATTATTAATGTGATAAAATGTACTTAATGAACCAGATATTAATGCAGCAAAATCCGTTAACATACTAGTTATTTGGTTACAAAATACTTTGAAATGGCAAACTCATTTTAAGCACTCACTGAAAAAATGATCAGAAATAGCATGAAAGCAAAATTAAGTCAAATAAATATCTCTACCTAATATATAAACTCTTTAGATTACATGATAGTAAAGTGATTAATATTCGTTAACATCTTTAAAACTATCAGGCACTTAAACAAAACTCTGTTCGTTTCAAATGCTCCATCTACTGTTACAATATATTCTATCACGAACTGTTCCTACTGACCCCCCGTTTATATTCTCGTAAAAACTGCCCAGAAAATCATGGACAATAATTGTTTAAGTAAGATCATTAAAATATTCGAAAATTAGAGGTAAAATATTATAACAAAGATCTCCCAAATGTAAACATCTGCAAAAAGAATCTACGACTGAAACATTTATTTTTTTACAAATTACATTTTCTTTATGCTTCCCGTTGATCTACTTCTCCTTTTTTTCTTTTGATGTCTGTCTCTCTTGTTTTGGTTTTTGTTGCATTGTGTACTAGATATTTCCTCTAATCTATCATGGATTACTAGATCGTTAAGGACATTTATTATTGATCGAATGAATAAAACCTTTAAAAAACAGAGCGGATCTTGTCTTTAAAGGGAACTGATGAATACAGATATATTTTGCTTTTAGTTGACATATTCATTAGCTGGAAAGGCTAGGACTGAGTCCGAATTCCGATGTCTTCACCTTCGAGGTGGATGTTCGCAGATTAAAAAACTTACCGACGATACCGCTAGTCAACCTGGAGTCACGGTCTCTAACACATGCCAAAGCGATGTCTCTGGAGTAAAGGAAGAGAAAAAACAATAACTTATAGCAATTAAGACATAAAAGGTACACATAGAATGTTATGTGACGAATAGGGGAAGTTATTCTGATTTTCTAGCAACGAAATTGTCGTGTGAATGAAAAAAGAAGGTAAAAAAAAAAGAAAGGAAAAAGGCAAAGGGAGGAAATTAAAATATCGTGTTAGAAATGTATTCCATTGAAATTATTGGGGGAGAAGAAAGAACACGTCCGTCACAGATTAGTAATAATAAAATTTAAAAAAGATTAACAAAATATATTAATATTGGAGATCAGCCACTTCCACTTTGATAACAAAATATATTTACAAATAAAAGGAACGGCCGTGGTAACCAAAGTATCCCCCACACATGCAACATCCGTTATGGGTCACCAACATGCAAAATTATATTCCCAGCTGCCGGAAACTTTCAGTCACGACTTCGCCACGTACATTAATGACAAATGGAAATTTACGTCTGACAATGAAACAATGTAAGTTATGAAATGTGGGGACATCGATGCGGAACTTGTGAATACATTGTTGGGCAAATCTCCCTTAAAAACAATGAAAATTTCAAAGTTAATTCAAACATGAATTGCAAAACAAAAAAGAATAATTTATCGTGCAACCTGCCCACAATGTAAAGAATACTACATTGGTGAAACCGGAACGGGTTTACATGACAGAGTTCGTGTAAACAACAAATTAGAGACGCATCTGTCAGAGACACCACATGCAGTGAACACATCGCATCATGCGGGAAGGGAACATTCACAATCTTCTCCTTTTCTAAGATATGGTCACACAGCGAATATTTCCGGAAATATAAGGAAGAATTCTACATTAGAAAGTACAAATAGCTACTGAACACATATATGTTTCCTCTTCCAATAACGAGATTCTCTCCTTTTTAAAAAAATCGCATATTGAGAAAATAAAAATATCCAAGTAGAATTGGAAGACACCCGCACTTTCAAATATTCGATCGTTGAAGAGAACAACAATCGGGTAAGGGGGGTGGAACCATAAGACATTACGCCGGCGGTGTACGCGTCTTTCTGGGGTTATTGCTGTGGTGGGTGTCCCTGTGAAGGCGGTAGAGCTGCTAGCTAATGTGTGCTCTGTTGGCCTTATGTCTATGTGTAAGGCCAACCCCAGCGCGGCGGCTCTGGGTTACCCTATGCCTGTTAGAGGGTATTGGTAGTATACTGTCACCATTATTAAGCCTGTATACGGGGAATAATTCAAGTGGCTTGCTGTAAATTCTCTTGGCCGAACTATGATGGTGTGGGTAAGGTAACTGACCCGTCTAGCCAAACTTGTTATTATGATGCAGGAATTGACATTATTTTTCTAGGCCTTCAAATTCGCACACAACATGCCTCCTTGCATTAGGTATACCTGTGTGTAGTGTTTAATGCCTTTACTAATAGTCTATCATATTCACACCTAAACACGGCATCATTTATACTGAGTTGACAGACCCCGCATTCGTTAATTTTTTTTCTTTTCCATAGCTGGTACTGGTCATAATTTATGCAGTAAACTTTATACGGGCACCGGTGATTACCTTCCTTGGCAAACTATACTCCTTTCACCGTATTTATACCCATAACATTTAAAATAACAATACATGGCGATGTGAAATTATTATTATACCCTATCCGAGTCTGTAATTAAAGACTTTGCTTTTAATATCTGCCTCCGATGAGCCCCCTGGGCGAAACAGGTATAAGAGCTATATAAAGATATGTTTTAACGGCATGTAACACTTTCATTCTCTCATTCTTCTGCTTATTACAGCTCTGATTAATCTTTACACTAAATATTAACATTCTCTAATATTTAATCCTGATAACCCAAGCATTGAGCACTAACGCATCCGTTTTTAATATGTAATATTCTGTATCGCACCTCTTTATATCTCTTCTTTCTATCCTCTGTATACGATACTGTAACCTATTACACACACACACATATAAATAAATATATATATATATATATATATATATATATATATATATATATATATATATATATATATATATATATATATATATATATATATATGCAGAGGTTATATTTAATTTGTTGGGATTCAACAAGCTTAACTTTTTTATAACTGATATAAAGCACTCAACACTATCCAGGAAGTTCCAACCATTAAAGTTGTCTTTTTTCAGGGTATGTCAATATTTATTTATAAAACAAATCTGTATTGTATTTTATCTGATGAAAGCGCACCATAATTTGCCTTGGTGGCCCTTGAAATATGTATAATAAAATAAATATGGTTTTATAAATATAGTTTCCCTTTGTTAATATATTGTGCATATATATATATATATATATATATATATATATATATATATATATATATATATATATATATATATATATATATATATCCAGAGGTCGGGGAGTGTACGACGGAGAGTGAAGGAATGTAGTGAGCAGTATATTAAGTAACTCTAGTGTATGCATTCATAAATTAGAAGAAAGGAATTCACGTTTATTCACAGCACAATTACAGGAGACATCGAATATATCTATTTGCTGCCGTAGCCCTGAAAACTGGATATATGCCATCATTTAGGGAGTGTAATGAAAATAATTGTTTTTACTTTAGGCACAAGGCCAGCAATTAAACAGTGCATTACTGGTACTTTATTTTATCGACCCCGTAAGGACTGTAATGAAAATAATGTGAATAAGAAACATTTATCACCTATACGGGATAGGAATGTTCTAGGAGTAAAATAATCGGAAAAAGGCAAAACCGATAAGCAAAATTGCATTCCTCACTTTGCTTTTTGTTTATCTTATTGCTAATTACAGTACCTGAATAATAACGATATAACGAACATAGTAATGTAATCATCATAATACATTAAAGATATTTTAATTATTGTAGTATATAGTAATTTTCGTTATAGAAAGAAACCATTGTAAACACGCGAACACAAACACAAACAAAAATCAGTGACAAAATGAAACTTGAAAGGATTTTGTCAAAACATTAAATGCATGAAAACAAATATTTTGATGGTTTAGTTGCAGTGTATAAGTATAGATAATGGCGTAGTTTGCGTAAATGGACGTTAATCGGAGTAAAGTTAAAGATCTTTAATTTTTACGTCTGACAATATTTGGGTAACTATAGTTTCAATTGCCTTAACATCAAATAGATTTACGGATAATAACTGAGGACATTTCTACTACTCTTGCATATATATATATATATATATATATATATATATATATATATATATATATATATATATATATATATATATATATATATAGAGAGAGAGAGAGAGAGAGAGAGAGAGAGAGAGATTTTGAGTATATGTTGGTTGTATACCAACAACAAATACGCAGGCTGGAGCACTCGACGAAGTGCGCAGGTCGGTTTGGTTACTCCGGAGTAATGTAAAATAAAATTAAATAAAAAGTCAAATGTTTAAAATTTAGCTTCGTTTATTGTTGCTATATATATTTCAGTGACAGCCATCTTTGGCTGTGACCTCTTCAAGCAGTCCGAATTAGTGTGGTATAGACAAGTACATATGTTGTTGAGGTGTATAATATTGTCAATACTCTGATATGCCCAGTTCCTGGTTGGGTTGTTATATCACTGAGGAACTGGAATCTTATGAATTCAAACAAACGAATTTCACTGTCAAAGGGCCTCTTCTCCTCTCATTGGTCAGTTGTTAGAACATTCCTCATTCTATTTGTTGTTATTGTTGGAGTTAGCTTTAAACATTGATAAAGTGGTAGAAGGGACAAGGTGTTAAAGGAACAAAATAACACAAAAAGTGTCAAACTTTCAATTGTTCAGTTCTGAGAGCATTCCTCAGTCAGAAGTCTATAGAATTATTTCTGGGGTGAGGCTCCCTGTAGTGTTTTTGTTTGCTATTGTTAAGTACATTTGACCTCTACCATTATTTTGGTAGTGTAGTTGGTGTTGTGGTCAGCTTATGTCTTGCTTCTGTTGACAATTTAGAAGTATCTGTGTGTGGTTTTCTTCATCCCTCCTGCCACAGGGAAAGCAACAGTGCGGAAACCACCAGCAACTAAACAAATCTCCGACAAATCACGACGCCCCCGACCCACACATACAGGAGAATACACCGAAAAATCACGTGGTACAACCCACCCTACTCAGCGGCCCGAAAGAACAGCTTGGTCCGATCATTCTTTGGAGCACTTGATAAACGCTTCCCGAGGGACCACAGATATCACATGATCTTCAACAGACACACCGTGAAGCTCTCGTATTCCACCACAAGAAATCTGGCCCAACACATAGCAAGCGTCAACAGGAGTTGGCTTAAAAACCACACACAACCAGAAGATGGCAATACAAACACTCAGCAGAACCATGTGAAAGGAGGGAAGGGGGGACCCAGAGCCCACCCAAGAAATCCAAACAGGCCCGGGGACCCCCACCGTGCCTGGTGGAAGACCAACATGTAACACATAACGGGAACCCTAATCTAGACACCCAGAGGTCGACCACCCTCTGCAACTGCAGAAACCCCGAATCATGCCCCCTTGGTAATGAATGCCTCAAGAAGAACCTAGTATACGGTTGTAGGGTTAAAACCCCCAACTCCGAACACCTCTACATAGGAGCCAAATCAACGAGCTTTAAAGACCGCTGGTACAACCATCGCCATTCATTCAATAAGGAGGCCAAAAGGAAAAGCACGGCTCTCTCTGTCCTGATCTGGAAGCTTAAGCTGGACAGGACCCCGTACTCTCTGTCCTGGTACATAATCAGGAAAGTACCACCCGATAAAGGTGGATCTTGCATATGCAAACTATGTCTGAACGAGACCCTCGAGATACTAAGAGGTGGAAGCGGCCTGATAAACCTCAGAATCGACTTCTTCAGGACATGCAGACACCTTAGAGCCGGGACCTTCCGTAAGATATATGGACAGTAGCAACACAAGAAGATGTGAACTCCCCTTAAGCTATAGGGACTTCTACTGAACATGTAAACTCCTCTCAGCCAGACCTCCCTCAAGCTATATGGGCAGTAACAACACCCTAGGTTGTAAACTCCCCTCAAGCCATAGGGAACAACCCAGGTTGAGCAGACACCATGATAGCCTAGAGATTGAATCGGACACAGCCATTATAATTTGGCCAACATCTATATAACACAAACACATTTTAATTTACTTGATTTCTGACTTTCAAGTCCCAGTTTTAAATCTTGATTTCTCTTTATTAATTTGTTATTTGTTTTCTGCCCTCTTCACTGTGTCACCTCATATTTATTTTTAAGTTGAGATTGATTATTACACAAACACATTTTGTTTGATTATCTTATTTTAACATCTTGTTTCTCATACCAATCTATCCAACATATTTCTGACCTTGAGATTGGTTATAGCACACACACACTTTATCCTACTTTATTTGAATCTTCATTTTATTTTTCACTTCTCCATATTCATTTTCATTACTTTTTCACCAATTTTTCATTTATTCTTTATTATTTATTCTCTATTTATTATCTATTTTCAAATTATACACATTATATTATTTATTTTCTGTTTTCTTCATTTATTGCCTTATATTTCTTCATATACATGGAAGAACCCTCCCTCCCTCCCCCACCACCACTATGAGAGATGGTGGCAGGAGGGATGAAGAAAAAACACACACAGATACTTCTAAATTGTCAACAGACGCAAGACATAAGCTGACCACAACACCAACTACACTACCAAAATAATGTACTTAACAATAGCAAACATAAATACTACAGGGAGCCTCACCCCAGAAAGAATTCTATAGACTTCTGACTGAGGAATGCTCTCAGAACTGACCAATGGGAAGTTTGACACTTTTTGTGTTATTTTGTTCCTTTAACACCTTGTCCCTTCTAACACTTTATCAATTTTTTAAGCTAACTCCAACAATAACAACACTTAGAATCAGGAATGTTCTAGCAACTGACCAATGAGAGTAGAAGAGGCCCTTTGACACTGAAATTCGTTTGTTTGAATTCATATGATTCCAGTTCCTCAGTGAAATAACAACCCAACCAGGAACTGGGCATATCAGAGTATTGACAATATTATACACCTCAACAACATATGTACTTGTCTATACCTCACTAATTCGGACTGCCTGAAGAGGTCACATCCAAAGATGTCTGTCACTGAAATATATATAGCAGCAATAAACGAGGCTAAATTTTAAACATTGACTTTTTATTTAACTTTATTTTATATATATATATATATATATATATATATACAATATATTAATAAATGGAAACTATATTTACAAAACCATAAAATAAATATGGTTTTAGTAATATAGTTTCCATTTATTAATATATTGTGTATGTACTCCACTAAGCTGTTGAGTGCTTTATATCAGTTATAAAAATGTTTAAGCTTGTTGAATCCCAACAAATTAAATATAACCTCTGCATATATATATATATATATATATATATATGTATATATATATATATATATGTATATATATATATATACGAAGGTGTTTGTGTGTGTGTGTGTTATGTATGTGTATATATTTATATATATTAATATACATATATACACTTGTATGCATTTATATATATATATATATATATATATATATATATATATATATTTGTGTGTGTGTGTTTCTGTTGTTTTTGTTTTGTATATTTGAAGATTAGTGTGATTTGATTTTCTGCGAGGGGTGCATGAGAAAAGGTCTTGCGCTAAATAACCAAAGGAGAGCAGTAAAGGAGAGTTTGAAAGCAAGTGAGGGAGAGAGATAGTGGGGGGGGATGATAGAGAGAGAGGGCGGGGGAAGCGAGCGAATGAGGGAGAGAGAGAGAGAGAGAGAGAGAGTGGAGAGAGAAAGATAGCGATGGAATAAAACAGTTAATATCATTGGAGCAGAAGTAAAAAAAACATAATCGAAACAACGTACACTGTTACTAAGAGAGTTGGGGTGGGAAATCAAAGAGATAAATATAGACAGAGAAGTTATATGAGGAAAACAAAAACGTCAAAAGTAAACAGAATATAAGTAAGAAATTAAGGACACTGAGATGAAGTATGAGGGGCAGAAGAGGAAAGAGAGGATGGAAAGGAACAGATAGGTCTTCTTTTAAAGTTTTATGTGTCAAAAATATGAATGATAGATAACAAAATGAAAATGCAATAAAAAATAATAACAACATTATAGAAGAAAACAAATTAAAACCAAAATTCAATTTAAAAAATCAACAAAAGAGCAAACAATATATACAGAAGCCATTCAGGTGATATTATGGGATATATTTATTGTTGCTCAAAATATCATGTATTTTATAATATATAATCTAATATGGAATCAGCTATGAATGCACAATAGTTTGACGTTTCAATAGAATAATGAATTATACAATAAATGGGATATATGTGATGGATTTCAGTATACACATATAAAACTTATATATAAAACTTACTGTTTGACAGAAAAAGGAAAGAGGAAGAAATATTTATATTTTATTAAATATTTTTTCAGTCACCTCTTGTCATACTCACACATAAAACTATGTACACTTATTGTCATGAACGCATTATCTGAAATATGTTATGTCTCCTGCTCTCCCTTTCCTTATGTGTGTGTGTGTGTGAATATGTATTTATAAGAATGTACTTGCGTATGCATATTTTTGATTTTCATAATAAACGCACATAAATGCAACATTATTGATGCATCTATATAAACGCAAAAATGTGTGTACTTGAGTGTATTTTAATATCTAATTCTGTTTTCTGTTCATAATTATATAACAAAATTATATAACAAAATGTATGCATATTTAAAACTCTAAAGATAGTAATTAATGTTAATGATAGAAAACAAACAATAATTTGAATATCTCTAATATGAAATGTTATGCTTAACTGCTTTGACAAAATCCACAAATTCTTAATTCAAGGAACAAAACTTCACATTTGTGAAATAACACAAGCTGGTTCTTTCATAGAGAACGTAAGCATAACATTGTTTATTTTTTTATCACATCAAAGCAGTTATATTAAAGTATTTTTAATTGGCGGTTGTTATTATTTGTTAGGATAATCCGTTATAATTTATCTTCTATTTATTTTCAATTATTATAAGAATATTTTGTAAAGAAATGAAAGAGGAATAGAACTGAAATATTCAGAAACAATCCCCTCTTACTAAATAAGCTATGCTGTTATGTCTATTCTAACAGACATTAATGAATTATATGGGGTGTATATCTGTCTAGATATGTTCCAGTCATTCTAAGCTAACACGTGATCCTTTGGGTGATTGTTCAACCCGTAAAAATTACTAGGCAGATTACCTCAATATTAAACAGATTACCTTCAAAATGGATACGTATTTGTGAATATAACAAGACAAAAGATGGTATGATGATGTATTGAATCAATTAATGTAAGACAATATTATGTAACTGTATGTGAACTTGAGAAACGTCTATTCAGTTACAGTAATTTGGCCAGCTAACGAAGAAAAGTGGCATTGCAACATCTGGAGGAAGATAAGGTGATTTGCTACTAGCATTTAGAAGCTAAATAAACCATGGCGGGAGGCTATTTCTAAGACAGGTTAAGGAGAGCATCCATCGACGCTATCACATTCATGCGTGTTTGGGTGATGTAGGGGAGCGATCTCTTGAGTGTGGGAGACCATGTGTAGGACACCACATGTCCCCGGCGACAAAATGCAGAAAACGCTGCTCCAGAGGGTGTCGTGCGAGGAGACGCATTGTATTAGCCATTCCAATTGGCAGGGTTCTATTCTGCGCGTTGCTAGTGTCACCGCGATTGTAATCTGTAGTTATGTTGTTCGGGGATGAAGTCTCCAATGCTATCGAAGAGCGACCGATACTTTGACAGTTTGATATCTTCAGCCTAACGAGAATCGAAGTCTGGGTTAGTCTCTGAATGTACCAGTTTGCCACTAGATAAGATGTCACTGTATGTAGCATCCAAAATGAGGGGCTTACCATCCCGGAACGTGATGATTTTTATGCCACCCACTACTTTGCCATCACGTCGGTCCATCCGGCTCGAGTGGGAAAGGGAGGCCCTGCAGCGACCAAGCCATGTTTTATACTTTCGTTGTGAGTAGCACACAATGGGAAGCGGCCGGCACTCTAACGCCATGATAGTGGGTAGATGCTAACTGAGTCAACAGTAGATCCTCAGTGGCATTAATATGGCTCACACTTCCGGACGCCGAGCCTCCTGGAAACACTGACCTACAAACTGTTACTGTCCAGCTGAATTACATTTGAAAGTGTTGGTACGGAGTTAAACCAGACACACTAGGTGCTGGGGGGGGGGGGGCGTGCGAAAACATGTACAGTAGCCTCTCAGAGACCATGTCACACTAAAAGGTGTCCCATTTTCTTTGGGTGCGATTATAGAAAAAATAATGGCATATAGTGCGGAGGGGAACTGGTTCCATTTTCCGTAGTACACCTACCGTTTCCAGATTACAGTAGGTTCAGTTGTGGTGTGGAGAATCTTCTTGGTGGGGACGTGGTAAGAGGTCACAGACGAAAGAAATGTCGGCAATGCCAGTGAGACCGGAGACTGGTAACCAAGGCCATCGTATCGTATCTTAATGGTAAAATGGTATGTGACCATCCGGTTTCATCAATGCGGACGTTGCATGTTTATTGATTGAGTGCTAGGAATATGACAAGTAATGCATTTTATTGAATCTACCATGTGACGCCCGAGTACAGAACAACGTGAGAGAAAATGTTGCTCTGTCCGATAGAATATATAGTAATAAAAAAAATACTTGCTTTAAAATCTGATTTTAATTAGCAAATTGCACATAAAATACTTAATGCGAGGGAAAACAGCTAGTGAAGAACTGGGTAACTAGTCGTGAGTTGAAATGCCACATCTATAGGCAGTCTACATATTTATATGTAGACATTGTGGATGATATAGATAAGAATTAACAAGTTATGTAGAATTTGGATAAGGAAAGTAGTTGCCTGCTCGTCATTTAGTAGTTGAATGCTTAGAAATATCTAGATTTATAGTTTTGAGGAAAGGGATAAAGGAAATGCCAGAATGTATTATGAGGGTAAAGCATCTTCTAAAGCAAGAGTTGATAAATCAATCCTGTTTATAATGGTAGCTAGAATTGTTATATCCCTACCAAGAAGTGAAGTTCTGTGTCGAGTCATACTCCTATAATATAACCTGAAACGTTTCACACTACTTGAATATATACATTTATTCTGGAAGTTTTATGGATATATTTTAGCCGAAAGATTTGTTGAAATTTCTAAGGGATGTTATGAAATTACTTATTTGATTTAAATATTCACCTTTAGTTGCAGGATCCCAACATTGATGATAACAGTACAACCTCTTACGTTTTAGTTTCTAGGGAAAGCAAATGACAACATTACTACCATTTATCACCACTCAATGAGTTGAAGGAGCGTATTCTGGAAATTCGGCAGAATGATAAGGCAATAACAACGTTATATATTGCTTTCCAGCTGAATGGAATGACAACACTTTAATGGATTTCCACCAAAGAGAAGATTCAACAATGAAGAATCAAGCCCATAAAAAGTGTAATATATCGAAGTATTTAAGAATGACTTGGATAGAGTAGTTCTCATAGAATAACATATAATTCAAATAACATTATTGACATTGTTTACGAGGATTACGCTGATTTCACATTTTTATTGAAAGGCCAAAGTTGGTCTCACATCATCTTGCAGCATCGCAGCCGAACCTTTCTGCTATATCTCAACAGTTCATCAAACTTCTGAATATAAACATTATAACGATAAATGGATATTCAGTTTTACTTGCTGGAAACAATTTAGCCTGCCGGTAATGTATTTCAAACTTTGTTAAATCATTTTTAAAATGAATGCAATTATCATTAGAACAATAACATTAATCTGCAGAAACATACAAGTGTACCAAAACTAGAGTTTAATTAGTTTGTGTAAATGGGATGAAGCATGATAGGAACTAGTCATTGAACACAGAAGAATTTAAGATGCTGGATAGAAATGTAATGAACGATGTTAATTTCTAAAAAAAAATGGAGAAAGAGAGAAAATATTAGAAGGAAGGTAAATGCAAAAAAGGGAAATTGGAAGATATGAAGATATCAGTTGATTCATAGAGGATAGATAACTTCATATATGCATATATGTATGTATGTATGTATGTATGTATGTATGTATGGACATCCTGCAGGACTAAAAACAAAACCTGTCAAAGGGCAAAGGAGCTCTTAAGAGTCAATGGCCATCCAAAATCACCGGGAGAGATGACCCCTTAGCCTTTGTCAAGGCAGAATTCTAAGAGAAGGAAAACTCTGATATAGCACCTGCAACCCTGATGGTATCCAATGATGTTGACTTGTTCTTCTTTTTGGTAAATATCGTCTTGGTCAAGAGAGTGGGACTGGCTTTGAGCAGTGCCTTTGCTCACTATAAAAGCTTCACGGCACAGGCATTGCTTTATATCTGGAGATCTCTCTGCACTTGTCGTCACATGGTACCATGGGCCCAGCACTATGTATCAGTAATTGTCACAAGTGTAGTGTTTGTACCAGAGTTTTCAAGTCGCTGGCTGGACTAAAAAGTCACACTCGTTCAGCGCATCAGTAGGGGTTCTACATGGATATAAAGTAGTGGCCGTACTCGAAAACGAGTTGGCAGCCACCATGTATGTATGTATGTATGTATGTATGTAATGATGTATATATGTGTATATATATATATATATATATATATATATATATATATCATTTATATATATTATGTCGGGTCACTCTTGAGTGCTACTGGTAACATGTAACCCAGTACAACCTGACGCATGGTCGGGTTGTCGGCGACTAAACCGGCAACCCCACCAAGCTTACTTGGTGAGCAGGGTGATTGTGGACACCGTGCAGGACAAAAAACAAAACCTGACAAAGGGCGGAAGAACTCATAAAAGTCAACGGCCATCCGAAATTGTGTAAATATGTATATACACATGTACATATGTATGTGTATGTGTGTATATACATGGGTGCATGTGTATGTATATGTACGGGGACATAGAAATAGTCGGGCTGGACAACTGATTGCGCGTTTGAATCACTGGGAGTGAAGGACCCCTAGCCTTTGTCAGGGGATTCTTCTAGGAGAAGGCAACTCAGGAAACTGGGATAACTCCGATATAAAACGTGCGGCTCAATAGTTACCGATCCTTTCTTCTTTTTGGGTTATAGCTACTGTCGCTCAGAGAGTGGGATTGGCTCAGTGCATAGGGTTTCCTCAATTTAAAAAATATCTTCACGCACAAGCATTGCACGATAGAATTAATTAATAATTATTAATAATGTTATATCGTGCAATGGCCATACTTGATAACGTGGGGGCAGCCATCATATATATATATATATATATATATATATATATATATATATGTATATATATACAGGAAAAGAGTCAGGAACTCCTTTCGACTGGTAGGTCTGAACTAACGCGGTATTGTTAAGAGAGCAGTAGCCTGGCTGAAATTATATTTGGGCATGCAGTGATAGGGTCGCAATATGTCAAACAGTCCTCAAAGTCGCTTTTCAATCGCGTATATGTATTTACATGTACATATACATATGCACTCACACAAACAGAGATATGCATACATTCACACACATACGCACATACACAAACATCTGTGTGTATATATATACATACATTCATACACACACTTACACACACGCATACACATACATACAGATACTCACACACATATATACACATACATACGCATATATATATACATACATATAAATAAAATATATATGTATGCACACACACACATACAAGGAGGGTTACTAATCTTACAGAGATAGTTCTCTTTTCAGTACTTCTGCTGTGCCAGCCAAGACAATTTGTTGTCCTTGCAGAGAAGATACACTAAGTATCATTCTCAAATATTGCTCCGTTCCTTTCTTGATCATTTCTAGTGCTCCCACATTCACTGGTCTTGTAAAAACCTTGAGATGGCACATTTCAATTAGCAGATCTTTATATTTTCTTAATAATTCTTTTGTCGCGATTTTGTGATAACATGGGATGCTCATACAATCAATAAGCAGACCTTGCTATGTTGGTCTTTTACAGTAATATATGGTCTATTAGCTTTTATGGTACGGTCAGTATGTACAGAAAAGTCCCAAAGAATTGTTACTTTTTCTCCTTCAGTTACATCATCAGGGTGATAATTTTGCCACCTGTCAGCAGCTTTGATTTTATAAAGCCGACGTATTACCCAGTTTAGATATTGGCCAACTCTGTCATGTATATATTTGTACTCTACTGGAGATAAAACGTTATATTCACGAACTAAGAGGTCCAATGTTTCCAGCTCAAACTGCAGAATCAGCACTTTGTATTTATTCCATTACTCATCACATTGACCTGGTAATTCCGTATTAATAAGCTTTGTTCTTGGGCAGCAAAATGAAGCTGTTGATTTCTGCTTTTAGCCCTGAGCTACAAAGTCATTGAGGGGTGTGGTTTTTGGCAACATCAGTTTGTTTGCTACGGGCCACATATTTGTCATGCAGAGATTTCTGCTCCCACTTTGATGCTAATTGCTCTTGTCGTTTTGCTTTTGCCATTAATTTAATATGCTTAGCAGCATTAGTTGCAACGGTTTCCTTAGACTGTCCAACCTGGGTATCAAGCATGACATCAGTAACATATTTTTTGGTCTACGTAAAGATAGAATGAAGCTTCTTACTCCTCTCTTGTTTCTCAACAAGTTTCAGCATACAGTCATTTTTCTTTGTTTTAAGGTATTTGGCCAGTCCAATAGTGATGATCTTATCGGTAAGTTCAAACTGGATCAGGCCACGGTCTCCTTGAGTTCTAGGAATGTAAAGACGATCCATATCTGATTTCGCGTGGTGCATCTCATTACAAGTCAGTAACTTACGGATTTTGGTGTCGATTCTGTTAATTTCCCTCATATTTCAGTTCAACACACCGAAGCTATAAGTGACAACTGGAACTGCCAAGGAATTTATGGCTAACACCTCGTTATGAGCCTTTAGTTCTGATCTCAGAAATGCGCGTACCTCCTGTAGCATTCCTTCCTTATCCTCTCATCCATATTCGCATGCTAAATGTCAGAGCACTCATTAATCTCTAAGTATATATAGGTTTGTTTCTGCTCTTGTTCCTTTATGACTGTTTCAGCATCTAATTCAGCTGAGTTTGAGTTGACAAGCTTGCTCTTCGTGAAAGTGGCTTGGCCACGCTTATCGAGTCCAAACTCCATCTTGATATCATCAGTAAATGTTTTCACTAACCGCAAAAGGCCTTACAATTCATCATTGTCTTTGAAATATAGCTTTAAATCTTCCATATAAAATAGGTGGCTTAATTTCTTGTTGCTACTTTGTAACCATACCCTGTTCTACATGTTATGCAAAATGGTCAGGGTGAAAGTCACCTTGGAAAATGTCACAGTTGTAGTTTATATTCTAAGAATTTAGTACTCCATTGGAATGAAATAATTGAATTGTTGTGTTCCACAATGACATATTGTGTTTCAGGAAGTTTGAAATCACAGATGAGATTTTGAAAATATCAAGTGAATTCCAATCCATGAGTGAAGTAGGCTGTCAAAAGCTTTTTTGTAATCGATCCGTGCAAAACTAAGAATTCTGTGTTTATTATGACAGTTCTCAATGTTCATACGATTAATCAAGAGTTGATATTTGCAACTTTGCCTTTCATCCATACGGAGTCGATAAAATAATTTACCAGTAATGCAATGGCTTAATTGTTTTGCTTGTGCCAAAAGTAGAATGGTTCACGACCATATATATATATATTTGGTCGTGATTTATGGTCTCCCCATTTTTAGCACCACAAACGCTCCGCCTCTCTTCATGTACATATATATTTGCAATTTTATATATAGCTCTCATTAATAATTATTTGCTTAATTAGATTTTTCATTGAGCCATACCGTGAAATGTAGCCACACTCATATATGTATCTGTGACTATGTCGACATATACGTCTAAATATATACATATATCCCTATGGATTTAATATATACTCCCGTACGGTATTGTAAAACTTCAGGCAGTATATGACTGCGCTTTCTAGCAGCCATCCTACTTGCCGCAGCCATCCTACTTGCCGCCTGGGCACCATTCACAACCTTCTACTTTGACCACTAGCCACATGATGATTCTTAGCCGTTTTTGAATTAATTTCTGGTGGTGATCACCGTAGAAATTTTAGTCCAAACCTGAGGGGATTCTTGATAAGCTGGAAGCCTCAAGGATAATACCAGGATAGGATATATCAACAAAGTGCGAGCGAAACTGTCGACAGTCGGGACTGGAGGAATTCTGGTAAAGTTTATATGCATTTTTTCTTCTAAATTATATTTTAGACCTAGCTCCGTTTAATTGATTATTTGTCTAGTTAATTTCTTAGGGCTAAAAGGAATGACTAGATCAAAGTTATCTGACTGTTCCTCGCGGAAAATAGTCTGTATCATTTGTCTATTATTTCTTCATAGTTACATTTTAAACTTATAGCTTCGTTTAAATTGTTATTTATCTGGTTGATTTCTACGGACTAGGGTGAGGAAAGACTGTGTATATTTTATCTAATAATTCTTCAAACTTGCAATTTTATATATATATATATATATATATATATATATATATATATATAATACTTGGGGAGGGTCATATTTTTGTAATAATATTGCCAGAAATAAAAACAGAACACACTCACTGTTTGGTTGGTTTTCACTTCTGTGTCTTTTATATCTCCACAGTTAATTCATTCGGTCCTCAATGTTTATCATTGACTGACCAACGGTCAAAAGTACAGAGAAAAATACATATATATAGTCTAACAAAGTTCTTTCGTTGCACATCTGCAAAATCATCAGTGGTACTATTATGTACATCCTGTTGTGTTGTATGTCTACGCCATTTTTATTTTAACCGGTTATTTATTTATTTATTTATTTTTGTCTCCTTCTCTGCGCATGCGTTTACGTGTGTATAGTGTTTGGTGTGCGTGTTAGCGTTTGGGTGACTGTTTTCGTTATTGTATTCTATCTTAGTTTACTAGTGTGAGTTTATATGTGTTTGTTGTTATTGCGCTTGTGTATATATTTATTTATTTATTTATTTATTCATTTATATTTCACTTAAGTCAATATTGTTTGTTTGGGTGTTGTTATTCCATTCATTTTTTCTGTATAGCTTTGGCCTTCTAAGCTCTATTTCGCTTGCTCCTCTGATTTGCTTACCTTCTGGGTCATTTCTATGTTTAGATATTATTTTTAATTTCTATGTTGTCTATGTTACCGCCATGTTCTTGTCTGGCGTGTTCGTATAGTACTGAACCGTTTTTTAGTCCTTTTTATTCCGCCCAGTGTGAGTCTATCCTTTCTCCTATGCTTCGAGCTGTCTCGCATATGTATGTATGTTGTTGTCATCTTTCTGCAAGTACCCTCTGTACATCTTATGCTATAGACTACATTTCTAGTTTTACAATTTATCAGGGGTTTACTTTATATATAACACATTTCCTATTAGTACAGTGGCTTTTCTTAAAAGGGTATGTTTTGCTGATCAGGGACGTTATGTTAGATCCTGGATTTTCTACCACTTTAATCTTTAAGTTGGTCTTTTTGAGGGCCTATCTACATTGGTTAACTAATTCCTCTCCAGGAGTAGCGTCCACGAACATGACACTCTGATATCTCTGGTTGTCGTACCATGAGGTGGCTTTCCTTATCTTATGTTTAGTCCTGTCTAAGCTATTCCATGATTTGCTCCTGTATAATGGTCAAATTCCTTTCATGTCCAGTTCTATGAGGGTCTTATCGTCTCAGTGGCTCCTTTGAATAGTCTGATTCTGTCTCTTTGGTTGTAGCCAGCGAACTGCATGCGGTTGATGAAGTGTTGGATGTTTCTTTCCATTTATGTTGGGTCGCACATGCGGGACACGTTCTTCATCACTGGTACCAACTCTCCGATCAGAATATTAAACTTAGCACTACTGTACATTGCTGAGCTTTTGAGTATCAGGTATTTGGAGGCCATGGATTTACCATAGTGTGAGTGGATAATGTGGGCCCTCTCGTATATAGTGTTAATCCAGAGTT
Organism: Eledone cirrhosa; assembly: GCA_964016885.1. Taxonomy (NCBI): domain Eukaryota; kingdom Metazoa; phylum Mollusca; class Cephalopoda; order Octopoda; family Eledonidae; genus Eledone; species Eledone cirrhosa. The sequence goes on from OZ024743.1 coordinate 154,360,570, forward strand.
CCGTGTCTAATACAGGTAGTCTATTGTTAGGATGTTTGGAAGCGTAGTCGATAGTTATGGTTATACTCTGGTGTATGGAGTTAGCTATCTGCTGGATGCTTTCCATTGTGCTACATTCTAAATCATATGTGTTAGTACTCTCTTGTGGGGTTGTCCTTATTACTATATTAATATCGTCTACGTAAAGAGAGTACATGATGAGGTATATGGAGCACTCATCAAGGAGATCCTTGAGTCTCCTTTCCCACCATACCATAAAAAGGTTTGGCAACGTCACCAGCTAAGCTGACGCCAATGGATGCTCCCTCATTTTGGGTGGAGATCTTTTCGTTGAATTTGAATATATGGCCCTTTAGGGTAGTTTTAATACTAGCCCCTATTGCATGTGCGACCATTTTTCTTACTTGATCATTGTTTGTGGGGCGTCTGTATGAATTTGGACCACCCTATCCACCTTCCCATGGGAGTCTTTTGGCTATTGAGGTTATGTTGTGGGGTCTACGTCTTATGGGTGTACTGGGGCAGAAAAGGCTTAGGTCATGGCTGTCTAGGTATTCGGTGTCATAGGTAAGTCTAAGTAGGAGGCCCAGTTCATCTGTGTCGACGTCGCAGAACTCCACCTCACTCTCACTGATTATCTCCACACATTTTCCACAGCAAAATCAATGTTAATGGATGGGTATAGTGATACCACGTCCATACTGCCTATTATGCAGTTAGATAGGTTTTTGTTTTTGTGCACTCATTGATTCTGCTGAGGAGGTCCTCTGTACTGTTACAAACATCTGGGGACATCTTCATTATGGGGCGTATAACCATTGAGAGGAAGTAGGATATCCTGTAGTTGATAGCGATATTGGCTCCGCATACAGGTCTTGTTGGTGGTCCTGTTGTCGCGTCGTCGATTGTCTTATGGTCTTTGCGGAGCCCATACAGGGGTGGTATGTCATTGTTAGACGCCTGGAATTTGTTGGCAGTGCGTCTCCTTGGCTTTAGGATGTTGGTCCACATCATCATGTGAGCGTTGAGGATCTCTCCTCTCCCCTCATGTGTTTGTTGTGTAATTTCGCTCGTGTTGGTGATGTAGGGTTGCATAGCCTTGATGTAGTTCAAAATGCTGTCTATTCACAATCTACCAGACTTATATGTTGGTAGACACACGACCTCCCCATCCCTTGTGCGCTGCTTTAGGACCAAGTTGTTGGATCTCTGGTCTGCTTTGTCTCTCAGTATATCGGTCTACTATTTGTCTAATCTTATTTCTTACTATGGTGAACTGTGCCGCTGTCTCGTCATCTATTTGTTGTGGCATACAACCCCTTTTATTAAAGACTAACATCGTAGAATACATTTTATTCATCTTATATCTGTACTTTTGACAGTTGGACAGTCAATGATAAACATTGAAGACCGAAGGAATTAACTGTATAAAATATACATAATCGAAAACCAACCAAACAGTGAGTGTGTTCTGTTATTATTTCTGGCAATATTATTACGACAATGTGACCCTCCATAAATATAACAATATATGTTTCGACACACGATTTGATATCGAAAACCTTGCAATATATATATATATATATATATATATATATATATATATATATATATATATATATATATATATATATATATATATATATATATGTATATATATGTATATATATGTATATATGTATATATATATATATATATATTTATATATATATATATATATATATATATATATATATATATATATATATATATATATATATATATATATATATATATTGATATAAAATGCCCGGATCTATTCATTGGAATCTTTGATGTTATTTTACGGTGGATATGGTTCATGTCTCTGACATGACACCCTTAATTTAATTTTGGATATATATGCATGTATGTATACATGTATGTATGTATATATATATATATCTATATATATATATATATATATATATATATATATATATATATATATATATATATATATATATATATATATATATATAAAATTAGCCAGTTGCTGGTGGCCGGGTACCGCTGAATTAATACCAACGATCGATCGTCTTTCATTTCCTACTATATTATACTCCTTGCTGCGCTGATGGAAATATCCGGTGTGAGGTGAGAATTTTCAATATTCCTTGTTAATCTCACATAATTATTACATTTTGAGTATTGAATGTCGACTTTGTATCAATAATCAGCTATTATATGCTTAATTATATGCATATATGCATAAATCTCATTATCCTTACATGTATGTATCCAACTGACCGGTCGAGTTCTGTATTCGGCACGGATTCCTTTTGTTTGTATCCAACAGCCAAAGCACGCGATAAATGTATATCTATTATAGAGGCAGAGTATGCAATTAGTTAGGACTACTGGATTCCATATCCTAAGGTAACAAGTAACACACACTCTATGGAACTATCTTATGACTTCGAAATCTCTGCTGATGAGTCTAACATTTCGATTACGTAAATAACTGCACACATCACTTGATATTCTGAACATTGAGGATCTATATCTGTATTTGTGAAGATATGTTGTACCGAAACGATTCCTTCCAGGTGATGAGAATTTTACCTTTCTCTCTACATAAACACCGCCACCATATCTGCTATTAACTGGATGGGTGATTGCAACTGTATTACTGCAATTCAGAAAATTCATTGAGTGAGCAAATGTTGGCCGGAGACCGTTGGATTAATACCAGTAATACCAGCGATCTTCGTTAATTTTATAGTATATATATATATATAATTATATAATTATATATATATAATTATATATATATGTGCGTGTGTGCGTGCCTCTATGTCTTTGAATATGTGTGAGTGTGTGTGTATATGTGTGTGTATGTATGTGTGTGTCTATTATATATTTCATATTGAGTAAATGGTTTATATCCATATACAATATTGTTTGGAAAAAAATATATAAGTATAGAAACAGAGAAATAGAAAGAGAAAGGGAGAGACTCTAGCATTTCTACAGCTTCTTGTATTGTTTTCATATTACCAATTCTAGTTGCTATTTACCATTCCCTTTTATCTTTATCAGTCACATCAATTTGATTGCTCTTCTTTCATATCACCACATGTTTTCAATCTCGTAAACAATCTTAGAATTTTTTTAGTATTCCATTCAACTATCATTCACTTAATGTTTTTCGTCATCACTAAAGCAACCATTACGTATTTTGGTTTTGTTGAAATTGGTGTTTCTTTTGCCTTTTATTTTTAAATTGATGCTTTTATAATTCATACACTAAATGTTAAATACCGTGAACATTTTCCTCGAAATTTGTCAATTGCTACCATTCAATATAATGAATATCACTGTTATTATAACGCCAAAAAACATTTCCGCTAACATCAATATATTGATAATACAGAGAATAATGGGTGGCTCTATGATTTAGTATTCTTTGTAGCCATATGGGTATATATATATATATATATATACACAGGGTGTTTGGGATACATTTGTTCGATAGTAATTCTTTAACTATTATCCGGTATGACCTCATATCTATGAACATTTAACGGCATTGTGGAAGTTAATCACTACAGTTTAACTAAAATGACTAAATAACTAAAATTAACCGAAATGGACAAGCGGAAATCACCTAAGTATAGGATAAGTGTAATCTAGTTCACAATCCCTCAATCATGACGACTATTAAATGCTCATTGAACACTGTGAAAGCAAAAATAGGTCAAATGAATAACTGCAACGGAGACTACGAGGCCGTGGCTTGTAGGAAAGAACACAACAGACGTTCTGATTGCCTCCGTGCACCAAGAATTATCCAACAACTGCAGGAGAAAATGATGGAACACCCACGCAAGAGAATTCGAGCTTTAGTGCGCGAAATGCGTGTTCCAGCTTTCAACAAGAAGGTGACACTGAATGAAAACCTCCGCTACCACTCATACAAGAAGCGTAAATGTCACCTTAGTACGGAAAATTCTGAAGAAAACTGTCTGACAAAGCAAAGTAGCTCCTGGACAAAGAGAAGCATCCTGCTGAACGAGGAACACTCTTGATCTGCCCTGAGTAAGATAACTGTTGTCATGACCAGCTGCACAACATCCAGATCAAACAGATTGCTAGCCTAAAGTCCATATGGCGTTCCTCAAATATATGAACACCAAGATTCCCCAAACTATAATAGTTTTGGATAGGCCTCCAGTGAGGGTGACGCCATGCACCTCAAAGTCTTTGAACAGGTTCTCAGGCTCAATTCAGTTGACTATGTGGAGATGCTGACTGCCGTGGTTAAGCGTTGGTTGGAGAGGGTGGCTTCTGAAAATCTATGTGTCTCACAGAATTTCAGATCCCTGCAACAACTCTGGGTAGAGACAGAGATGTTTGTCAGGGAAATTTTACGAGTTCACCAGCTCCAACGTTTGGCCTCCTAAATCCCCACATTGCAATACTATGGATTATTATATGCTGGGTGCAATGGAGAAAGACATCAACCACACTGCTTGTAACAACAACACCCAGCTGATCGACAGAATTAAGGAAGCTTTTAAGGCTATCCCTAGGGTCATGGTAAAGGCCACATATGCCAGATTCCTGAGCCGGATTGAGGCCGTGGTGGTTGCTGAGGATAGCTTCTTGAATTCAATTTTCTATTTTGATTGCTTTAATCTTTATGCCACTTTCTGTCTTTCGAATAAATTTATTTTTGTCTGAGATATTCACATTTTAATCTTACAAATATATATATATATATATTCAATTAAAGAATGTTGGTATGCTTTCGAAACACGTATAACAAACTTAATAGGGTTGGACATATGAAACCGTCTTTATTATATATGTGTGTATGTGTGTGTGTGTATGTGTGTATGTGTGTAGGGGGGGGGGGGGGGGGGCTGTGTGTGTGCGTGTGTCTGTGTGCGTGTGTACCTCGTTATTGATGTGTATATACATACATATCGTAAAAGCTAAATTACTACACGATATTTAGTTTAATTGCTGTGGGTGACCATTTAATCGGTACTACCAACAATTACTCTAATATTACTGATGTTCCGACACAACAAACTGTACTAGTTACTACAAAAATACATAAATCATCCCGCATATCTTCTGTGATTATTTGCACTTGCATAAATTAGTATTGAAATACATAACATTCATGTAACATTCATGTTAAATATATTACGTTTTTCGCCAAATTTTGACTTGTTGTCCATGAAAAACTAGAATCAAATTGACATGAAATACATGTAAAGCTCCAACTGCAACACATAGGGTAGTTGAACCTTTGACGTGATCAAGATTTACACGTGTATGTATGATGTATATTTATATGGTTAGGGTAAAAAGCGAATAGACAGCAGGAAATTGTTTGAGATAAAGAATATAATAATTATTTAAAGAAAGAATATAACACAAAATGTTTTGAAATTCTTTTAGTTTTTATACAATACATTTCATCTTCAAAGTTAGAGACTTTAAAAGACAGAAATATCAATTGTATATCATTTTAAAAGCTATAATTCATTAGTGTAATTAAGATGAAAAAGATGATAGCGTGATATTTAATTTCATTACTTATTATGTTTTACAATTTATATAAAACTTTGCTTGATTTCAGAACTGAGACAATGATGTCTGTGACTTTTTGAAACTTATTGAAAGTTAATTAACACTAATTAATGGAAACTTCTTCAAGCTAAGATGATTCATTACCATGTATACTTTAAACAGAAGCAATAAGCTTATCAAAGGTTTCATTATTATGTAGACACTCACACAAACACATATACACTACCATACCCACACATATAGTGCTATGATGGTGTGCATATAAATACATATGGCAGTTGTTATTTTTACGTAGACTGTGAAATAGATGTATATGAGAGTGGAGTATTAATGGACGGTATGTTATTAATTATACATACTAACAATTCCAATTGAGATTGACAATTAATTATATTTCCAAAGAATGTGAAACATTTGATAGGAGCCCTTTTTGTGACTCTTGCTGTGTTTAACGTGATCCATCGTAACTTAGCCGAGCTATAAACAAATGCATCTCTACTGCAACCCTTATTACTACATGTTTTGCTCAAATCACGAACTACACTGATACCGTTATGTTCTCCTTACTATCCGTTCCTTCACACGTTTACTTCGTACGTGCCCTATAAACACTCCCATTCCATCTACGATTTCACTATCCATACTCTCACCAGGGCAACCGCCGAGAGGCACCTTTATCTCTTTCAATCTAAATGCACTGGTGTTAAAAGCTTTCGGGAATATGAACTTTCAATCTTCAAACGAGATCATAATTTGGACGACTCTTGGTTCTGCAGTTCAATAACGTCTCTACTTTAAGTCTATCTGTTGTCTGCTTCCGTTCCTCTTTAAAAGCCTAACCCCAACGTCTATAATACGATCATCGTTTTCGAACTTAGTTCACCTTTCCATATCGATGGCTGTTTCATCTTCATCTCCAAACATTTCATACATCACCTCGTATTAGGAATACTATTGCTTCTTTTAAAGAAGATATAAAAACAAGACGACACTGGATCCACCAGGTCTGATTCTTACTAGGTGAATTCTCTGAGTCACTCCATCTTGTATCTCATTGTCTTGGAATTACTATCACCACAGAACCCCTTCTCACAGCTTCATCATAGTTAGTAATTGAACTTCCTTTATAATGCATCAGTGATGTTGGGATCAGTAAACAAATTGCTATAATCTATCCCTACACTATACCTCATTATCTTTATTCTACCATATATAACGAGTAGATCCGGTATACAGTGCGTATCCAGTTTAGAATAGGTGTACTGTACCCCGTATGTTATAAGAAGTCAATCAAATCGGTGGTGTCACGAAGGAGATCCGGCTGTAAACCATTGGCTGAAAACGTCATCTACAACGCTTGCCAGCATTGAAATGTTGACGTAAAATCGATGATGATGATATCCCTATATTGATCACATACTCCATTACCCTAATCGTTCTTCATCCATACGTGACCACATTCAGCATTCCCTGACAACAACGCTTTGTATACACATATATCACATTCGCATATAAACTTACCTCCGCACCTCACCAGGTTTTCATTTTTACGCCTATACACAAACCTGCTTTATATACATTTATCTTACTTTACCCCTTCTACGCATCCATTATCAATTTCTCACAACGTCCACTAATTCCTTTCTTCACGTTTCATATACTCACTTTCATAAATAATGTTTTTATAATTAATTTAAAAAGACACATATTTTTGATAGAACATGTAGTACACATATTTCACATATTTCTTGGATATAATTTCTTTCCAGTCAGATATGAATACTGATTAATATTTTACCATTACTCCAATATTTCCCTATAAAAACAAATGATAAAATGAAAATTAATAATAAAAAAAGAAATATTATGCGGTTTTCTCTTCGGGCCCAAGAATATCTAATGAAAATTAAATTTCAAGATGATGTATATGAGAATATTTTTGATTTTCTTTACTTGTATATAATTTCCGATCAATTAGAATGTTAATAATTTGGCTTGAAACTATGTTGCTAATTCTTCTTAATCTCAAACCTTTATAGTCTTTCATTCATTTATGCTCTTAAGAAATGTGTTCAGTCAAAATATCAAAATAACATTCTGGTAGCCTGGGAGACCTCATTTTAGTAGTAATTAAAATACATTAAATACCATACTCAAGGTTCTGCTACGTCTAACAAAATAACATGAAATATATTATTCAGCATCATTTAATATTCTGCCTCTAATTACCAATAAAAACGTAGCTTTAAATATGTCAAATAAGAAAGCAAACATTATTTGATATTATGAAACAACATTTATGCTAAAATACTAAATCAGTTATAAGTAAAAGTAATGTTGTCTCTGATCGAAACGACGGGAGAGTCTATTTGAATGAACACATATAAATATGAGAAAACTCATCGCTGGAACAGCCACAAAAACAGCTAAATTCTGTCAAAGACAGCGATTGGCAGAAATGTCTCAGAGGACAGAGACCAGTGGCCAGTGGTCAACAGAGAGACTATCCACAAGGTGGCTGACCCAGATGAAATATTGAAAAGATTGTGGATTGTCTCTCTGTTGACCACTAGCATCTGGTCTCTGTCCTCTGGGGCCTTTTTGCCCATCGCTATCACTTATGTCACCAAATGACTTTCATGTGTTGTTATGTATCTACATGTCTGTTCTCATCAATCGTATCTCTGGACAAGCTCATCCCCGCCATGAATATCCCGTCATATTTTAGACATAGTGTGTCACAGATCATATTCTTCCTTGTTGAAGATCTATGTTGTTATTTTTTGGAAGCTGTTGGTATCAAGTCAAATTGCTACATCACCCTCTGCTTCTCATTTTTACGTGCAGAGCACATCTAAACAATTTGTCGTTATATGCATGTAATGTTGTTGTTTGCCATTATAAACTGTTAGAATAAGTAACATTCAATATTTTAAGAAATTTATATAATTAGCCATAACTGCATTATACAACATGATTCTTCTCTGGACACAGCTTCTTCAAATTACAACATAGTATGATCATATATGTCTTAACTATAATAAGAACATACAAAAAGACAATTTCAATGAAATTGAATTTGAGATTCCATCAGGAATAATAACTAAAAGGTTTAATTCTATATAATCCTTATATTATGTACGTGGATATTGGAGAGTTTTGTTTATGAATATTCCTAGTCCAGCTTAGAGTTTTTATTTAAATATATTTAGAACATCTACCATATCTCTACAGTAGATAAACTAGAAGGAAGATCATTTTAATGCTGTATAATCATTAATTATTTTAATATTGTAATACTCCATAAACAGATTGTGTTCGTACAGCTTTGGGAAACATTTTTATAAATAATATTCTATTTCCGTTAAAATGCTGTTTGGAAACGTAAGCTGAGAATCGAGTCTTTTCATCAGTTGATATATTATCTGAAATTCAATTAATTAATAAACTCATATTTAAGATCATTTTAATTTTGGTGAGTGAGTAAATTAATGCATTGATTTAAAAACAATCATTCTCATGACTGAGTGGGAGAAACACCCTTAAGATGATGTAACAATGTTCTACAGTTTTATTTGGTGTGAGTGGGTGATTACACATATTTTAGCTTGTAGTGTGATATACTTTCTTCTCGGAATCCAATCGGATATTCACGTCAACATGCTCAAAATATCTTGAGTGGATGAGAAATTGCAATTACAGAAATCCAGAAGGATACATTAATTTAAGAAAGGAAAATGTCAGTTCAGAGAGTGTTTTGATATATAGTGCAGAACACTAGTCACTGGGAGCATAATGAAGGGAATTAATGTACGTTTAGTATTTATTTAGTGACATATGTAGATATACATACATGTAAGTAAGCAACTAACTTAAATTGTATTCTATGAAATTTTAATTTAGTTCGAAATTACCCATTAGAGATTAAAAATCGGCTGAAAATACACCGAACAATATCATTTTATTGACAACAGATCTTGACAGATAGCATTAGATGTTGTTAAAATAGTTTATAACGGATTCGAATCTAAATTCTTGAAAATTAACCTTCAAGAGGAATGGGGATAAAGAAAGTGCAATCTAAATTTATGATACTCTGTGATGGTGTCTGTAATGATTCGCCGTGTAGAAATTTATTGTTTCTGTGTTATCCAGTATACAGTTACAGCTGATATATGCCTTGTGTTACTGTTCATGAAATAAATGCAAGTTTAATCGCATGTGACAAATTAGTGTCTGTGTACAGAAGGTTAATGCAGATTTCTCGCGATAGATAATCAGTGTAAAACCGCCATAAATCTGGATAGTGGTTGCTGTAATATAGAGAAGTGAAGCTGTTTGCAGAAGGGTCTCTGCTCTATTGTCGGTGGCTGGATAAAGGGTAATATTTAAGAAATATATTAATAGTATTTTAAATGCCAGGATGTGAAAGGTATCCAGCATATACGAGGCTACTGCGACTGGAGTAAACATTTCACAACAGCAAACGATTTCGTTTTAGATGTAGTCGACTCCATATGTTTTTTAAGAGGTAAGAATAACGGCAAAAACCACAGGGGAAGAAATGTGAATAAATATATAAAACCTCAAAGCATGCATACGAAGGTGCGACCAAGCTAATAACACGTTGCGGCTGAAGCAGTTTGGGTGTTCTAAAGACAAAGGAAAAAACACGTACCGGAATGGAGTAAAGAGGTTACAAACTAGAATATTCGAATGACAATTGAGCGGAAAGTTAAATGAGATATTTAGTGATAGGAGGTGCGGATCGAATCTTAGTAAGTGAAAACTTATTTCGATTATAAATCACAATAAAGAGTGCAGCCTTCTTCTATTAAGAGAGGGGTCGATAGAGTATGCATGGTTTATTGGAAGTATGATCGAGTGTGGAATATCATTTTGTGTGTCTTAGTATATTAGGCATGTTCTTATGGTTGCTTTTATCGGGCAGATTGTCTGACAAGGCAGACAATTATTCATGCCTATCTAGCGACATAGCAATATATATGATAACCTGCAAATATTTTACAGAATACATATTATTTCAATAAATAACACCTATTACATATGACATAACAATTACTTAAACATGAAGAAAGTACAAAATAAAGTATAATTGTCCAAAAATATGAACATCGAAACAAGGTAAATGGGGTAGTACGCTTCAAAATAAGGAAGAAATACTGTATCATACATAGAATCATTACATTACTGGGGAAATATATATTTGATCTACACAATATTATTGAAGCAGTCGTAACGCATATTTAACGATTAAGAATATCCATTGAAAATATATCTGAAACATGTATAGGACGAACTATACTTCGAGTCTGCTCTTTTAATAATTTATTCAACTTTTGGAACAAGGCCAGCAATTAGCCAGTACATTACTGGTACTTTATTTTATCGACCCCGTAAGGATGAAAGGCAAAGTTATCCTCGGGATTGAACTCAGAACGTAAAGAGACGTAACTATGCTAATAATCATATCCGACCCTCTATCGATACTGCTAATTCACCATTTAAATGCTCTTTTAATAATATTACGCTTTTACAACTTGCAGGTTGACTGATTTATAGAGTGGCAGTTATATGTCTAATAAAGTAACACTACACACAACTGATAACAGGGCACTCATACGAACAACTAATTGAATCAACGATACGAAGTTTTTAAAGTTATTAATAATTTGTAAATTATTTCAAAATAAGTGTTAATTATTGAATATATATATATCACATCCAGTAAGAAAGAAAAAGACATAAATATGTCATATGGTTCGCGCCACCTTTTTCACTGAATGTGAAAACTAATGTAAAATATTCCTAGCCTTCATAGATCTCCAATTCCTTGTTGGCCATTAATATCGAAAGATATTTAATCGCCATATAGTAAAAATATGATACTCTTGCACTAACAATGTTAAATCCTACAACACCGGCAAATGCAAAAGCTCTCCACCGTACGGATACTCATGTAGAAGAACAGCAACATGCTTACTAGACCAACACTGCAACACTCCGGTTGTGATATACCAAGCAGAGGTTACCTCCATAAACCAAAACCACCAAACTGAAGCCTTGGACTATGTCCGTATGCCCGAGAGCCGGTTTGAATATAGGTACCTGAATCATGAAACAATCTACAGATATCCTGGCAAAAAATACCACCCAGCTTGCAAATCACGCATGGAGCCTTAGGAACAACAGCACACATTTTCCCATTGAATGGTGGAAATTAGAAAGATCTACCGCCTATGCGAATGAATCAAATATTTGTGGCTTTTGTAATTCTGACAAATGGTAGATACCCTCACAACTTCCTTCAGATAAACACCGACTAAACACACGGCTTGAATGCTTTGGCAGCTGTCTTCATGAGATGAAGTATATTTAGATAAATGATTTAGAAATATACTTTAATTTACTGACTATTTTGAATATCAAGGAAATTGGATTCTTATTTTTCTTCTATTTTTATTCAATCTTAACTGCGGTTTCTCAAGAGTAACCTCCCTTGATCTTACCTTCTATTGAAAAAACAAACCCCTTTTCTAACTAATTCCTAAATTACCTGCCTTTGTATAAACTCTGAAGATATATTTCTAAAAGGAAAGCACAATCAACCCCAGGCTGCCACCTTTATTTTTATTTCACTTATGGCAGGCCGAAGTGTCCAACAGAAGTTAAATGTGAGAAAGTGAACTGATTTTGAACTACCCACACAAAGATTTGATTGAAATGGTGAAGGCTTGTGTAGGACCAACAACACTTTTTGGAACTGAAGACACATATCTTCGGTGCAAATGTTTTCCACGGAAAATACGACAACCCCTCCCACCCCCAACGCCCCAAAAGAAAATTCTATGTGGATGGCTGTTGACTCTGCTGAGTTACTTCGCCCTTTGCCGGGTCTTGTATTTCATTCTGCAGGGTTTCCAAATATCACCCTCCTCACCAAGGGAACTTGATGGGGTTCCCTCTTTAGTCACCGACAACCCGTCCATGAGATACGTTGTACTGAGTTGTCGAGAGTGACCCGACATTATCCATATATATATATATAGGATAACAAGGTATCGTTTAAGGTAATCCAGCTAGATTTTGTGAGTACTCTGTAATATGGCTAGTTTTAATGTCCGGCGTTGTTGGACACAACAAGAAAAAAGATCAGCGTCTTTTAGAACCACCTTATTAATGAAACAATTCTTAATACTGTAAATAAACCCTTTTGCACAGCCCACCATGTTATTCTTCATTCTTTTACTGCATATATGTATATATATATATATAGTTGTGTATAATGGTAGCTATGGTGCTTCCATAGGCGGTATGCCAAAATTAGCATTCGATATTCAGCTGCATAGAGTGTAGATTGTATAAAGAAAACGAAAAATCAGTGATGCATCTGGACTTAATTTATTGCGTGTTACAATAGTTTCGCTGGTAATTGTTTCGTCGAAACATACGTATCTGAAAGAACCCGCAGAAGTAGAATCAGCCAGATCCATACAAGGAGCATGTCTCGAGCTACCTGCCGGAGAAACAATTGTAACACGCAGTAAATTAAGTCCAGTGGCATCACTGTATTTTCGTTTTCTTTATACTATATATATATATATACATATATATATATATATATATATATATGTGTGTGTATGTATATATATATATAAATATATATATATATATATATATATATATATATAAATATATATATATATATATATATATATGTATATATATATATGTATAAATATATATTTATATGTATATATATATATATATATATATATATATATATATATATATATATTTATATTTATATATATATATATATATATTTATATTCATATATATATATATATTTATATATATATATATATTTATATGTATATATATATATTTATATATATATATTTATATATATATATATATATATATATATATATACATATAAATATATATATACATATAAATATATATATATATATAAATATTTATATATATATGAATATAAATATATATATATATATATATAAATATAAATATATATATATATACATATAAATATATATGAATATATATATATATATATATTCATATATATTTATATGTATATATATATATATATATATATATTTATATTTATATATATATATATATATATTTATATTCATATATATATATATATTTATATATATATATATATTTATATGTATATATATATATTTATATATATATATTTATATATATATATATATATATATATATACATATAAATATATATATACATATAAATATATATATATATATATAAATATATATATATATATGAATATAAATATATATATATATAAATATAAATATATATATATATACATATAAATATATATGAATATATATATATATATATATATATATATATATATATATATATATATACATATAAATATATATATATACATATATATATATACATATAAATATATATATATATATATATATATAGATGAGATTCTACAGGACTAGAACTGTTTCATTCATTAGAAATCATCATTCTAATGAATGAAACAGTTCTAGTCCTGTAGAATCTCATCTATATTAAAACTGTTATACTCTGCTATGTATTGAGTACCTTACTTACTGTGGTTACCTCCGATTCAACCCGGAATAACGTATATATATATATATATATATATATATATATATATATATATATATATATATATATATATATATATATATATATATATATATATATTTATATATATATATACATACATATATATATAATATATTTAGAAACACACAGATACATGCGGACACACACATATACATGAATGCATCCGCACCCAACCGTGAGTTAAGGGTGCCAACTTCACCGATGTTGGTCAATGAATGACTGGGACAGACCAATGCGGTTGAACCAGACTGAACCAGTATCAGAGTTAAAAATACATTATGAAGAGAGAAGAAACATTTAGATATAATTAGTAATAAAATGTATCATACCTAAACTGCTCCTAGATTCCTCGACTGCGTAGTTTCGTGGCATAAACAAAAACAATACATCATAAAGATATAGAGTCCTTGCGAGGTCTGCCGACTTATCAAGAGGATACCTCATTTTACTAGTCTCAAGAACGCGTCTAAACCATTCATGTATATGTGTGTGTCCGCATGTATCTGTGTGTTTCTAAAAATATTGTTAATAACTCCCTCTGGTCGAGCAATCTTTGAAGTGTAGGGACTGCTGGAAAGCTTCCATTAGTCATACTTCTCGATCCCTTCACCACCTCTTCTACGGCTTCGATATAAATACCCCCTCCGCCTCCGTGGTATTTTCTTCGGGGTTATAAGAGGCTTAGCTCTGTTTCTCGACCGTTATATCGCGTGTTTATCTCACCCTCCGCCTTTTGGGATTCTTTCTCACGTCGTGTAGACGCGTTCTTGAGACTAGTAAAATGAGGTATCCTCTTGATAAGTCGGCAGACCTCGCAAGGACTCTATATCTTTATGATGTATTGTTTTTGTTTATGCCACGAAACTACGCAGTCGAGGAATCTAGGAGCAGTTTAGGTATGATACATTTTATTAACTAATTATATCTAAATGTTTCTTCTCTCTTCATAATGTATTTTTAACTCTGATACTGATTCAGTCTGGTTCAACCGGATTGGTCTGTCCCAGTCATTCATTGAGCAACATCGGTGAAGTTGGCACCCTTAACTCACGGTTGGGTGCGGATGCATTCATGTATATGTGTGTGTCCGCATGTATCTGTGTGTTTCTAAATATATTGTTAATAACTCCCTCTGGTCGAGCAATCTTTGAAGTGTAGGGACTGCTGGAAAGCTTCCATTACTCATACTTCTCGCCTCCTTCACCACCTCTTCTACGGCTTCGATATAAATACCCCTCCGCCTCCGTGGTATTTTCTTCGGGGTTATAAGAGGCTTAGCTCTGTTTCTCGACCGTTATATCGCGTGACTATCTCCCCCTCCGCCTTTTGTGATTCTTTCTCACGTCGTGTAGACGCGTTCTTGAGACTACTAAAATGAGGTATCCTCTTGATAAGTCGGCAGACCTCGCAAGGACTCTATATCTTTATGATGTATTGTTTTTGTTTATGCCACGAAACTACGTAGTCGAGGAATCTAGGAGCAGTTTAGGTATGATACATTTTATTACTAATTATATCTAAATGTTACTCCTCTTTTCATAATATATATATATATATATATAGTATAAAGAAAACGAAATTCAGTGATGCCTCTGGACTTATATATATATATATGTATATATATATATATATATATATATATATATATATATATATATATATATATATATACAGAGAGAGCGAGAGAGAGAGAGAGAGAGAGTGATAAATCTACTAAAATATACGGTAGTGTCAAATCCGTATGAAGAATTCAATGTAATCCAAATATCATGGAAATAGAAGATGTATTCAAAGATTGTTCGATGAAAATCACAGGAAAACAGAGTCAAGATAAATTAATAAAAACAATGAATAAAAACAAAGAACAAGTTCCTTATATTAAAAAAATCATTATTTTACCATCGTTTCTAGGATATATATGTGTGTTAGTATGTATATCATATAGATCTGTGTAAAATATATATATATATATATATATATATATATATATATATAAAGAAGAAATTAAAAGATGGTTTAAAAAGTTCCGTATATTTTATTAGGCGCATTTCGAAAGCGACATCATCCTGGGACAATAATTGTGTTCTCATTAAAAAAATATAAGGTAACATGATATGAGATCTAGAAACACTTGTGAACAAGAAATGATCCAGTCACCATATGACAAAAATATAAGAGAAGAGAAAAACATAAGAAAAATGAAGAAATGATAGAAGAAGGAAAAAGGAAAAGAAATAGATGAGGAAAAAGAAAGAAAGAGGAGGAAGAAAGAGAAAGAGAGAGAGATAGTTCTGATCGGGAACGTTGACCAAAAATGAATAACGGCTAAAAATATATATATATAATAAAAATGAAAATAAGTATAAACATAAATAAATAAATAAATAGATTGAAGAGGTGAATATGCTAATATAACGATTATTAGATGTCTAGAATATATAAACTGTGTATATTATTTAATATTGAGTTTGAATACTAAAAATTGGATTAAGAATTGTAAAAATGTATTAATAAAATAAAATAAAATAAAATAATATAAAGTAAAAAAAAATAAATTAAAAGTAAAATAAAAATTAAAATTAAATTAACAATAATAATAATAATAATTATAAAAAAGGAGTTTTTAAAATAATATAAAATGTATAAAATAAAATAAAATAAAATAAAGTAATATAAAATAAAATAAAATAAAATAAGATAGACTAGAATAACAAAGACAAGAATAAAAAATAAAAATAATAAATAAAATTAAGAATAGTCCATCTTTGTCAAAATTAAGAATTACTAATAACATTTTTTTTATATGTGGGGTATAGTATTAGATTATTATATTAATATTCAAATGAACAAGTAAATAAAGGAAATAGCTAGAAAGGCTTAAACGTAAAAAGACATATGACGTCAAAGATTGTTTACAAAATCTACGAAGGTTTGAACGAAAACATTAACGTCAATAGAGAAAGAAGGTGAAAGGCTTAATAATGCAAAGAAAAGGGGATTAATACATTGTAGAATATAAAGAAATATGTGAGAAAAAATGTGTGAAAAGATATCCTTCATTTTTTATTTTTCCTCGTCTATTTCTTTTCCTTTTTCCTTCTTCTTTCCTTTTCTTCATTTTCCCTATTTTTTCTCTTCTCTTAATTTTTTGTCATATGTTGACTGAACACTTTCTTGTTAACAAGTGTTTTTAGGCCTCATATCATGTTACCTTATTTTATCTGATGAGAAAACAAATTTTGTCCCAGGATGATGTTGTTTTCGAAATGCGCATAATAAAATACGGACTTTTTAAACCATCTTTTAATTTCTTCTTTATATATACTCCAGTTCTACCAACTATTTGATATATGCATAGTTGTATTGTTCTACAATATTACTCACCTCCTACATTAGCCTGTTCCTTGATTGTTTGAGCGCTTACTCTTATATCGATACTATTGATAGTCTCTACTTCTATTATAACATGGATTACTACAGCATCACAACTTCAATTAAAGACATACCTACTTCGAGAAAAACTGAATTTAAAAAACTTTTGATAGAAAAAAACTGACTCTTTCGTGCGGAGGCTTAGATGGATCGCATATTTCCATGTCCAGCGCTTAAATGGAAATCTTTATAGATGTGAACATAATAACCTCGATTCATTATTTTACTCCAGAAGGAATCTTCCATTTAATAAACACTTAGCACATTTTGAAAAGGAATTAACTAAAATTATACGAGGACTTAAATTCAAAAGAAACCCTTATAGAGGCCAGGGACACCTTATCAACCTTAAGAATGAAATCAATGACCTTAATACTTCTAAAAACGTTTTAGTTCATTCTGACAAATCAAAATAATTGATATGGCTTAAGTAAGGATAAATATAATAAACTTATCCGTACGCAACTAAGAAAACATTATCGCAAAGCCACCCATGACAATCTTGAGTCTATTAATCTTGAAGCATATGAGATCATTACCAAACATGGTATCGGGAGAAAAACAGAACCCATTTCCCAAGAATTCCGAGGATTAGTCTGAAAGATCACAAAACAAATTTTTGAACTGACTAGCCTGTAAGACTAATTGCCACTTCTAAATCTAACCTGGGGCTGTTAGTAAATCCATCTTGGATAGATTATCCCACAGCTTTGCTCTAATTCTCAATTAAATTTATGGTTGTGTACTTTTGATGTGATAGACTGGTTCAATGGCCTGAATAATAAAAACAAACTAAAATTTATTTAGTTAGACATTGTTAGCTATTACTCTTCTATCTCTCCTTCAATCCTTAACAAGTTTCTCTTATATGCATCTAAATACGCGGACATCACTACTGATGTATTGAACATCAGTCTCACCGCTAGGAAAACCATCCTGAAATTTAACGATGAATATTGGACAAGAGCTGATACTCCCAACAATTTTGACATCACCATAGGTTCGTCGGATCCAGCGCAATTGACAGAATTGGTTTGAACTTTAATCTTGAACTCTTTAAATCGGAGAATTCCTCAACTTCGCGGTGGAATATATTGTGATGATGCCCTTTTTACTGTCTTAAAGTGTAACAAAGTCAACCTTAATATTATTAAGAAAATATACTTGAATTATTTAACCATTTCAACCTAAAAGTAGAATTTGAGAATAAGGATAAATTAGCAAATTTCCTAGATATATCCCTTAATATAGATACCTGCATATATTACCCATACCATAAGGATAACGAGAACCTAAATTATGTTAACTTTAAATCAAACCACCCTAATAATGTTAAAACTGCTATAGGTAGAAGTGTTGAAAATAGAATTTCTAATTTATCCTCTAATATGTTGACTGGACACTTTCTTGTTCACAAGTGTTTTTAGGCCTCATTTCATTTTATCTTATTTTATCTGATGAGAACACAATTTTGTCCCAGGATTATGTTGTTTTCGAATTGCGCATAATAAAATATATTTTTTTAACCGTCTTTTAACTTCTTCTTTATATATACTCCAGTTCTGCCAACGCTTGAGTGCTACTTATCTGATATATGCATAGTTTTATTGTTCTACAATATTACTCACCCCCTACATTATATTTATACATATATATATGTAGAAGTTCTATTTAAATTGTTGGGATAAAACAATCAAATATTTTTATAACTGATATAAAGCACTCAACAAATTATTGGAGTAAAACTGATCTATATTATATTTTATCTGATGAAAGCACGCCATAATTTAACTTGGTGTCCTTGAAATATGTATAATGAAATAAATATGGTTTTATAAATATAGTTTCCATTTGTTAATATATCGTATATATATATATATATATATATATATATATATATATATATATATATATATATATATATATGTATATATATATATATATATATATATATATATATATATATATATATATATATATATATATATATATATATATATATATAAATAAATATATAAATATATATATATAAATATATATATATATATAAATATATATATATATATTTATTCATTTATTCATTTATTTATTTACAGTATTAACAATTGTTTCATTAATCAGATGGTTCTAAAATCCGGTGATCTTTTTTCTTGTGTCAAACAACGCCGGATGTTAAAACTAGGGAAAGATAATTTGCTTCGAAATCACTAGGCGTATCTGAGGAACTTGCGAATCCAGAGTCAGGTTCGATCCACAAACAAATTGCACCTGACCTGTTCACCGGAGAAATAATTGTAATACGTAATAAATTGTGTTCCGATGCATGACTGATTCTTCATTTTCCACTGTAACATACTCGACTCCGAAGGAGCATAGAGTGCTCAACCGCCATACTGCCTATGGATACATCCTAGCAACGATACGACATATATATATATATATATATATATATATATATATATATATATATATATATATATATATACATACATATTTATAAAAATTATAAAAAATAAACAAAGAAGCCTTCAATACATCACAAGTCTTTATTAGCTGACAATGTTTCGTCCCATTAATAAGGACTCATCAGAGCAAGTAAAGAGACAAGAAGCTTTAACGGCCAGAACAAGCCACCACTCAGAAGAACAGGGAATGTATATCTATGAAAACTTAGGAAAGACATCATGGAAAGACATGCTAAAGCTAAAAGTGTGCATTTGCACATATAGTCTATAGGGCAAGAGAGCCAGTAATATGTCAAACCCACGTTGAAAGAACAATATAAGACAAATACATGAAACACAACATGGTAATACAATATGAGAATTATATGATATAGAATACAATATAATGGATAATAAGAAATAAAATGCTTAATATATATGTCTATATATATATCCATATATATACACATTTAAACAACACATACTAACACTTATTTAAATATTTAAATATAAGTATACTCGTTATAATATAATAATCATTATAATAGCATAATCAGCCTGACGGTGTGCATAAACAATATCAAAAACATTGGAATAATATACTGACATTAAAAAATATATAAAACTACATCATACGTATCATTTAAGGTCAACAAATTGTATATAAAATGTTTCACAGGGTAAGAAAAAATATCATATAAAAATAAAGTATGGTGAAAAGAAAATATATAACTATATATAATATTGACAATAAATGTCCAGAGGTATATGCAGTTCAAATTCATAAAATATTACAAAACAGTACCTCAATATCGGACATTTATATATAATTCAATTACATAAAAATAATATGATATATTAATGTTAATATTGCAATAGCAGACACACAGAATCAATGGAAAATGCTTAAGACATATTTACGCGATGTATACAAATAGACATATCAGGAGACAATAACAAATGACAGGAGAACAGACAGCATGTGGTAGTAAAAAAATAAATAAAATAAAACGAAAAACGAAAACAAAAAACAAGCACAGACACGTAGGCGTTACAAGTCATTAGGTAAATATATATAATATTACTATTCTGGATCAAAGAATTAAATTGAAAACCTTATTAAATTAATTAATACTAAAACTGTTTAAATGACATTATGGGTCCCTTCATATGGAACCAAATTTAAGTCATCAAGGTCGAATAAAATTAAGATATTTCAATAAGAAAACTAAAAGATCTATCAAGATATATTACGATCCGTCCAGACGAATTACGTTATCAACGAACAAAATCTAAATAAAACTATGGTAGACCAATGGGAACAGAAAGAAGTAGAACTATGGAGGGTAGGAAGGAGCATAAAAGTAAAAATTTATATATAATCAATATAAATTGACTATATATAAATTTTATATAATATTAAATATAATATTATTTTCATCCCAACCGGGGATGAAAATAAACATAGAAACTGATAAGGCGACAATGGTGAGTAAAAATGTAAATAATGGTTAAGATGATAGATAGGGTAAGATAGCTAAAAAGCCTATGAAAACTGAAATCGAAAAACCGTAGAAAACCAATAATCGTAATAATAATGAACTAAAACCCAAGAGATAAGGAAATACAGCAGCTAATGGATACGGTTTAAACTACCAGAGCTTTTAGGTCTATAATAGAAGAAGGAATTAGAAATAGCATGCGGACAGGAAGAACAAATTTCAGATTTTCTATTAAGCAATACGTTCCTAGAGAAAATTGTAGAGTGGGTCTCTAGGATACAAAGATTACAGAATTTAGCGTGTGTTGAAAGGTGATTAGAGTGTGCTACTATACGCCAATTTAGGCTATATGGTATACCAGCCCCTTTTAAATCCCAGATATGGTGTGCTAAAGAAGTAGAGTTCTTAAATTTGATATGCTTAAAATTCGAAATATGTGAATTAAACCTAGTTTTAAAAGTATTAGATGTGGAGCCTATATATATTCTACAAGAAGAGTTACTCTTAAATTCACATGCATAAACAATATTCCTAGAGAGGCAGTGACCATTCAAAGGGCAGTTATTACTTAATCTACAGTTACACTTCCTGGTACTAGTGATTATCTGATTATGCGATGCATTATTCCTAGGGTTATTAGAAGATAGATCTGCTCGGGTGGTAAGTTGTTAATAGAGCTATCTAGATTAGTGGTACGCAAAGAGCAGTAGCTGTCACTAATTTTCCTATTATTAGTACTAGCTAGATGCGAATTAATGTTAGGGGTCTTAGAGAAGGAGAGTTTAATTACATTGTTATTAAAGATACTATGGTATTTATTAGTAGGAGGGAAATTTTTCTCTAAAATAGAAAAGAAAGATCTAGGGATATTAGTTAATACTTCATGATTATAAGGCGGTTAAAGTAAGTATTGAGCCTCCTCCTATTCTTACCTTTACTATTTCTATTTCTATCTCGTATCCTATTAATAGGATTAGGGTTAATACTAGGACCAGTTGAATTAACACTATTAGAAGCCGTTAAAACATTACCACTGGGTGAACGTTCAGAGCGTCTATCCAGTTGACTAGAACTAATCTCAAAAAGTGTACCATTAGACTCACTATTACGATTATTATTGTGGTAGTTATACATATGGTTCGGTTTGGATGAATCAATAACATTTCTATGATTCCTAAATTTTCTTCTCCCATTCAAGGCCATATTATGGGATTACACGTTATTATGGGTAATCGTAGACATTCCAAGGTTGTCATGTTTATAGTGTATTCTACCAGAGTAACCAGAGTTAGCTAGGGCATTATTATAATACTCAGCATGTGAATTAAATATTCCTATATCTTTAGAGAGTGTGGAGATTCTATTAGATACACCATTAATAATAGAACTAATCATAGATTTAGGGTGGTTGGAATTAGGATTAACGTAAGAGAGTGTCTCATTTGGCTTGTGGAAGGGTTTATAATTATTAGTGACCACGTCTAATGTCACATGTAACAAGTTAACTGCTCTATCATTCTTATCAATCGTGATCGAAAGGTTAACATTTAAAAAAAATTTATATAACTTCTTCCTATTATGTTCAATGCTATTAGTACTAGAGTTTATCACAAATAATGCATCATCATGATAAAGTCCACCTTTAAGGTGCGGAAATCTAACATAAAGTTCGTTCAATAGGTACAGCCCAACAAGATCAGTTACCTGCGCAGAATCACTCGAACCCATGGTAACGTCAAAGTTGTTGGGTGTGTTTTTACGCGTCAAAAGTGTATCCTCGAAATTGATGATAGTCCCACGGGCGGCTAGTATAACATCAATCTGGGGTCGCGTAAGACTAGACATTTTTCGGCTCTGTTGGATTACATTGAGCTATATCTGATACTGTCATTTCTCTAATACGACGAGTGTGTTTAACTCTAACGCACTCACGTATTTTAATCTTATATATACACACACACACATATATATATATATATATATATATATATATATATATATATATATATATATATATATATATATATATATATATGTAAAAGTTCTATTTAAATTGTTGGGATGCAAGAAGCAAATATTTTTATAACTGACATAAAGCACTCAACAAGTAATTGGAGTAAAAATACAATATTAACGAATGGAAACTATATTTATAACACCATATTTATTTCATTATACATATTTCAAGGACACCAAGTTAAATTATGGTGTGCTTTCATCAGATAAAATATAATATAGAGCAGTTTTCTCTCTCTCCCTCTTTCTCTTTCTTCGTAACCCAACGGCTTATTTAAAAATATTCAATACAAATTTACATAATAGTAAAAATAATGTTATAACCCCACTATCCGGGGGCTTCCAACAGTAATGGTTGCATTGTTTAAGGGTATGCCAATATTTATTTATAAAACTGCTCTATATTATATTTTATCTCATGAAAGCACACCATAATTTAACTTGGTGTCCTTGAAATATGTATACTGAAATAAATCTGGTTTTATAAGTATAAGTTCCATTTGTTAATATCGTTTCAATGTATGTATATATATATATATATCTACATATATATGTATATATATATATATATATATATATATATATATATATATATATATATATATATATATATATATATATATATATATATATATATTTATATATATATATATATATATATATATATATATACACACATATATATATATATATATATATATATATATATATATATGTGTGTGTGTGTGTGTGTGTGTGTGTGTATGTGTGTGTGTGTGTGTGTGTGTGTATGTGTGTGTATGTGTGTGTGGGTATGTGTGTGTGTAAAACGCAAAGATAAATAACAAAGCTAACAACACTCTACAATGGAAAATATAATAGATTGACACTTGAATAGCGACATGCGTGAAGTAAGTGGATAAACCAACAGAACAAAACAGTAGAAGGAAGCTATTCATTAGTATAACGCTTCAAATGGTAGGAAAAGTGCCGTATCATTACAAATGTTGTTCCGTCCTCATCAGGTGTGCATATGTATTTGTATATGAATGTATGTATGTATATATATTAATTAATCATATTATTTAAGAAACATTAACCTGGCGATTCGGTGAAGAAATTAAGTTTAGAAACAAAATTGATTTGTGATATGAGACATGAAAACTAATCGATACATTCTTTGTACAAATCCACCCCTTCAGACAATTAGCATTTGGTATTCAACGTTGGTATTCTCAGCATGTTTAAAGTACATTATATGATCAGATCGAATCCTGTGCATCTCATATGCGAAGCCACACATTCAAATACCTAATTTTACTTCTTTCTCTATTCACTTTTCGATTTGCTTCCGTCACTATTTCGTGTAGTAGCTGGCATCTGTTCATATTGTATATACTGAATTGCCCAGCTTCCTAAACTATACTGTCGATCGTTGCATTTCGCACCATCTCACCTTTTAAATATTTTAAGTTCAATGAAAGGAAAGATTGCACTTCAAACCATCTCGATTTTGCATAGACTTCAGATATTCTACACCGAATATCACCTTATTAATGCATATTGCAGAATAGGTACCATTCCTCACCCCACATTTCGCTGCATAAATGTTAGACCTATTCATTGGTATATAAGGAGCACTGAATTAAAATATGATATAATGTTTGTCCTAACAGCTTTTTCTTTGATAAAAAACGCATACTCTTTTAGCTGTTGAAGTATGCCCTTATGCATATGAATTGGTGCCTTATATTTTAGACGTATGTTAGGGTATATTTGGAATACTGATTCCAAAAATGACATGTGTCTGCCGTAGCCACTCTAGAAGTATATTTTTCAAAGACAACAACTAAAGCAGATATAGTTTATGTCGTTGAGACGAGAGTGCTGTTGAAGGATTCACATTGCATAGTTTCAATGAATAGCAATGCATCTTGTACATGGTATTCGTTTGATCTAGATGGTAAGCCCTTCCTTTGCAATCATACAAAACTGAATTAGTAAGAACATGCTAGAAGCATTAATCTAGACAATATGAGTCTTGAAATAGATTACTTGGACAGTCAATTACATCACTTTTATGAAGATGTTCATGGTTTATGTAAATACCAAATTATGAAACGAGGTACCATGGAGAGTGGAATACATATGCTATAGATTTTTAGAAAAACCACACTCAAGAGCTCCTCTAGATGAACCACTAATGGCGGATAAGTTTTCTACCTTGCGAATTACAATTGCTATGTAAGATGGTTTCTTATTTAGTAATATCTGATTATTTTCATAGCATGTAGTATATTAATAACAATAATTGTTTCTAATGTTGACACAAGGCCAGCCATTACCCCAGTGCATTACTGATCCTTTATTTTATCTATCCCGTAAGTATGAAAGGCAAGGTTAACCTCAGCGGGATGTAAATTCAGAGCGTAACGGTCCGTAACTCTATTCTGCAAAGAATGGTGTCCGACTCTCTATATTAATAACAATAATATTGTGTTTAAATCTTTACCAAACTCCCATGATATTAACTAGAAGAGAATCTGAGAATCAGTGGTTCAAATATATACAATAATAAGACTAAATATTAAGGCATCAAAATAAAATTTACTATTAGAAACCCTATTTTAATTTTCCA
>OZ024743.1:154389334-154436834 GCA_964016885.1 Eledone cirrhosa
TCTCTCTGTGTGTGTGTGTATATATGTCTCTTTGTATGTTGATGTACGCGTGTGTATGTGTTTGTGTATATATGTGTGTGTGTGTGTGTGTGGGTAGACCAGTATTTTTTTACCAAGAATTTTTGTTGGAGCCACTTTTTTAACATAAAAACAGTATTGGCGCAAAAATCAACATTTTACATTCACATGACCTCTACCGACCAATCAAAATTGTTTTGACCACAAGAATTTTTGCAACACAAAAATAACGCTGGAGCCACTTTTTTAACAATAAAAAACAGGTAGAATTCCCCAAACTAATCAGATCAGAGCAAACAGCACGGACACTCTATCTCAAAATTATTTTTGAAAAGCATTTAGAAATGCGCAACCGGTAAAAACTTAAAAACTTAAAACCACAACTGAATACTAACCCATACAATCACTAATACTAATTTATTCCTAATTAAACCATTTTTCAACTGTGAACAATTTGTCAGCATTTTCTATTCCGTTTACCAATATATAATAACTTGTGTGTTACACCTCTATTCTTTTAACTATATATATATATATATATATATATATATATATATATATATATATATATATATATATATATATATATATATATATATATATATATGTATATCTTAGTCTTAGTCTTAGTTCCTCCAGTCCCTTGTAGAACATTGGGCGCGACGAGCTTCCTCCACTTGATCCTGTTACTGGCGGCTCTTCTAGCACCTCTCCAGATAATTCCCATCTCCCGCAGGTCCTCCCTGAATGTGCTCTGCCATGTTTTTCGTGGTCTTCCCCGTTCTCTCCTGCCACCTTCTGGTAACCAATCCATGGCAATATGAGCAGGTCGATCTGCCGGCAAACGAAGGATGTGGCCCGCGAACCTCCGTCTCCTTTTCCGGACAATGTCCCTTAACCTCTCCAATCCTGACCTCCTCATCACTTCCTCGTTGCTAACTTGGTCTCCCCATGACATTTTCAATATGGTCCGAATGCAACGACGGTGGAATACATCAAGCTTGTAACATACACTCTCCGTACACTTCCATGTCTCACAGGCATATATCGCTGTTGGTACTACAATAAACCTGTACACACGGAATCTGACCGCGTTGCCGACGGAACACATGGACCATACGGACAGAGTCGCTGGAAGACCGCCGCTGCTTTTCCCAGCCTTGTGCGCACATCCACCTCAGCATCCCCATCGTCAGAAATGTTGCTGCCAAGGTATTGGAACTGTTTTACACATTCAATATTACGCTGACCAACCATGATGGGAGGATTTGGATGGTCACCTGTCGACATGGTCTTGTTTTTTCACAACTGATGCGCAGGCCAACTTTCTCTGCATTGTCATTTAGAACGTTTGCAATATCTTGCACTGCTTCTCTCTCACACACACACACACACACACATATATATATATATATATATATATATATATGTATATATATATATATATATATATATATATATATATATATATATATATATATATATATATATATATATGTGTGTGTGTGTGTGTGTATATATATGTATGTATATATATATATATATGTATGTATATATACATATTTCCTTCTTCGGTTAGCTTCCCCCTGTGTTGTTTACTTGTCTCACTCGCTTTACGCGTTTCTATTGTCCTAATAACTTATTTAAGTTATTATCGCTCCAAAGTGAGGTATATGATCGTTTGGTAAATCACTGATGAGGGACTCATTTTATAACATGTTATCCATGTGCAACCAGCAGTATTCTTCTCACCTATATTTTCATATATATATATATATATATATATATATATATATATATATATATATATATATATATGTTTATATATAGAGATGTAAAAAATGAAACGTTTGTACGGTTGTTACTTAAATCTAAGTATGTATACGTACATGCATATATGTATATACACGTACAGTAGTATGTATATATATACATACTACTGTACGTCTGTATACATATATGTATGTGCGTATACATACTTATATATATATATATATATATATATATATATATATATATATATATATATATATATATATATATATATATATATATATATATATATAAGTAGGTATACGTACATATATATAATGTGTCCCTAGATTCATTAGATAAAATATATACAGTATTTCTTCTCACAATTAGCATAAATCAACCACACACAAAAATCATTTAAACGAGGCTAGAATTTTAAAATATTCTTATGAAGGAACAATCGATAAATGATATAGCTTTTCATCCGCAACTCACAGTTACATACATTTACCTAGTATTTCTGATAGCCTGTAGAATTTGAGTAGACATATGGGTAACCATACATAATTAGGTACAAAGTCAAATTTAGAAGAAAAAATGTACATAAACATAACAAAATCATCAAAATATCTCTACTACAGGCGGTTTCACTCACTTTTTGGCTATATCCGATCTTGGATAAATCAACGAGGTTGGAAATCATCAGGAGATAAACTCAATTGGACAAATATTCCTCTTACATGATCCCCGCCAGAAACGAATTAAAAATGGCTAAGAATCGTTACATATTAAATGGTCAAGGCATAAACTGTGTGATCGGTGCGTGACGGCGAGTAGGCTGGTTGCCAGAAAGCGCAGCCGAATACTCCCTAAAGTCTTACTCAACCTTTCGGGAATATATAAAATGTAATGGGTATATACATAATAACTAGACAAAGCCATCTGATGAATTATAAGAGCCCACTTGAATAAGTATCTGTTGATCTTATACAAGCTTCTACATAAATTGGTATAATTTCACCCAAATTGTAGAAATCTTATAGTGAAACGAGTCGTCTGGGAAGTGATATATGTGTTATATCTCATATGAAATGATACAGCCAATGTAACACACAATACAATTAGTTAGCAGGCCGAACGTTTAATTAGGAATATACTCAGGCATTTCCTAATGTTTGTTGAGTGAGTTGGAATTTGGCCGGCATATCGCTATTAGCTTTCTCCGATTATGTATTTATATATTTACTCTTGGAGCAACAGATATGAACTTTCCCGATATAAGGTATGACTCTCTTTGTTTATTTTTTATATGAATATTGATTGTTTGTTCTTGTATCTCATTCTGTTATTTTGCCCGAGAAAATAGCTATGTGTGTCATCAAGCGATGCGCACATATGGTTATTTTTTCATATCCAATTGATTTATAGCACGTAGCTTGAATTATTTTCAGAATTCATTGACATGCGCATGTATTGTTTTTTGGCGGTAGTCTCCTTCCTCCTATTTTCGAGACAGTGTGAGATTATCTTTAGAACTGCTGGACTAACAACCTAGCAGCCCCCTCAAGCACTGATGGTGATTATCGCTAAATATTGATGTTGATTTGGTTATCAATATAGATATGATTGTGCACCCACTGATGAATTATAAGAGCCCACTTGAATAAGTATCTCTTGATCTTATACAAGCTTCTACATAAATTGGTATAATTTCACCCAACTTGTAAAAATCTTATAATGAAACGAGTCGTCTTGGAAGTGATACATTTGATATATCTCATATGAAATGATACAGCCAATTGTCCACACAATACAATTAGTTAGCACCCTGAACGTTTAATTAGGAATATACTCAGATATTTCCTAATGTTTGTTAAGTGGGTCGGAATTTGGCCGGAATATCGCTATTAGCTTTCTCCGATTATCTATTTATATTTATATATATATGCTTTTGGCAACTATTGACGGTGTGGCTGAAAGACGAATTAATTAAATAACAGAGCAATATATAAAAAATATGACCATATTATTATTAGGTAAAATATATACAGTATTTCTTCTCCCAATCAGCATAAATCAACCACACAAAAAATCATTTAAACGAGGCTAGAAGTTTAAAATATACTTATGAAGAAACAATAGATAAATGATATAGCTTGTTATCTGCGACTCACAGCTACAGAAAATTTACCTAGTATTTCTGATAACCTGTAGAAATTGACTAGACATATATTTAACCATACATAATTGTGTACAGAATCAAATTTAGAAGAAAAAAATGTAGCTAAACATACCAAAATCATCAAAATATATCTACCATGGCGGTTTCATCACTTTTTGGATATATCCGATCTTGAATAAATCAACGAGGTTGAACATCATCGGGAGTTAAACTCAATTGGACAAATATTTGTCTTACCTGATCCCCGCCAGAAAGGAATTCAAAATGGCTGATAATCGTCACGTAGCTAGTGGTCATGGCAGAGAGTTTGTGATTGGTGCCTGTCTGCGAGTAGGCTGGTTGCTAGAAAGCGCAGCCGAATACTGCCTAATGGGAGTATATACACTTTAAAGGGTATATACATATAAAATAGACAAGGAGAAACTAAGAGAATTATAAATAAATAAATAAATAGATAAATAAATAAATAAATACATACACAAGCACAATAACAACAAACACATATAAACACACACTAGTAAAGATAGAATACATTAACCAATACACAGTCACCCAATCACGAACACACATCAAACAAAACACTATACCAACACGCAAACGCATGCGCAATGAAGACAAAATAAAATAAACAAATAAATAAATAAATAAATAAATAAATAAATATATAAACAGACTAAATAAAGATGGCGCAGAAAATAAAATGTAACGGGAGGAAACAATAGCACAACTGACAATGTTGCAGATGTGCAACGAAAGAACTTTGATAAACTATATATATGTGTATGTGTCTATATTGTATCTGTATTATTTTTGACCGTTGATCAGTCAATGGCAACAATGAGGACCGAATAAATTAGATTACCGATATAAAAGACACAGAGAGCGAAAAGCGAAAACCAACCAAACAGTAAGTGTGTTCAGTTATTAATTCTGGCAATATTACAGAAATATGACCCTCCCCAAGTATAACAAAATATATATATATATATATAATTGTAGGAATCGGGTTGATTACCCCCTATCCGGGAAATGCCTCTCTAGTAACATTGTCTACAAATGTAAGGTTGTAACACCCACGTCTCATAGGGCCTACATAGGGTTAACCGCCAATAGATTCAAGCAGCGTCTTTACATGCATATCCGTTCTTTTCGTTACCCTCTAAGAAGGAATATGACGTCACTTTCAACTTATATCTGGAGTCTAAAAGACAGCCACACCCAATATAAGTTACACTGGGAGATCCTAGCTAGGGCTAGATCGTATAGCGGTAATAAAAGACCATGTGACCTCTGCGTTGCTGAGGCCCTGGAAATACTCTATGCCAGAGACCACATCTTAAACAAAAAATCTGAGGCAATTTCGGCTTGTAAACATAAATTGCACAAAACTTTCCTGTATTACAGCCCCACGCTATACCCTAACGGATAGTACGATTTATACGTGGATATTTTACGCCTTGTTGTGGGAGCTAAGTATGTTTTATTTATACCATTACTTATTTGCATAGGTAAGTATATATTACCCGTATGTTTGTGAAGGTACGTATACCTTCTCGTACGTATATTTGATTGTTTATGTCATGGGATATAATTTTATATATTCTGGTACATATGGTTTGACAATGTGTATACGGGAGTTATGCGTCTGTGCGTGTATGCAGGTTCGTACGTATGTTGGGTGTGTGTATATGTGTACTTCATGTTTTGGTTCACATACGTCTCCGAACATTCGTGTATTTACATGTAGGTATGGATGTGCGCTTGTTATATACGTATTTATTTATTTATATACGTTTATATAATTATTTATTTATTTGTATACACGCATACACACACATATTTATATGAGCGTGGTTTTGTATACCGATGGTAAGTGTTATGCGTATGCTTGTGTATGTAAGTATTTGTTTGCGTGTATGTATTTATTTATTTCTATTACTTCTGTATTGTATTTATTTACTTTGCTCTTAACTCTGTAGCGGAGATTCATTCGGTCTCCTAGTTAGAATTTTAGTCTACGACTTCTGCTATACGATTTACGTGGTTTTGTCTTTGCGTGCTATTGTTCTCCACGGTCCACATATGACGTATTATCTTCGTTTTTTTCGTTCATTGCCAGAGAACGTCTCTATGAACCACCTAAGAGAACATTAGTCTAAGACCTCTTTTATACCATAAACGTGGTTCTGTCTTTGCGCGTAATTGTTTTTCACCGCTCCTATCAATGACGTATTATATTCGTTTTTTCCCGTTCTTCGCCAGCGAACGTTTCCAAGAACCAAAGTATCGTCTTCCTGTCTTCCTCCGGTTGCAACGTTTTTTGAAATATCCACTTCTGCGTTTACAGATTGACTTTGTTAGTTTCAGAAGATCCCGTTAAGGTTGAAAGCACCGATTCTTTGCTTAAACTTTAATCTGTTATTTTAATAAATAAATATATATATATATATATATATATATATATATATATATATATATGTTTTTGGCAAACCATTCATAGTGTGGATCAATGACGAATTAATTAAATAATTAATAATCAGAGCAATATATAAGAATCATTAGATAACATATATACAGTATTTCGTCTTCCAATCAGAATAACTCAACCACATAAACAATCATTTAAATGAGGCTATAAGTTTAAAAAAAATATACTTATGAAGAAACACACACACACAGACGCCCCCCCCCCCATATATATATATATATATATATATATATATATATATATATATATATATATATATATATATATATATACGTACATACCAAGTAAAAGTAAAACGAAATCAAAGTATCGTTTTACCATAACAGCTCAATCGAAATTGAATGCGGATAATATATTTCAGAGCATAATCGTACGATAGTATTATGGGAATCCCAATATTTATACATGTGACTAGGCGGGAAATAATCAGAGCATACATTTGTTACTTATTACATCACTAATTTTTTATATATAGCTGTTTCAGACCAAAAGAGAAAATATATTAATTACCATAGTTAAAATAAACACAATGAGTAGCAAATAAAAATTTGGTTTTCATCGGTAATTATATTTTTTTAATACTACAAAATGTAAGATATCCATTGGGAGATAATTGTCTCATAAGTGTTGTTAAGCGGAGCAAATAAACCAGACACCATGTGTGTTTTGCATCAAACGGACAGCAAAGAGGTTCATACGAGAGGTAGAAATAGCTAATAAACAACTTAAATAGGTATAGCTCAACCACAAATAAATCGAAATAGAAACATGTCGATTTCGTTGTTCCATAAAATTTCAATGGACATTAGATGCGAAGCATTTTATTCCTGAGCATATAAGCGGCAACATGATGCAGTCTGCAACCAATCCACGCCCTGCTGCATTTTTGGCCGAAGAGGGTAAACTCTCTGAATATCGGTTGCTCTCTTACAGGTTTGCGGTCGAGTCTGTAGCAGAGGAGATGTCTTCTGTCCTTGACGCTAGGACCACCATTTTACTCACCACTGTAGGATAAATAAGTAGATAGCCGTATAAACATACACACCAGTATCATTTAACTTTTGACAGCATATAATAATATAGATTAAATTAGAAATATTGACAACTAGTAAAACTTTCATTAATTCAATAATTATTTTCTAATCAAATAAACTGGTTTCTCGATATAGCTAATGTGTTAAAATAACATTATGTTATAGCTTGTGTTATAATATATAATTAAATATATATTATTTCTCAGTGGGCTATCAGATTATATTATCGTATACATAAACCTGATTCATTATCTTCTGTAAATGAAAATGTTGATGATATGTAATGTACACTGCAAATCCAAACTTTAAATATACTTTTTAAAAGTTATCTTAAACAAAATAGTAAAACATTTCCATATAATACGCCATTGGTAGTAAACGTAATATAAACATGTATTAAATAATTGGCACTTTATATTAATGCGGGTAAGATACACTGGTATTACTTTTATAGCAAAAAACGCTAAGCAATGGATTATTGACTAACTAATGCATTAGATAGTGTTTTATGAATATTTTGATGTTAAATGCGAAATGAGGATTAGAAAAAGAGAGGTAAAATATCTTTTGTTGTGTTACGTTGCCAATACATTCCTCACGTGTGCGCTTCGTATAGACCTCATCGCCGGAGTATCACGGCCCCTCTTATTGTTTGGTATCTGTTTGACGCTACGTTGGGCAGGCCTACGTCTGCCATGACCTACAATCGGTGGTTCCTTCCCTGGCAGGAATCGGCCTCCAGGTGAACTCGGCTAAGTCGGAGGTGGTGAATGTCAGCCACGCTGCTGGCACGCAGCAAGACAATAATAGCCTGCGCATTGGCGTTTCCTTGAGGCTCGGCCTCGGGATCTGCGAGCCACACCAATGTCGCTGCGGATCCACCGTGGACCCTTTCGGCCTCCACCCGCTTACCTGTCGACACAGTGCCGGCCGCCTTCCACGCCATGCTGATTTCAGCGAGGTCATAAAACATGGCTTGGACGCTGCAGGCTTCCCTTCCCAGTTCAAGGCGGTGGGGCTGCACCGAGGGGACGGCAATAGGCCAGATGGAATGACCATCTTCCCGTTCCGCGGTGGAAAACCCCTCGTCTGGGATGCCGCTTGCACCGACACTTTCTGCAGCCGCAACCTGGTGCAGTGTACGATTAAACCCGGGCTCTGCTGCACGTCGAGCCCAGGTGGCTAAACTCCTCAAATACCGGTCGCTCTCCGACAGGTTTGCGGTTGTACCCCTGGCAGTGGAGACTTCTGGTGTCCTCGGTCCATGGGCTACCTCCCTACTCACCACCATATGCACTGAGCTGGCCAGCCGCAGGTGTGAGCCTCGCGTGCAGGAGTGGCTTTTCCAGTGCGTCTCCCTTGCCATCCTCCGGGGAAACGCGTTCTCCATTCTGATCGCCGGGGCTGTAAGGGGGAGCGGGGGCATCGCGTATCATATCATTCCATATTTAATTATGGTCGGTATGTGTATGTTTATATATATTACTTTTATTTTCATTCAGCATCATGTCATTCTTCATTGCTTTTCTCTGAGACAAATAGATAATTATCTCGTATAAATGTATATGTTGACAGAAAAAAGGAGAGAAATATAGAGTATAATCATCTTAATGTTGATTTATGTTCCCTAACCTTCTGTATTTCTTATATGTCTGTTGATGATTTTAGTGCATTTACTATTCATTAATTATATTATCTTTATCATATTTATTACGTTTCAACGAGAAAAGGACGAATGTTTAAGTTATTGAAAATCTCTTCCTGAAGTACTTTAATCTACTAATCATGTTTGTTATTTTACTGACGTTAAATTGTCCGAGATATGCTTAAAGCTATTTATTACTGCAATCTACCCAATTTACGTTTTGAGTTCAAATTCCGCCGTGGTTACCATTACGTTTCACCTTTACGGAGTCGATAAACTAAAGTACCAGAAATGAACTGGTGTCGATTTAATCGCCTTTCTCCTTTCTTTAAATTGCTGGCTTTGTACTAATATTAGAAATAATAATAATAATAATAATAATAATTACTATTTTGACTGAGTGTTGACCGCAGCTCTGAGCACTTTGGGTACATACATTCTTACTTTTCCTTTTGTTTGTATTATATTGGATGCAATCTCTTGTTTGTATTTTATTGGTGCAGTGTCTAGTAGCGTTGATCTCTCTATGTTGCATGTGTAGGTAAAACTTGTAGTTTTTCTATCATCCCCATCGCATTTATTATTATGGGAATTGTTTCAGATATCACCATCTATATTCAGGTTGATTCTATCTCCAGATCTTTCTATTTAGCAAAGTTCTATAAATCCGTGATACATATATTGCTGACGGTTGTGACTGATGCATCAACCATGGAACTTTCCTTTTCTCTTCCGACCTTGACTACACCGTCTGATCAATTGGCTTAGATCTCCCAATCTGGATGCATTGCCCTATTCCAGAGTATAGGTTTGTTTGTCATGCATTGACGCCTTGTCACTGAATGTCTGAATCACCGCTTTTCGGTTGGTATTTCGTAATGTGTGAAGATATACTTTGTTGACTACGAATGGACAGCGGATGATAATGTTTTCTCCCATATATTCCACATATTCTGCATGTACAGTATTTTACTTATTTATGTACTTTTGACAGAGTGGCTGGTTTGATATTTTACTGCCGTTAGTAATCTCACGCTTCTTCTTCTTCTTCTTCTTCTTCTTCTTCTTATTATTATTATTATTATTATTATTATTATTATTATTATTATTATTGTTATTGTTATTCCTTGAATCTCAGTCATTGATGTTGGTTAACTGGAAAGTCCGTTGGATTGAATATCAAGCCACTACCTGCAGCCTCAGATATTCAGGACGTATCGGAGGGTTCTTGCCGTTCCAAGCAAGCATGCCTTTTGAAGCGTTCCAAAAAGCGTGAAGGGGCCGATTTTCTTTAACCATCCCTGGAAACCTTTGGAGATAGTCCCCAGTGCGCCTATGACAATCGGGATCACTTTGACTTCATGGCAGTTCCAAATCCATTATTATTATTATTATTATTATTATTATTATTATTATTATTATTATTATTATTATTATTATTGTTGTTATTCCTTGAATCTCAGTCATTGATGTTGGTTAACTGGAAAGTCCGTTAGATTGAATATCAAGCCACTACCTGCAGCCTCAGATATTCAGGACGTATCGGAGGGTTATTGCTGTTCCAAGCAAGCATGCCTTTTGAAGCGTTCCAAAAAGCGTGAAGGGGCCGATTTTCTTTAACCATCCCTGGAAACTTTTGGAGATAGTCCCCAGTGCGCCTATGACAATCGGGATCACTTTGACTTCATGGCAATTCCAAATCCTTTTCACCTCCCACTTTAGGTCCTGGTATCGGTTAATTTTCTCCCTCTCCTTCTCTTGCACTCTCGTGTCGATTATTATTATTATTATTATTATTATTATTATTATTATTATTATTATTATTATTACAGTTGCATTTATCTTGCTTTATGTTCATACAAGTTATCACCAAGTCACAACCAGTAACCTCAAGAGACAACAAGGTCCGCCATGTTCATGAAAGAATATACATACTCACACATGCATCTTTAGTGTTTAGACTTGTGATGTACTTATATTGACAGAATCTTCCTTAGTATATGGGCAGTTCCAATTAGTACTATCTGTTGTATTTCTCCTATACGCGGGTTTCCTGGGATTTGCGATAAGTAATCATTAGACCACTTAGGTATCATTGCCAGAGCGCCTACAATCACTGGTATTGTTTTAGTTCTCCATTTCCACATTTTTCCAATTTCTATCTCCAGGTCCTTATACTTGCTCAATTTTTCAAATGTCTTTATAGATACATTCTTGTCTATTGGAACAGACATATCAATTAGCAGGCATACCTTCTTTTTAAAGTCCTTCAATATTATATCAGGTCTAGTTGCATCTATTGTTCGGTCTGTTTGGATGCTAAAGTTCCACAAGATTGAGATGTCATCTTTTTCAAGTACGGGAGGTGGTTGATGCTCCCACCAATTCTTTTGATGGGGCAGGTCAAAATGCTTACACATTATCCAATGTATGTATTGTGCAGCTCTGTCATGCCTGTTTAGGTATTCGGTTGGAGCTATAGGACTGCACATTGAAATTATATGGTGAATGGTCTCTGGTTGTTTTTTGCATACACGGCATAATGGGCTGCATCCATTTTTTATTATGTTGGCTTGGTAATTTGTTGTTGGCAGACACTGATCTTGTGC
This sequence comes from Eledone cirrhosa, assembly GCA_964016885.1. NCBI lineage: Eukaryota > Metazoa > Mollusca > Cephalopoda > Octopoda > Eledonidae > Eledone > Eledone cirrhosa. The sequence continues at coordinate 154,401,066 of OZ024743.1, forward strand.
TGATATAATCAGTCCTTCAGTCTCCGATTTCAGTCCAGAAGATGCCAACCACTGATGAGTTAAAGTTTTGTCAACATCAGGATTGTTAGCTCGCTCTGGGTATTTTCCATACAGAGGCTTTTCTTGCCATTTCTTAGCCAGTTTCTGTAGCAGTTCTTTCTTTGTAGTTACTTTTACCTGCTTTGCTTTTTCTGAGTTTTCCATTTCAGCAGTAAATGGGACTTCTGAAATTTGTAGTCCATTACTGTATCTTTGTGCATATTTTGTAATGGAATATGATCGTTTGATGCTTTCGTGTTTCAAAACGAGTTTGATCATCCAATCATGTCATTCCCTTAGATATGTAGATAATCCAATTGTTGCAGTTTTCAACGCAATGTCTAACTGGATTAACCCACGTCCTCCTTCTTTCCTAGGGAGATATATTCTATGTATATCTGCCTTAGGGTGATGCATTCTGTGCATGGTTAAGAATTTTCGAATTTTTGTATCGAGCCTACGGATCTCTGTGCTTGACCAGTTGATGACATTGTAACTGTAGGTTACTACTGGTATGGCAAGCGTGTTTATGGCATCGATCCTATTCCTTGCATTCAATTCCGTTCGTAAGATTGCGGTAACATTCCTTCCTTATCCTTTCCCTCTTTGTCGAGTGCTTGATTCCGTCTCCTTCACAAACACCTAGATATTTGTAAGTTTTTTCTTGATCAAGTTCTCTTATCACGTTCCCCCGACCTAGATTAATGTCTGAACTCTTCAGCAGCTTTCCTCTGGTGAACGTTGCTTTGGCGCATTTATCTAGTCCAAACTCCATTTTAATGTCATCACTGAACTGTTTCACAGTGGATAATAGCCCTTGCAATTGACATCATTTTTTGCAAATAGTTTCAGGTCATCCATGTAGAACAGGTGATTAATGGTTTTGTCATAGACTTTATATCCATGTTTTGTTTCATTGAGCATTTTACTTAATGGTATAAGTGCGATGCAGAATAAAAGCGGTGATAAAGAGTCGCCCTGAAAAATTCCACAATTAGTATTAACTTCTCCAGCTTCCAGTGATTTTGTTTCACTATTCAAAAGGAGTGTCGTTTTCCATGTCTTCATACTGAATGACAAAAACCTCCTGACAACGGGGGATATTTTGAAAATCTCTAAACATTTTTCAATCCAACTGTGTGGCAAACTTTCAAATGCTTTTTTATAATCTATCCAAGCAATCGATAGATTTTTGTGTCTATTATGACAATCTTCCAGTATCATTTTGTTAACCAGAAGCTGATCCTTACAGCCATATGAGCCTCGTTTACACCCTTTCTGCTCAATGGGAAATAGGCCATTTGTTATCAGGTGGACATATGTGTATTCAGTTAGGACTGATGTTAACATTTTATACATTGTGGTCAAGCAAGTTATCGGTCTGTAATTTTTGGGATTGTTTGTCTCATCATTCTTCGGAAGCAGGAATGTGATGCCGTTAACTAGCCATGATGTTATCTTTTCTGGCTCCTTAACTATTTCATTGTAAAGTTGGGCTAACAGCTCATGAGACTCTGTGAAGGCATTTATCCAAAAGTTTTGTATTTTGTCTTTTCCTGGGGATTTCCATTTGCTGGTTTTTCTTAGAGCCAAGCGCAACTGTTCAACTGTTATATTTTCCCATGTTTGTTCCTCAAGGTGAGCTGTATCTTTCATTTGTCTGTCTATCCATGGGGCATGTATGTTATGAACTTTTTCTTCGGCCCAGATCTTTTCCCAGATTTCTTGCACTTCCTCCTTGGGTGGTATTGATTTAGCAGTTATTGTTGACTCACCAATTTTTCTGTAGAAGTTTCTTTGGTTGTTTTTGAACATATTATTGTTCTTATAGAATCTAGATCGTTTTTCAAAGCGCCTTATCCGAGCAGCTTTGGCCGCCACTTTTTGCTTGATTATTTCTATCGGCATGCCTATGTCACATGTTGATTTTATACTGTACTTTTTTTTTCAATTTTCTAAGTTTAGTTTGTTTAACATGTTCACCTACTTTATAGTTTGTTAAGATTTCTATGTCAGATCGGAGAAGGTTTATTTGGCGATTGATGTTCTCTTACCAATTAGATTTCTTGTGGGAATTCCTTTGTTTTTTCATCTTCACTCCACATAAGTGTGTGGTGACTTTAGCCGATGCATAATAGAGATGATTTAAATCAGTAATGTTTAGTTTGTTTGTGATGATAATATTTTTGAGAATTATGTTAGTCTTGTGTATTATCTTTTGGTTCTGTTTGGAGTTCTGGATCTTAGGAAGGGTGTCTCGTTGCCCCATGTCAGATTCTTTCATTTTCATCCATTCGATCATAATTTCATCCTTCAAGTTGGCAAGTTCATTCTCATTCATTTCTTTATCATTTACGATCTCATTATTTTCATTTGGAGTTTCATCCTGAGCATGCACTCCCTCCACTTTTTCGACCCTTTCTTTAATTTGTTCTGTTGCCAGTGATTCCGCCCCAACCCTGGGATTCGAAGTGTTACAGTTTACCTCGTTTTCACTGACACATGTTTCATTTTCCCTTCGCTGACTTTGTACTAATAGCTTGATCTGATCAATTTCTATATCAGTTAGTAACTTTTTTCTTACAATATTTCTTCGTATATTGGCTAGTTTGTTACTGTCAATATAGCCTCTGTTTTCGGGATGTTTCTTTTTCCAGTTGATATATGTCTGTTCTGTATTCGATGTATTTGATGGGTAGTACATGGCAGTGTAGAAAGCCTCAAGGACTTCTTTATTATCTTCCCTTGACCATTTTTCTCTCTTTTTCTTTGGATTTATTGGTGGTGAGCATGGAGGGCCAACAGTAGGAGTATTCCGTTTATGGGAGGTCTCCAGCTCCGAAGTGATGGGAAGGTTTGAACCATTAGCTGATTTTTCGACCCCAGTCTGGTTCCTCTCTGAGGGACGCGGCCCTTTTTTACTCGGGTGACGGCCGATCCGGTATGAGATTTTATCATTAGACATTTACTTTATTTTGTCGCGTGTTATCCTTATCCGCCAAGGGGTAATCATTTCGTGTTACCACTTCTAGAACGAGTGTCAACCAAGACTAGAGGGGTCGTTCTCCCCTAGAGACACGGCTATTCCCCGACGGCCGCCATCCCGGTATTTCTTGGTCACGGGGTTTTCTTTTTGTTGTTTTTTTAAATTGTTATTATCATGAGTGGTTCCTTAATGTGAGCATTGCGTGGCTTAAGAATGCAATTATTAATAATTGTCTCCACTCCAGGCACAAGGCCAGCAATCACCCAGTGCATTACAATAATATAATATACTTTTTGTTGTAGTTGGCTGTTATTGTTGTTGGCTATGTCGGTGGTGGTGCCGGGGCTTTTTATATTGTTGGTGAGGAAGGGGTGAGCCAGCAGTCCCATAGTTGTTGATGTGGCCAGGTCACTAAGTCAATCTATTTATATCTTTTGCTAGCCTTCTTCTTGTCTAGTGATACCGCCACCTTCCCCTTTCTCTCTCAAGTTAACAGGGGAATAGTGGTGGTAGCATTGAGGAGTGGTGGCGGCGACGATGGGATAGTGGTAGCAATGATGGATGGGGTGGGGTGGTGTCAGCAGCCAGCGGGGTGATATGGGAGACAGTAGCGGCGGTATCGATACTGAGACAGTGGTGGTGGTGATGTCGATACCGAGGCAGTGGTGGTGGTGATGTGATCGTATTACTGTAGTGATGGTGTTGTAGCGGTGGTAGCAATGAAGGAGTGGTGGCGGCGGTGATGGGTTAGTGGTGGTAATGATGGCAGTAGTGAGTGGTGGTGGTGAAATTGCGGTTATCTGCCTGTTGTGTTTAGTGTACACAGAGAGGTGATGGGGTAGGTGGTGTATCTAGTTTCTGGTGTTGGTGAGATTGGTGTTGTTTGGCTGTTCTATATAGTGTAGACAGAGGAGGGGGGGGGTTCTTCTTCCATTTATAGCCATTTTCTTGTTTGAATATACAATGTACAATACAAAGTTGAATATTTGAATATTTGAGCCTTATAACAATATATTTTGGGTCCGAATTTTTTGGGGCTCAAGCCGGATGCTTTACGTAGCATTTGTACTAAGAGTTGTTATTTCACAAATGATTTTAATATGTTAAAGATTCAAAACTTACGGGAGCGATTTCATGACCTTCTACCACCTCGTGCGTCTTCTTCCCTTCTTCTTCTTCTTCTTCTTCTTCTTCTTCTTCTTCTTCTTCTTCTTCTTATAATTATTATTATTATTATTATTATTATTATTATTATTATTATTATTGTTACTATTCCTTGAATCTGAGCCATTGATGTTAGTTAACCGGAAAGTCCGTTGGAATGAATATCAAGCCACTACCTGCAGCCTCAGATATTCAGGAAGTATCGGAGGGTTCTTGCTGTTCCCAGCAAGCGTGCCTTTTGAAGCGTTCCAAAAAGCGTGAAGGGGCCGATTTTCTTTAACCATCCCTGGAGAATTTTGGAGATAGTCCCCAGTGCGCCTATGACAATCGGGATCACTTTGACTTCATGACAGTTCCAAATCCTTTTTACCTCCCACTTTAAGTGCTGGTATCGGTTAATTTTCTCCCTCTCCTTCTCTTGCACGCTCGTGTCGAATGGGCAGGCCACATCCACAATCAGACACGATCTTTTTTCTTTGTCCACAACCACCAGGTCAGGTCTATTGTGTTCCAGTTTCTTGTCCGTCTGTAATCTAAAATCCCACAGCACCTTCACCTGATCGTTCTCCATCACCGTCTCTGGCTTATGCTCATACCATTTCTCAGAATGTGGTAAACTCATTACGTTGCACAGGTGCCAGTGGATCTCCCTGCCCATCACATCATGTCTCCAGCCCTTATAGTGGTTCTGGGCTAGATGTTTACACTCGGATACAATGTGAGCCACAGTCTCCTCTCTCTCTCCACAGATCCTGCACAGTGGGCTAGCCTCCTCCTTGTAAATATGGTGTTTCAACCACTTCGTTTTGAGGGCCTGCTCCTGCGCAGCCATTAACATTCCTTCTGTAGCCTTTTTGAGATCTCCTCTTCTCAACCAGTTCCATGTCTGTGGATCTCTAAATTCAGTTTTCTCAAAGAAGGTACTATGAAGAGATTTTTCATGAAGGCTGCTCTTTCTCCATGTTGTTATTTCCTCCTTGGACATCCCCTGGCCTATTGTCCCCTCCTTCAGTACAGTTCTGAGCATTTGCTCCTTACTATCAGTCACGTATTTGTGTAGGTTGTTTTTCTCCATCTGAACACAGTCCTCTATGCTGATAAGACCTCTTCCACCCTCATATCTCCTTAGGTAGAGTCTATCGACATCACTCCTCTTGTGGAACATGTTGTAGATAGTCAATAGCTTCCTCGTCTTCCTATGCATTTCTCTTTGTTCAGCAACATTCCATCTCAGAATTCCCGCACTGTACCTAATAATAGACACAGCTCGGGAATTTACTGCACTTATGGCATTCCTTCAGTTCAGATGTGACTTTAATACGCTCCTTACTCTCCGAATGTATTCAGTTCTTATCAATTCCTTCATTTTTTGTTCTTGATGTCATCAGCCTCCAGAACGCCCAAATACGTGTATCCTTCTTCAGAGTCAATTTCCTTTATCATCTCACCTGTTGGTACCTGGATTCCGTTACTTCTTCTCAACTTACCCCTCTTCATCACAATGACTCCACACTCACTAATACCAAATTACATGCATATATCATTGCTAAAAATACGGACAGTGTCAACAAGCACATCCAACTCCTTCTCACTTTTCCCGAAGAGCTTAAGATCGTCCATGAAGAGGAGATGATCGATGGTAAGCCCTCCCTTTCCCAACTTATATCCTGCTCTCACTTTTCGCAGTACACTGGTCAGGGGCATCAGAGCAAGGACAAACAACAGAGGGGACAGGCTATCTCCCTGGAAGATACCTGTTTGATCTTCACGCTTCCCAAGGATACTCCAGTTGATGTCAGCTGTGTTTCCCAGGACCTCATACTCCTGTCCAGCAACTGTCTGATGTTATCTGCCACCTTGAAGATCTCCAGGCTTTTGCTGATCCAAGAATGAGGCACCATGTCAAATGCCTTTCTGTAGTCTATCCATCCCATGGCAAGATCAGTGTGTCTCCTCCTGCAATTCCCCATTACCATCTTATCAATAAGTAACTGGTCCTTTGTACCACGTGACTTCTTTCGGCATCCTTTCTGTTCGTCCGGTAACAAATTGTTTGTGTGGAGGTGATGGTAGATTTCCTCAGCCACAATGCTCGTCAACAGTTTCCACATTATGGACAGACATGTGATAGGTCTATACTTGGTAACATCATTACCCTTGATTCGGTCTTTCATTATCAGAACTGTGGTACCTTTTGTCAACCACTCTGGCACCTCACCCGACACCAAGCAGTCATTGAACATGGCCGTCAGCTTCGGGTGGAGGGATGTTAAATTTTTAATCCAATACCCCTGCACACCATCTGGGCCTGGTGATTTCCAGTTGGTTAGTTTTTTGGCCTGTCCCTTAAGAGTTTCAACTGTGATACTCAAATCAGTTTGTTGGTGTGACTGCTCACCGATCTCCCTCTGTACTGTCTCAATCCACTCTGCCTGGACATTATGTCTAACATCCTGCTCCCATATTCCTCTCCAGAATGTTTTAGTTTGCTCCGCCCCAGGGATCAAGTCGTTGCCTCTTTCTTTCCCCTCAAGCTGTCCAAACACCATCTTCTGGTTGTTGTCGAACATGCGGTTCTGTTTATACTGACTGACTCTGTTCTCGTATCGCCTGATTTTTGCACTCTTTGCTACAATGAGTTGCTTCAGTTCCTCTATGATAATATTTAGCTTTTTCCTCCTAGTTTTGTACTTTATTTCCAGTCTATTTTTAGTGCCTATGTTTTTTAGTGTCCCATTCAGTAGTGACTCAAGCTTTCCTATGTCATTTCTCATTTCCCCGATTTGACCACTCAGTCGTTTCTTCCACCAAGGCTCTGCTCTTTCTTGTCTGTTGTTTCCCCTCGCTTTTATACCAAGTAGTTTCCTCACCTTATTTGCTGTTGCCTTGAGGATATTGTTGCACTGGTGAAGGCTCCTCGCCTCAAGGTATGGGATGACTTTGTTTACCTTAGCTGTTGTTTCTCTTAACTTTTTCCTGTCTACAAATCTTAGGTTCATAGGTCTCCCCCTATCATTGTTCAATTCATCTACCATTATTATTATTATTATTATTCCACCTCGGCGTTCTACAGAGGATTAGTGGAGGGGAAGAGCGACGACGTACTTGGGGAAACTCTAGGCGTCGACGAAAATCAACTAGCCAATCTCTTCGGAAGAACTTTCGGGCCGGGGCCTAAGGACAACTTCCAGAAATCTCTGGCCTGGCAGTGCTACCGAGGAGCCTTGCCAGTTCGGGATAAACTCTACAGGCATGGAGGTGCCGTCAGCCGGGCATGTCCGAGATGCGCGCAGGGCGACGAAACCGTCCTGCACGCACTCGTCCAGTGTCCGAAAATTGCTGACTTGTGGGTTTATGTCGAACACCTGCTGTCGCGTTTAGGACGGATCCGGCTATCATCTGAGTCCATCGTGAGCATTGCCCCGCCCTCCTTCTTTAGCCGGGAAGGGCAGGCAATTTTTATCTGTCTGGTGGCCATGGCGAAAGAGATAGTATGGTGGATACGTTTGAAAGGGCTGAAGACGAGCACTTACCTCTTCGGTGATTCTCTGATTGACTTTTTCAAATTTCATTTGAAAAGGAAAATCAGAGTAGAGAGGGAAGTGTTCTCTTCCCAGCATTTTGTTGAAAGATGGCTGAGAGAAGCAAGAATGGCCCGAGTGAATGGGCCTACTCTGAGCATATATCTGTAAATTAAAGGTGGACAACTGGGAGAGGGCACTTGCCTTGGTGGTCAGGGTCATTGTGGATTTTTACTGGGCTTTCTCCACAAATGTCCCTCCGAAGTCTCCCCCCTATTGGGGAATTTTTCATTGTTATTTTTTGTTACATCCTCTGTTTTTGTTTTTTACACGCAGAAATGCCCAATTGTACCGTCCTGCATTGTCCTGCACTGTCCTTAATGTCTACTTTATGTAAACCCTTGTGGTTAATAAAGAAATCATTATTATTATTATTATTATTATTATTATTATTATTATTATTATTATTATTATTATTATTATTGTTATTACTCTTTGAGTCTCAGTCATTGATGTTAGTTAACTGGAAAGTTTGTTGAGATGAATATCAAGCCACTACCTGCAGCCTCAGATATTCAGGACGTATTGGAGGGTTCTTGCTGTTCCCAGTAAGCAGGCCTTTTGAAGCGTTCCAAAAAGGGTGAAGGGGCCAATTTTCTTTAACCATCACTGGAAACCTTTTGAGATAGTCCCTAGTGCGCCTATGACAATCGGGATCACTTTGACTTCATGACAGTTCCATTATTATTATTATTATTATTATTATTATTATTGAATACCATGGTTGACGGTGGCTCGGCTCTGTAAGGTATAGTAATTTTTAACCGCAATAACAATTGTAAATTGTTTAAAACTTTAACCAAATTGTAGACAAAAACACCCTCCTCCTCGTGAGAGGGGTCTTTCTGCCCGTTATTTGGCCCTTCGGGGTTATATAACCGCTTATTGGAGTTTTGTGCCCAATATTTATTTTAAACCACAAAAAAACATGGCTACAATAAAGAATTTTCACAAGTCACGCCCACTCATTCCGTATTCTTCCTCCTCAATCGTCACTACATCAGAGAGAAGATTGTCTCTATCCCTCCCTTCTCTTTCGCAAGTGACGCCAGTAAATAAAAATAAAAATATAGTTTCTGATAGTTTTCAAGAGCACATGCAAAACGTGGAACATGTCTCCACGACGACGACAACGACGAAAAATGTCTGCCGTAAATACGGAAAGCCATTTCATTCGTCTGACGTCATGAATAATAGCAGTAGCAGCCGTAATAACAGAAGCAGCAGCAACAGTGACAAAGAAAAACATCAGTAGCAGCCGCAACAGCATCAGCAGCTGCTTAAACAACAACAGCATTAGCAGCAACAGCAACAACAACAGCAGCAGCAGCAACAGCAACAACAACCACAGCAACAGCGGCCGCGGCAGTCGTAGTACCAGCAGTAACGACAAAGGTAACAGCAGCTCTGTAGACAACAACAACAACAACAACAACAACAACAAAGAAAAATCAATCTCGTTTGCAGGTATCGCAAAGAACCTGGAAACCATCCTTATAACAAATGAGGAATTACAGGAAGCAAACAAGATGGTGACGAAAACAGAACACCTAACAATCTGCAAGGCAGCCGAACATTTTTTCGAAACCCAACAGCACGGTACGGTCACGTACTTTACAGTAAGCACAACATCCCGTAGGGTTGAAAGAGCCACGGATGCTCAAATACAAAAAGCCTTAGGGTCTGTGTGGCAGCGGAAAACGCATATCACCCGAGGCAAGAAATATGCCACCGTGGACGTGGTTTTTGCCACACCCCAGGAGGCAAAGGCTCAATCCTTAGTGACCCTAAGGAGCGAGGACATGGTGTTGGTGCCCTCCTGTGTGGACAAAAAAATGTGAGGGTCAAGCTGACCCCCCCGGGATGGCGCCTTCTTGGCTGGCCGCGTCTGTCCTCGTCTGAATCGAGGACAAAACAACTACTGCAAGTACAGAAATAAGTACGAGAACATTGGGTCGGCACCTCCATTGAGATGTAAATCCAAACCAACCAGGAGTGCATCGAAACTATGCCTGATGTGATAGACTTCGATAACGGCACTCAACTGCTCATAAGTGTTGAGGGCAAACGCCCGAAATGCTTTCGCTGTGGATCGAAGACTCACCTCAGGGCCTTCTGCAATGAGAAGACCCTGAGAAAGGAGTAAAACCCCCCTCCTTCCGAAACCGGCTCCACTGCTACCAGCAACAGGACAGGCGGTAACCAGGAAGGATAGGTCCGTTGCAGACATACCCACGCCACGGAAATCAAGAACAGCAACAGCAGTGGAAGTATTAACAGCAACAGCAACACTAACTGCAGCTGCAACAGAGACTCCACTGCAAACATCACCAACAACAGCAAATGAAAGCGTGGAGCTGGTACCCCTCCCTGACCTCACAGAATCGGACATGGAGTGTGAGGTGGGAGAGGCATGGCAAAAGGTCGCAAGAAGGCACAAACGCAGAAGCAGCGCATCGTCGCCTTCGAAAATGAAGGAAAGAAATGAAAAAAGGGTAAAGGCTAATGCAAAGAGACTTACAGCAGCAACACCACCAACACCATCACCACACACACTAGCACCACCATCACCACCGGCGGCAACCCCACCGCAAACAACAGCAACACCTTCAACCTAACTACCACAAGCACCAACAACAAAACACACACACCCAGCAACAACGACAAGAAAATAGCAGAAACACCCCCCACCCCCAGATAAACAATGCACAGCAATAAATACACACAACAAGAAACTAATGACTTGCATAATTGAACACACAGACATTTCACAGCACGACTACATAATACCAGCACCAATCAAAACACCAACGAACATAAGACTGGTAAGAATAGCACAGAAGCAATACACTAACATCAAAACGAAATTCCCCAAGGCAGTTGGTGATTTCAGAGACCTAGGAGGGACACTCGGATATACTCACAGAAGAGCCGACGACCAGCCGAAGGGACGATTCAACGGTCCCTTAAAAAGACGATCAAGTGAAAAGGGATGGAGAAACCATCCTTTCTCTACGAAAAGTGAGGTAAGTGATCTTTCCCATGTTTTCCATTCTATTTCAACATGACTTAAATCAGAATAGGCAGCATAAATGCGCGTGGCTTGGGGTCGTCATGGAAGCAGGGCCACCTGCCCAACGATCTCAGGTCACTAAACATAGATGTAGTGGCCATCAGCGAGACCAGAATCTCCGAAGCACGGGCCTTCGCACCGATCTTCGGCGGCTACGATGTGTACGCATCTCCCAGCCGTCCTGGATCGGGGAGAGGAGTTGCTGTGCTTTTTCGTAGAGGTTTGGATCTCGCCATACGGGCCATCTTCCTGGACCCAGAGGGTACGTTGGAGATGCAGGACGTTACCAGCGGAGGCGGGCAAACTTTCAGGCTAGTGTCCGTCTATGCCACGACAGGAGTAGGGCGGCCTGATTTCTTCCGGCGTCAGGAGACCTTTCTTGGAACGTCCCGCTCTTTAATGTTAGTGGGCGACTGGAACGGGATCTTAGATGCACGCTGGGACTGTGTGGGATTAGCGGATAGGGGAGGAGGGTGAAAGAGCCTCATCAACCTGCTCAGGCGTTTTGAACTCTCTGACAGGTACCGATTGGATTTCCCGAATGTGCCAATGTGGTCTTGGGAAAATCGCATAGGGTCATCCAGATCATATCTTGATAGAGTATTTTGTAGGAAAATAGATAGGTCTAGCATAGGCTGTCCACAATTCAAGATAGTCAGCTACATGGACCACAAATTCGTGATCTGTGTGCTTGAATTAGATAGGATTCATAGACGAGGACCCGGCTACTGGAGGCTAAACGCATCCTTACCAGCGAGCAAGGCCTACAGAGACCGGATAGGCGAACTAGTTAAGCGGGCGTTGACGGGGGCCATCGTCAACTACAAGTGGTGGTTTGCTCTGAAAAGAGCGATTAGAATAGAGTCCATTAGATTAGAGTCCATTTAGTAAGCATTTAGCAATAGATGAAAATAGAGCAGAGGGAGAACTAGTTAGAAAATTAAACGAGGCGCTTAGCAAAGGCATCGCGACCGACGTACTTGCGGCGAAATTGGCCCTTGACCAATTCTTCAATGCAAAGCACGAAGGCTGCGTTGTCAGAGCTAGGGTACGTGCTCTGAGACGCGAGGGGACGAAAACCGTTCAATGGGCTCGAGTGGCGGAGGCGCGTCGTGGAAACAAAGCCACGATCCGGTCTTTGGTGGACCACGACGGGTGCATGCTACTCGATTCCGGGCAAATGTGTGAAGCTTTTCAGCGACACTTCGCTCAGCTGTTCGGGGGCAGCGGTGGGCCGGTTCGAAGGAAAGACTTTAGTATCTACCTCGACGGACTGCCGCGGCTCTCGGTCACTGAGGCGGTGTGTTCGAAAAGCCGATAACAGCCGCTGAAGTACGGGAGGCAATGACTGGCTGCACAAAGGGTAAATTGCCTGGTTTGGATGGTCTGACCTATGAGCTTTACGTACAAATGCCAGACTGGTTCGGAGGACTCTTGGCGGATGTCTACTGCAACTGGCAACAGAACAGGCTAATTCCCAGCTCTGTGAGCCGAGGATCTGTGGCGCTGCTGAGAAAAGATCCGAACAAGGGGGATAACATAGATAATTTTAGAGACATAACTCTGCTAAACACAGAGTTCAAGATTTTGGTACTAGCAAAGACGTTGGCGCTTGTCGTTGGTGGTTTGGTGGGAGAGGCACAGACATGTGCCATTCCCGACAGATCCATCCACGACAACGTCCACCTCATGCGATACATCGTAGAGAGGGTAGCTAGGGAACATGGCACGGGTGGGTCCTTGATCTATTTAGGTCAGTAGAAAGCTTTCGATAGGGTCGACCATCGTTACCTAGCGGCAATCCTGAGGGCGGCTGGCTTTGAAACCGTCTTCAGAGGCTGGATCGCTGCCATGCACAGCGACATCTGCTTTGTGGTGAGAGTGAACGGTCCCTTTCGGAACCGTTCAACATCATGCGCTAGGTCCGCCAAGGATGTCCTCTCTCGTCCGTCTTGTACGTATTGACTCTCGAGCCATTACTGCACAAACTGGAAACGTTGAGGGCGATCCCGCGTGAACTAGGATGCGGAAGATCCGTGTCAGCATATGCGGCCGATGTCACCGTAGTGGTATCGAACGCCAAACACATCAAGGCGATCGGCACTACACTAAGAGAATATGAAGCGGTGACAGGAGCAATGATCAACCAGGAAAAGTCAGTGGGCCTGCAGCTCCGCACCTGGAGAGGCAGCTTCATGCCGTCCAACAGCGTCGTCGGGCGCTGGACGGACTGACAGGTTAAATTGCTCGGCGCCTGGTTCGGTTCGGATCTCCAGACGGAGAAAAACTGGGACGAGGTGACGAGCAGGGTGGCTTCTTTTACCCAGAAATGGGTCGAGAGGAAGGTATCCCTGAAATGTCGAGCGGAGGTGGCTAACGCGTGTATCGCGTCCGTCATCTACTACCGCTTACCGTCGTACTTTGTCCTAAGCCCCGCCTGACTGCGCTGGAGCGTTTGCTCTTTCGCTTTTTGTGGAAGGAATGCGCTCCGATGGTCAGGAGGTCCATCTGCTGTCAACACCCGCTACGTGTCGGTTGGGAATGCCGTGGTGATGATGCGCAGACACGCGCTCAGGCTACGACATCTCCACCTCTTCCTCGACGGTGATCAGGTGTGGTCGCCATTTGCTAGACGTGTTTTTCCCCAGCTCGTCTCCTTGACGGAGCTGCAGTCCTGGGTCAAACGAAGACCGAGAGGGAGCGCTTGGCGACTGGAATGTCTTCAGGCGCTCACAGCCCTCGACCAATCGGGCAATGTGATCGGTGGAAACTCCACCTTGGCGTTCTATAGAGGATTAGTGGAGGGGAAGAGAGCCGACTTACTTGGGGAAACTCTAGGCGTCGACGGAAAATACGGAAAAGGTAACGTTTCGGATAATCGTTCTTCATCAATAACTAGAAAAAAGTAAATGATTTTTTTAATAAAACGTATTGATTATAACAAAATCCAACATGATAAATAAAACAATGTTTACCCATAAATGGAGATAAACAGGAACAACGTCGATAGTTTTAGATTAGGAGTTCGAGGGTATGTTATGTGTAGATGTATGTAACAATATACCCGTGTGTAATTGAGTATATTTCAACATTTTTTAGTGATTTTATGTGGATGATGTTTGATAGAATATAGCATTTTACTGGGTGGATGGTGTGAACAATGGATATTTGGTTGTACGGAACATGGGCTGTGACTTGCAAACACGAAGTTATATTGCACGTGAGGGCCTTTTACGGAGGGCATCAGTTAACTGAAATAAAATGTGTTATTAGTGGAAAGTCATGCGATTATTAATATCAGTTAAGCTGGGTGTATTGACATCGAATCGTTAAGGAAAATACCACTGACGATAAGTTACAGGTAGAAGTGACCACGAAAATTGTTGTTACGTGCTACAGGTTGCAGTGATCTTGTCTTGTCGTGCTGATCATCCATTAAACGAGGTCAATGTTGAAATTACAGGTTTGTGTGATTGTGACATGGCAGTTGAAGAGAAGACAACTGTTGGTGGTATGGAGGACACGGGACAGAGGGTTCTTCTTCTTCTTCTTCTTCTTCTTCTTCTTCTTCTTCTTCTTCTTCTTCTTCTTCTTCTTCTTCTTCTTCTTCTTCTTCTTCTTCTTCTTCTTCTTCTTCTTCTTCTTCTTCTTCTTCATCTTCTTCGCCCACTTTCTCCTGCGAATATCGTGGGACCGAGTCCTCAAACATTCCTTCGATTGTATCCTGTCAGAAGCAATCCTCCCCAATTGATCCAGTTGGATACCCATGCGAAACCAACCACGCTCATGGATGTTATCCAACTATCTTGTTCGGGATCTATACCTGGGTCTCCTTCTGGTTGGTTTTGAACGTACCAATAAGAATAATATTAATTGGTGGCTGATTGGTCCCTCTGAAAATGTCTCGTTACATTATGAGTTGATCAATATATCGTAACTATATGTATGTGTTAGCTAAACAGTATTATTGTTAGTAATGGCAAATTTATAAAAAGAATATGCACATGCTAATCGTTGTTCAGTTTATTTTATGTTGATAAACGTTTACATTTTATAAATATAATTCATTGTTTATTTACCATTAGAATATACAGATTAATAGAAGGTAAAAGTATATTTTTCATACATATATACATTTAACTAATATAATCTCTTGTGACGCCAAACTCCACCAGTAGCAGACTGCGCATCAACATGTGATATCTCTCTCCACAAAATTCGATCACCAGCAGCAGAGTTCAAAGAACAATGATCAAGTGCAGTCCATAATTTGACATTATCAAGCCATCGATTTGGCTTCCGGCCTCTGCTTCACTTACCAGCCAACCTTCCTTCCCGGCATAATCTACTCACACCAAGTGTTAATCAGTTTATATGGTAGTATATGTTGAGCAAACTTAACCTGGCAATTGATGTAATTGGTCTAAGTTCGGTAATGTTGAGCAGCTCACTGCTACAGATACGGTCGCTGAGCCGCTTTCCAGTCATAACACTTTCTGAATGTACTGACCAAACATTCGCTCGAGGCTGGCTTACACATCAACATGTCCAAAACAAAATGTATGAAATCAAATATAAATAATGCCAATCTCCAACACACAATCTACAACCAGCACATTGCTCAAGTTATGGAGTTTGTATATCTCGGTCACAAAGCATCAAACAACAATGGAATGGTTGCTGCACACTATCGAATCGCTCTAGGTTGGGCAGCTTTCGACAAGAACAAGGAAGTACTAACATCAAAATGAGTTTCCTATCATTTGAACGCTAAGTTATTTCATACTTACGTCCTACCAGTTGTGTTATATGGTCTTGACTGTTTGAATTGGACGACAAAGTCACTTCAGTAACTATCTACATTCCAGAACCACATCATGAGACTTATGATTGATATCATACACAGTGGCAAACAAAGATAATCAAAACTGTAGGTCATATGACGGGTAACAGTCAAATGAATTGAATTTTATCGCTACTATATTATTGAATCTTCATCGGGGTATTGGAAAGTCAATTAAAGAAGGATTAAAATTAGAAAGACGAAATGGAGGAATGGTATTTAAAGTTTTGCTTACTCAATCAATATACATTATGACAGAATATCCATTCGTCGACGCGTCATTAAACAGGATAACCTTAGAAATTTAATGTTTGATAAGTCGATGTATATTACGATACTCTACGATAATGATAAATGTGGAACGATATAAAATATGCATAAACCAATCAAGGCTTTAAAACCAAGCTTAAGTCGTTTCCACACAACGTAGCCATATTAATATTTGGTTCTTTCAATGTAAATGTCCCTGTATCGGCATTGAAGCACATAAAGTCATTTGCTTCATCAACTTCAACGATAAAAGACAAATATAATATAAGAAAATGGCAGCAGGCTCTAAATTTCATTGTTATGATCATATACTATGATCATTCTGGTGAAAAGGGAGCACAATGATTGATGGGCAAAGAACAACAATAAAATGTTTCTCTAAATTTTGTTTTGGCATAAAACTGTTTGAGTAACATAATGTTATAAAATCAACTCTATCTGATTAATGTCAGGGACGTAAAAGCTTTCCTGCTTGATAGTTTTATATAATATAGATTGGCTAAAGACTACATCTTTCAGTTGGAATGGGTGTGTGTATAAACACTGCTGCTTCTCGATAATGTCAAAGTTGCTACGTACAATGCTTGTGGCTGACAACGCTTGCTTTCTTTAACATTTTCATTATGTCAAAGATTTCATGTCTATCCACACAAGGTGATCAAATTTGCTCTCTCTTTCTCTCTCACCATGTCTCTCTCTTACACACACACACACACACACTCTCTCTCTGTATATATATATATATATATATATATATATTAGGCTACATAATTTCTTTAATTTCTTTAGTCAAAATACGGCGATAGCTTACATTTCTAATAATTTCAAACCCACTCACTGTTTCGAAAATATTCTTACTTGACATTACAGTCGCTAAGTTTATAGCTTCTAATTTGAATGGGAAGAGACGGGTGATGTGTTTGTGTAAATGGTAGCACAGTGGTCCGGATAACCAAATATGTGGGTTCGATTCCCATGTACGTCAATACTCATCTTTTTCCATTTCTCCGAGGGTTCTTAACCCCACTATCAAGCTAAATCATTTCTTTAATTTCTTTAGTCAAAATACGGCGATAGCTTACATTTCTAATAATGTATATATATATATATATATATATATATATATGTGTGTGTGCGTGCCTGTGTGTATGTTTGTACGTGTGAGTATGCCTTTGTGAATATAAAGTGTAATCCTTTTAGGACTTACAACTGTTTATTGTATCGATTGGACGAACAATACATCTCTCCATGGAGAGGGCACTATCGCACACATGTTTCTCTGAAATTCAACTTCCTGCATCAAACATTCGCAAGTAATATAAAATGTCTTGTGTGTAAACACAACGCTAACATCAATCAGATTTGAAATAATGCCATATGAGAGGTTATGCACACTGTTGTTGACAGAAAGATAGTTGCATATGTTCTTGTGCAATTATAAATATATATATATATATATATATATATATATATATATGTATGTATGTACATACAGTGGCTCGGTTATTTGCGGACAGTTACATGAATTTAATATGAGAGGCATAAGTTATGAAACAGGAGCTTTGATTAAGAAAACTTAGCTATGGATAATTTTAAGACACTTCGAGATGCCTCTATTTCACTGAATACACCGTTAGCATCGATGATTGGTTCAAGACGAGATCTGTAGCGTTGAAATGCAAGAATCAGATGATCTTCATCTATTTCTGACAATATGCTAGTTATGGTGGACTACAGCTTTAATAGTGTTATGGGTGCCTTCCCAATCGATTTGCGCGATATGTAGTAGTCCAAATGATTTATATCTGGGGATCTAGGAGGCTATATGTTTTGTTTCTTTTGGTCTTATGAGATGGCGTAAAACTTTATTTGTAGGTATACGGTCTTCCTTCTGCACATGCACTCTATACAAGGCCCCGCATCCCTCTCGAGCACATCCTTATAATGAGCAGCATTTGCCCTTAAAGCTCCAGGAAAGAAGTGAGGAGGCATGACGTCTCTCTGTTGCTTAGGTTACCAAAACAGTTGCTGTAGACGTTTTGTTCATGACCATTGAAATATCTTTTAGGACTCAGCACCAATACCTGACATTCCTTTGTTTGACCGTTTGGTACCGATCACAACTCTATTTATCAGTAACAAAACCATTGCATTCCAGACTCTTGCGGGTTTACTTAGCTTAATAAGCGCTTCGCGCATACCCGACCGGCAGCTTTCATCATTGCATACATGAATTGACGAATCTCCATCAAATATGATTTCAGTTGAAGGTCCTCATGCACAATTATTCCAATAGTGTACCTTGAAACCTTGAGCTCTTGAAAAATGATGCTATTTGAAGTCTTGGGATTCTTCTCTATAATGTGCTGCACCTTCTGAACAATGTTGGATGATCTCGGGATATTACAACCTTTAGCAACCGTTTTAGCCTTAGCTACTGCTGTAGAACCTCCACCAGCTGAGTCCAACTCTTTATGAAGTTTCATAACAAACGACAGTGCAACATTGAAAATCTGAGCAATATCTAAATCAATTAACCCTTCTTTTAATGCAACGATTACACAATGCCTTTAAATTTCAGAGTCATGTTGTTATCATAATCTAAAAGGAAATCATAATCAGAACTAGTTACACAAAACTTTAGAATTATTAAAAGACCTAAACTAAAAAAACTCACTCTCTCTCTCTATCTATATATGTATATATGTATTTCACTATCCATCAATCCCTATCCATCTATATATATCTCTCTATATATATTTCCCCCCTCTCCCTCTTAGTACCCACGTGGAAACGATCAGGCGAATAACGATAAAAATATAACATAAGAATTCCAACAGTTTAACAAATAAATATTTGAGATACTTGCAGATTTGTTTTCACCTGGACCAAAATATTTAGGTTTCGACCCGCGAAAAAATATGCCAAACATAATTTTTGAAAATGTATTGTTGGCAAACTAGGAATAAGGGATCTTATCAACAAGTCTTCCTCCGAAGCCAAACATCGTCGTCTTGGCAGCAGTACAACTCCCGCTAGTTGCTTGACTAGAAATGTCTTGTTGGGTTGTTAGACCAGAGATGCTGAAAATAGCATCAGGCCACTCAACCTATCAAAAATAATCTAACTGGTCATGTGTTCAGCTAGGTGTGACATTATTGTAGAGAATGGATAGCGATTGACTCACGTCACTCGCTATCCATTTTAGCTATTAACGCATTGTAGTGAAATTTGCAGCCGTTAACGCATTCGAAACATAAGTGATCCACATAAGACAGCCGATGAGCGGAAATTGCCCTTGCCATGTGTTTGCATTTCCTCCCCCCCCCCCCCCCCATATATATATATATATATATATATATATATATTTATATAAACATATAAGAGAATATAAAAGGTACCTTTACGTGTTTGTGTAGTCGATGACCGGAACAAAAGAAGAGAAGCACATTACCAGTTAGTTGTTTTCAACATAGTTGATGAAGTTGTGTATCAGGAATACCTGATATATACGAAATGTGTTACCGAGTATGTCATATGTTGCAAGGAGTTAATTCTAAATGTATGGTAAAATGATTTATGAGTATCAACATGTTCAAGCTAACTTTCAAACCGTGTCATTTTCGTGCCGAATATACTACAGCTGACCAAATATATTCACTACGGCATGTCCTCGAAAAGTTGTGGGAATATTACCAAGAGGTGTATACTTGAAACATCGATCTCCAAAAAACATTCGACAGCCTTCCACTGGACCTGTTGTAGAAGTACGGAGTCTACAAACAACGTCTTATTTATGTTAGGTGCCTGTAGATATGCGCTACTATTTGTGTATAGTTAAATGGTGCGAAGTCGATGCTATTCAGTGTGGAACTTTGACTCTGCCATGTGCGAGTATTATCACCTCTATTGATATCTTCATGTGTGGATTTATATACTCAGCCGCATTTCATGTGATATGAAAGACGTGATTATAGAATCTTTTGGCTGATATTTACAGACGACAGGGTGCTACTTATCTCGTCGAAGTTGATCACTGATATACAGTGGATTCGTTTGCTGCCAACGGCTGTACGACAGAATTGGAAATCGATGCTGTAGTCATTTTCCGTCGACCGAGCCGTTGCATTAAGCTAAACAAGTGAGTGGAGTTACACACAAGCAGGTGAAGAAATTCAAGTATCTCTTAGCCGTTTTCACACCTTATGGCATTCAGGAATCAATTGTGATAATACAATAATGTGTCGGCTTCTGCACTCGGTAAAAAAAGAGAAGGGAGGTAGAATTATATGGTGACATCGTTATTTTCAATTTGATATGCATGCCTACTCTTACTGATTGTCGGAATCTTGTATAATGTCCGAAATAATGCGATTATGAATGCAAAATGTGGCAATGGAGTTCATCAAAATGTCTTTGGAGAAACCTATTTTCAATAGGGTGCGTAGTACGGAGATCAGAGAGTTACTATAATTAGATCCACTACTTTTACGCATCAAGATATAAGAGGTCGAGTATTAAGATCGAGTCGTTAGAATGCCAAAGCAAAGAATCTCTGGATGAATTTTAAGAGCGACACCAACCAACAAGACACCTATAGATCTGCCTATCTAAGAAGAACGAGGAGGAGGAGGATGAGGAAGAGGAGGAGGATGAGGAGGGGGATTATGAGGATGAGGAGAAGAAGAAGGAGAAGGAGAAGGAGAAGAAGAAGAAGAAGAAGAAGAAGAAGAAGAAGAAGAAGAAGAAGAAGAAGAAGAAGAAGAAGAAGAAGAAGAAGAAGAAGAAGAAGAAGAAGAAGAAGAAGAAGAAAAAGAAGAAGAAGAAGAAGTTAATAGAATCATACACAATGTTATATTGGGAGAAAGAATCAATGATGCAGTGTTGTTCGGTAGTTACTCTCAAATCAATGTCTTCTATATTAACGTATTATTCTAATAAAACAATAAAACAAAAGAAATATTTACCAGTTATAGAAGCTATATTTCTCTTTATTGTGAAAACTTCGAAACGCTGTTAGATGAAAACTAATAATTCAGATAATATGTATGTATTATATATATCACCTTGACCGACCAGTCTGTCGGGCGTCCATTCGGTGCCGCTGGCAACAGCATGTCATGCTGTTTTAGCCATAAGATAACGCCTTCCCACTGGCTGGGCGGGCAGGCTGGTGCCTCTTCATCTCATTTAGACTGGAGTAGACTGGAGCAACGTGAAATAAAGTGTCTTGATCAAGGAAACAACACATCACCCGGTCCGAGAATTGAATTCACATCCTTTCCATTGCAAGCCCAATGCTCTAACCACTAAGCCTTGCGCCTTCACACATATTATATATATATATATATATATATATATATATATATATGTGTGTGTGTGTGTGTGTGTGTGTGTGTGTGTGTGTGTGTGTGTGTGTGTGTGTGTGTGTGTGTGTGTGTGTGTGTGTGTGTGTGTGTGTGTGTGTGTGTGTTGTTTGTGTGTGTGTGTGTGTGTGTGTGTGTGTGTAAATATACATACACATGCACACACGTATATATATAATTATTCTAAGTTTTTTTCCATTTGTTTTTAGATGTTCTATGTTTGTGTCTCCTGTAATTCGTTTAATAATAAAATAATGATGCAATCCGAACCTAATGTTGTCGCCGAAACCACGCCATTGGAATATATATAGTGATTTTGTAACGATAAAACTTTAAAGGAACAAAACTAGACCAGCCTCCTGCTGTTTTAATCAAACCAATATTTAACTCTGTTTCCGCACCACCACAGGACTCAACATCAATGGTGGATGGGTTGTGTAACGTAGCGTACTTTTCCTACTACTATTCCATAATGGTTAACTAAACGAGATGACCAGTTCTATCTAGTGGTGAACCACCAAACATAGAAGAATAGGTATATATATTCTCTTTTACTATTTTACTCTTTTACCTGTTCCAGCAATCCGGCTGAAGCCATGCTGGGGCACCGCCCTTGTTGCTACACATTTTATCTCCAGCCTGTATTGGTTGGCCACTGGTGTAAGAGGGAGTCTGTTGCTGCTGCCCTTAGGTTTCCCTCGTTTCTTAATGTGGGCTCATCCGGGATCCTGGATAGCAAGGAGTCGAGATGTTTCTTGAACACATCCACTTCCATACGATGCAGATCTCTCAGATCCCTCGGCAGCTTGTTGAAGATTTGAGGGCCCTTGAATCCTAGGCTATTGGAATATCTTCTCCTTATTCTAGATGTGGAAGACGGGACCTTTCGCACGACACAGTGACGTCCTGTTCGACGGTTATGTTCCTAATGTCAAAGTTTGGTGCTAGTCTCTCCAGGATTTTCCACATATATATCACTGCGTATCTCTCCCGTCTTCGTTCCAAGGAGTAGAGGTTCAGTTCTTTTAGCCTCTCCCAGTAGATTATCTCCTTCATCATCCTCATGACTATCGGGCGGCCGATATGTGACACATATTATTATCTTTAGTTGCTTCATATGTACTATCAGTGTGTCACCGACTGAGTTTGAATGTGTCAACAGTACAATTGGTGTGACACCTTCACAGATATACAGAGCAACCCCACCATGATTTCTCTCCTTCCTGTCCGAACGGAATAGAGTATATTTCGGTATATGTATTTCTGCACCTGCTATACTGCTTGTCAGGTGCGTTTCGGTTAGTGCCATGCATAATGCTTGATTGCTTATGGCTAAGTCTCCCAAGTAAGAAATGTTACTCATGTTAGTGAGTTTTACAAGGCTTCTGACATTTAGCAGCAGCACTGGTGTGACTTTTGGGGTGAAAGCAATGGCTGTCGGTACGACATCTGGCCTGGTGTCAGCGACGGCCACTCTGGTCCCTTAATTGTGGTGGTCTCGAGTGCTGGTTGGGTGACCCTGGCTCTTGAAACGATGCAGCCAGGTCAGCGCTTCCACAATCTACTCTGACATCACTAAAACATGTTTCTGCTCTGCTGCTGCCATCTGTATCTCGTCGGCATGTGCGTGCCTTCTCCTTGTTGGCGCGGCACGTGCGACATCAGCATACTCCTGGAGCGGCATGTTTTGGCTTTGGTCTGGGCATATTGCGCGAGTAGGATGGGCATAGTTCGTTTGGGGCCTGGGGAGAGCGAATCTGCAGCCCATCCCTGTCTCTCCATGCCAGCAGGTCCAGTTCCTGAAGAACATGCACATTACCTGGGTTTTCTTGCTCCCAGTGTCTCGGTGCTTTCTTTTCTTCCCTTGGACAGTTGTCCACAGGTCCCTCTGCGCTTGGTTCTCCTTCGGAAGGTGGTTTCGCTTCTCACCTTTACCGTTTGCTTGATGGTTGTCCGGCCTGCCC
Organism: Eledone cirrhosa; assembly: GCA_964016885.1. Classification (NCBI taxonomy): domain Eukaryota; kingdom Metazoa; phylum Mollusca; class Cephalopoda; order Octopoda; family Eledonidae; genus Eledone; species Eledone cirrhosa. The sequence continues at coordinate 154,424,352 of OZ024743.1, forward strand.
TCCCTGACTGTGGCGGCGTGTATCTCATTTTCTTTCAGGTCCGTGCTTGTGCTTTCTTCCTTTTCTTTTTCCTTTCTTCTCCCTTTCTCCCCGTTTTTCTCCTCCTCGGGGACACGGCTTAGAATACCCATATGTGGCGCTATGAGGTCGTAGGCGTTCTCGATTTCTTTTTTTTCTTTCTATCTGCGCCAGAGTCCTCAGGAAGCCATGGTTCCTCAGGGTCTCTGCAATCTTTTTGCTTGGTTGTGGCCCATCATCCAGGCTCCACCTTATGATCCAAACCGCTAGTTCCATATTTGACCAGTTTCGCTGGTTTTTAATTTCACCTTTTCCCTGCATGCAGTCCATTTCGCTGTAGACGGGAGAGAGAGAGATAGCGGGAAGGGTAGGGAACATGTTAGAGAGGGAAAGAGAGACGAGTCCAGTGAGAAATTGAAGGTGCGATTTAGAGGGGAGAGAGAGAGAGAGAGAGAGAGAGAGAGAGAGAGAGAGAGAGAGAGAGAGAGAGAGAGAGAGAGAGAAAGAAAGAACGGGAGAGACAGCGAGAAAATTAGCAGCGTATACTTGAAACGGTCAAAGACAACCTTAAATAACAATGATTAATGTTGTCCGAAAAACAATAATATTTCGTGGTTAAAACACCAAAAGAATGTGAAAACAATGATATCAACATGAAATATAAAGGGAGAGGAGAGGAAACAAAATAAATAAATAAAAATAAGTTAATGAAAGCCAAATAAGTTAAAGATATAGAATCGCGAAGGATCCATATAAGTTGATTTTAACTGCAGGTATGGGTTTGCTTACAAATATAATCAACGGACACCGTATATATATATATATCGTGAACGTAGTTATCACTATATCAGTATATCAAAAACAATAACATATATATATGCTCACTAAGTTAAAAATAAAAATAAAATTATATAAAATTTTATTAAATCACGGTACACAAAATAAAATTAAATTAAAATTAGATTACTTAACTAGCTTTCTATATTCTGTATGGCAGACAAAGAGAGCACGTGTGTGTGTCCTGTTTTTTAAAAGAATATATCAAACAGCGAAAATAAACCCATTATAAACGCTAACATACGTAAAATAATTGCGTCAAAATATTGAAGAGGTTTTTGTTAATTTCAAAGAGCTAAAAAAGTTATAACTTCCAGATTTCTGTTAATTTAAATTTCAAATCTCGCAATAAGGTGGACAAATGTTTTTATATATATAAATTAATAACAGCAATGAATAAAAACAAAGAACAAGTTCCTTATATTAAAAGATTCATCATTTTACGATCGTTTCTAGGATATATATGTGCGTTGGTATGTATATCATATAGATCTATGTAAAAATATTACAAACTATCAGAGGAAATATCCATACCTTCACATATATATGCTGTCTTCAGAAATAATGAGATTTGTTTATTGAAAAAACCCAACAAAGATTTAATATAATAGGTATGTTTGGGAACAGCTTTTGAATTGACCAATAGAAAAATAGTAAGAAATAAAGTTGATAGAATAGTAGTAGTAGATATTTAATTTAGGGGTAGAGGAATGCAGACTTATGTCTTGAATGGAAAAAACATACTTTGAATGAAAATAATATTTTGAGGATGAAAAGAGGTCAATCCGGTGAAGGGTACACGAACATTTGATGTTATTAAAGAATAATGTTAATGTTAAAACCGAAGGAGAGTAACATTTTAGGGTAAAGGTACTACTGAAAAATACCAATCTTATTTAAAACCCAAGGAATTTAGATCTATAACAAGAAATTAAATTAATTGATTGGTATACTTATAGGGATACATTTATATATGTCATAAATAAGAATTAGATGTTATTAAAGAATGTTGTTAAAAACGAAGGAAAATAAAATTTTGGGATAAGTGTAGTAGTGAGAAATACCAATCTTATATAGACTACAACGAATCTAGATTCATAATAGGAAATTAAATTAATTTATATGTATACTTTTAGGTATTCATTTTAGGAAAAGAGGGAAATAAAATTGTGAAGTTCTCTGTAGTAAAGTACTAATTATAGGTTAACTAAATACAAAAAACTAATTATAATAATATGTAAAATATAAGTGTAATGTGTATATTAATTATGTTTATAATATTTGAAAGTTCTTCTAATTCTATGATTGCAAGATATAATTACTTATTGTCGCTTATTTAATAGGATATCCTTAGATTTCATTATTTCAAAAAGTTCCTGGGAGCATAATCTACACTCATATCTGTTATTTTGATAAGGGGTGGCCCTTTTGAGCACACTCCAGGTCAGATTGTAATCGAAATTCTTTTTTCTATAATTATTAATTGTTTCAGCCAAGGATGTTGTATTAGCTAATGCAGCATTTTAAAAACTATTTTTGTGGGTATCTTACTTTAAATTGGTTAGACGTAGCTCCTATATATGAATAAGTTGAGTCCTTAGTGCTAATTTTACATTTATATACTATGTTATTAATAAGACAATTTCCCTTTATTGGGCAATTTCTTTTGTTTCTACAGTTACAACCATTCGTGAATATTATATCAGGGGAGTTAGTCAAATTTGGTGTGGAATTTACTCGACTTGTTATATGTGAAGGAGATGGTGGTTTGTTGCGGTTAATTTTAGTATTATGGTTGGTTTGATGTGTTGGTGGTATATTCGTGTTTTGTTTTTTTACATTTATATGCATTGTACGCACTTATATTTTGTTGTATATTTTTGGTAGTAGAGTAGGAAAATTTGACAGTTGATCTATTTAAAATTTGATGGTATTTATGGTTTGGCGGGAAGATTTTCTCTAGGAGAGTAAAAAGTATTTTAGGGATATTATCTTTAATTTGTAGATTAAATGGAGGATTATACCAAGTAACTCATATTGATACCCTGCAATTGACAAGGTCAAAGTATAAATAATGAGCATTATAATTTTAGACACGGAATTTACTGTGTTTATTTCTACATATATTATTATATAATGTTCAGTATCTATACTTTGTGCTTGTTAATTGCAGGGTATTAATTTCAGTTAATAACTCTGTATTTTATTTGTATTTCGTCTCCCTAACAAGGTGAGCTTATAAGTTGAGTGTAATAAGGTTATTATTTCTAGCATAACCACTTATACCACGTATAGCGTGCAACCCACGAGGGGTATTATTTACTCCTTGAGTTGCTGTTAGATGTGTTTTGTTTCATTTGATCTTATCTCTCGCTCAGGAAAGCCTACGGATTATCTGTTACAAACACAATTTTCAGGGCGAAACAGATTGAATCTCTAATCTGTCCGAGAGATGAAATGGTTATTGATACGGTATGTATATCCTACTGTATGTTTCAGGTTAAATATATAAAACATTTGTGGCATTCTCTACCCTCGGACTTTACTGTGTTTATTTCTACATATATTATTATATATAAATATATATATATATATATTTATACACACACACACACACACACACACACACATATATATATATACATATATATATATATATATATATATATATATATATATATATATATATATATATATATATGCGTGTGTGTGTGCGTACGTGTTATATATATATATATATATATATATATATATATATATATAAAACATTAGACATAAATAAATAAATACCTATTTTTTAGAGAAACCATCAGAATCAATTGTATAAAACATAGGAAAGGTGTTTGTTTACCGCCCGTTTGTGAACGCCATCACCACTAAAGAGTCGTAAATGTAAACAAGGTTTTCCCTTAAGATTCTGGAAGGTTAGAATTTCATGTACAGTTATCACTGCTTATTCTGAGAGGTATTTTCAGCTCTCGCGTTCTGACGTGATTAAACTACGATTAAATAGTATAGAAACCATTGAAATCATTCCGACCATACTTCCTGCATAACATCGATTGTACCACGTGCGAAAAGCACATGTTACAAAAAGCAATGCACGAATAACATTGATTAGACAGACAAAAATCAAAGAAATCTAAATACTTTAGAAATTGAACAAAGAAAAACTTACATTTCAGCACCAGGAAAATAATGGCTTCGAAAGAAATTCGCTAATTACAATTATAAGAAAATGATCATTAGCAAATGAGGACTAGAGTCTTACCAACAGATCGGCCTAATAATTGGCAAAACATCTCGTGAAGTCTAGAGGAGGAGAACACAAATTGTCCACGCGTCTGTTCTCTACTATAAATGCAAGATATGGTAGTTTGGTGGGAGTATGAGAGCCATTTAAGCTGATAGGTGGCAGCTCGACAAAAGTTGGCTTCAAGGTTTAGTTTCATCTTGTCGTCTAGTAGCTGAGTAAATGTAAATGTTGGTCCAAGACTGAGGAGTTTAAGTTCTTCATGTGATCTTAACCCGATACATTGATGATATACTGATCCTCACATCATCCAGTGCTGAGGTCGACATAATAGCCGCAAATTTCTCAAACATAGATAGCAACATAATACTCACATGATAATACCGCATCAAAATAGTTCGCTGTCACTGATTTATTTCATCTTAGAATAAAAAAGAAGGTAATATTTACAGCAACTTCTATAGGAAAGCCGTCAGCAGAGACCTGTTTGTGCATTATAGTTCAAACCTCCCCTTTTGTTCTAAAAAAGGATACATAAGAAATGAACTGACCCGAATCCGGAGTAAGTGAAGTAAGACAGAGGACCAGTTCACTCACACTGCACACTTCATGGATGTACTGAAGACGAACGGATACCCGTCATCCACAGTGAATCGTCTTAGGAATCGGAAGCGACACAGGTATAATTCCTCCTTCAACATCTGCTTCATGAAAGCACCACCCTTCAGTGAAAATGCAACCCCATCAATCCGCGCAGTTCACTCCGGCCCTTCATTGTGGAGATGTCCATCGAAAAATGAACCAGTGACAAAAACAACCAATGTGTGCTAAATAATTGACTGCTCTATCTGCAACACATTAGGACGAAATAAATCAAAGATATATAATAATTGTTTCTACTATTCGCACAAGGCTAGCAACTATCCCATTGCATTACTGGTACTTTATTTTATCGAACCCGTAAGGAGGAAAGGCAAAGTTAACCTTGGCGTGATTTGAACTCACCATAAAGGGACGTAATTATGCTGGAAATCATGGTGTCCGATCCTCTACCGATACTGCCTATCCACCAGTTTCGACGAAAGATGCTAATAATGAATACCAGATAAACGGTTTTCGTTGCCTTCACATTACCGTCTATTACACATTGTTTTAACCTTCTTAAACATATCATTTTAAACACTACACACACACATACACACACACACACACACACACACGCATATATATATATATATATATATATATATATATATATATATATATATATATATATATATATATATATATATATATATATACGCTTTTAAATGGTCTATGAAAAAAATGTATCGAGAGCATGTGGACAGGAATAGACACAAAAATAAACACGAAAAGAGAAAAGTATATATTTATCAGGACTGCTTGCTGTTTCCATTACACCAGGTTTCACGTTTGATTAACTGTGTACGTACACATTTACAGCGACAGCAAAAACAAATGGAAGCGTCATAATTTCGTCAGATTCCATGAGTGCCAAAGATTATCAAATTATTAGAGGTCAGAGGAAGCACACGTTTGTCATTTGATTCGTATCTGCAGCTTCCAGACAGTCTTTTCATTGTATGAACTATCCCATGTTTTGCATGTGTACTTGTAAACCACATATAATCAAACGCACATTTCCTCTGCACATCCTAATATTAGCTCTTTCCGCATAGATCTCTCGGACATTCTTAATCTAAGGTTAAACTAGCTAAACTTAAATACTATATCTCTCAAATTTTACAGTAGCATTCTTCTCCCTCCTCTCTCAATCTCTTTGAATACCAGCACATTACTCTCGTAAATCTAAGTTTTAAAGACCTCATATATTTAAAATCATTTGCTTCGTTATTCCCGATGTGTATCCTTGTGATCGCTCCGTTGCGAAATGCCGTCAGTGCATATGTTAATTTTAACAACGTTGTTGGCCACATAGACTTCGAGAGTTTTGACGCAGTTAGCAACGGATCATTCTCCATGCTTGCCTTTAGACTATGAATCACATGTAAGTGATAAATATGCAACATATTCTATGGAAAATATCCCTGTATAAACATATCTGTTCACCACATTTCTGCCCTACTCTGCAGATCCAAAATATCTTGCATACGAGACCTTGCAGATACACAACAGATCCAACAAGACTAGTAGCAGAAACAACAGTGTGAAAGATTTTCTTGTTCAGTTTCTCTCACCAAGCGCCGGGAGGCTAGCATACCACCAACGAAGGCAAGTATCTCTAAGTAAAGCATATAATATATCAGATTCCCGAATTTCAAAGCGAGAAGCATCATTACTGTCCATTTCGCTATTATCAAAAAACTACCTACATTCACCAAGGGACTTATCAACTGTTCATGATATATATGTGGATTATAAGGTATCCTGCGAAAATGTGGTATCCCGTGCGTTGGAAGCACTAACCAAATGCTAAATATACAGCTCAAACAATACACAACCACGAGGGCTTCCTCAGTCAAAAACACCTTTATATATATCGGGGTCACCATAGAATATGGAAACTGGCTTTTAAAAGAGCAACTCCGAAAACACACACGTCTTTATATATCAGTAGTTGTAATACTTAATAACTATATTACATAATAAATACATTGCCTGAGATGCTACCCGAAGAAGACGTGTAAGTATCTGCATGATAAACGAATAACACAACATGAATACCTATTACAGTAAATTACGAAATACGAGGTTTGTCTCAAAAGGAGAGGTAGCGATGTTTTATTTAAATGTGCATATATGTACAAGCTATCTACTTTAAAATACGATCCTTTGGAAGTTACAGTGTGGTTCTCACATTTTTACGTTGATGGTAGCAGTACCGGACGTCATTTTCTGTCAGTCTCCTTAGCACATCGGTTAAAATTCATTGCATATTCTCACAATCTCAAAACGAATACCCTTCAACTTCTATTTCAAATTAGGAAATAGGTAGAAATCACACAGAGCTAAATCTGGCCTGTTGGAATGATGTGGAAGAGGGGGAATGTGTTACTTTATCAAATATTCTCTAATTGTAAATGATGTGTGAGTAGAAGTGTCAATTAACTGTCTGTCCTTTAGAATACATTTCTTAGTGACCAGCAGTTGAAAAAAATGATAACCAATTTTTTCAACGTGGAGTTCTCACGCGTAATCATCCAAGAAATTTGTCTCAATTTCGAGTCTTTCTAGAAAATACTGACCCAGGTTTGCTGCACGCCGAGCTGAGGAGACCAAACCCTCCAAGTACCGGTCGTTCACCAACAGGCTCGTGGTGATGCCCTTGGCACTGGAGCCTTCTGGTGTCCTATTCACCACCATAGGCGCTGAGCTAGCCAGCCGCAGGTGTGAGCCTCGCGAGTTAGAATGGCACTTCCTTAATTGTCGATGGAGTGACATCGCATAATTAAATGTTTCGGTGGCAGATTTTCAGAGTTTCACAGAAAATCTGATTCTGTACCGTTATCCGATAATTTCTTGCATGGCAAAATTAACAGCAGTTATTAACATGTGTGTAAATGAAATGCAATAACTCACGTCGGGGTAAATTAATCAAGTTGAACAAATTAATGTTCAAGCTAGGTCATAACCGGCACGTTTATATACAGCAACATACGTTGATACGTACATCAGTACTCTTACCTTTTTGCCAAACCACATATAATGAAATGTGGAAAGCTAGCCTTCATTGTGTTATCATTATTTGTTACATACTTTGTTATGTATTACCACATCAGAACTGGAAGGTCACGTACGACGTTGAATGCTTGATCCTATTCATAATATTATTTATTGACCTGAGTGATACAAATGCAGCCTCAGTAGTCAACATCATAACGCCTTATAACACGAATATATTTATATATATATATATATATATATATATATATACATACATGTGAGTGGGTGTGTGTGTGTGTGTATGTGTGTGTGTGTGTGTGTGTGTGTGTGGGTGTGTGTGTGGGTGTGTGTGTGTGTGTGTGTGAGTGTGTCTGTGTGCGTTTGTCCGTAAGTAACCCGCGAAAAGCCTCGCATGTGACCAGCAATGGAGTCTATATCTAAGATACTACCGCTGTTACACATTCTATATTCTAATCTGCATTTGAAGAAAATCTAGTCATCTAATTTGAATGAAGTAATACACATATACTGACCAGCATCTGATCCATAGACCTGTTGCTTCATCTGTTTGCTCTTTATGTTGCTCTAATGATGGCCCGTGTTTCTTGGACTGGTAGGCTTTTTGACATATCCTCTTACACGTGCTCTTATCCATTTGCTGTCCAAATTCCCAAATCCCCACTCAATGTATCACAATAAATAGCCTGATCAATCCGTATCGCCAAAATTCTCGATCCTCTAGATTCTTCGCAATCCACCCATGTGGTCATTACTTGTGTTGAGTTGAAACAGTTAAAATGAGACATTAAATGCATTCATCTCATCGGCTTTAGAGGTCCTTTAATACGTGTGGGGCGTTGAGATTTTAGCTAGGCCTAACAAATGAAGGAACGAAATTCTTAATGAAGATTAGCATAATGAATTCCTGTATCGCTTGAAGAAGGATTGCAGCATATGTGTAAGGCATTCCTGTAAAACGAGAAAATTATATAACTACACCAAACATAGCTATATTCAAATGGGCCATTCCAAAGAAATGTTTATAAATTTCACTTTGAATTACGTGCACCAAATAGAAATTGAAAAGTTTAAAGACAATAAAACCAAATATTTTCTCATGAAAACGTCTATATAATGAGAAAATAAATTGCTTCATCCTATTGGCAGGTAATTCAAACTACCTTAACTGGGGAAATTTAGATAATCTGAAAATGTTAAAAATGTTTTGCATTGAGCCTACAGGCATATTTAGATTTAGATATAACCTTCTGAAATTATTACCTTTCTTAAGTGAAATCTACAGATATATCATTGTTAATTTTTATTTTTGGCAAAGACGAGTTTTAGCTGTACGGTGGGATGAGTTATTGTTTTCTTCAACCTTTGATTATCAGTTATTTCAATGCGATTTAGCTTTATGTGAGTTGAAAATGATTAGATGTTACTAAAAGAAGAGATTTTAGGAAAGAGCAGTATGAATTTTTATCTCATGGAATATAACTTATTGTAGCCCGTGATAATTCGATTCAACCACATTAATTTAACAAGAGCTTTAGCAGCTGCTGAGATAATCAAAGCCTAGAATGAAGTTTCTGTCAAGCTGAGTCAACAACTCGGTTTTGATTTCTTTCTCTTATACATCATACTTATGCCAATAATGTGAGAGGAAATAGCCTTAGAAGTGCTAGAATGCTCGTTATATACATTGTGAAGTGAATGTGGTAAACTATATATCTATTATATTAGCATGGTAAGATAGAGAGTTAGTTGATGAGAGAGGCTAACAGAGAGCAATGAGTATTATGAATTAGATACAAGGGGATCTGGCTGCTGCGATAAATGAGGATAGGTGGGCAGGGCGGTGTCAAATCCACAGTGGCATGTACACACCGTCATACGCAATGAGAAGTACTGTCAGTTACACAGAAGTAGGCACAACATTCAAGAAAAGGAACATTCGCGTTAGAGTTTTTGACGAAATTGGAAGACTCATTCATCATCAGGTGCCAGAACTGGTCTAGACATCGGAGATAATGTGTCTCTAGTCATGCCTTATGTCAGTGTTCCGGATGTGGTCGTTCTTTCGCATCCTATTTCCTTTAACGTATTTGTTCGGGCTGTCTTAAAATGTTGTCCTTTGTTGTTCTTTCTCTTCCTGGTCTATTCTTTCCAGTAATCTTGACACAAAGAAACAGATTCTCCAAGCGAACTCTTCCGTTTATTTTGATAAATAATTCAATTGCCTCTTTCTAATAGTAGGGACACGAGATTTTTCAATGACTATCATTCTATGAATTTATTCTTGGCTTTCTTTTTGTCCAAAATATTTTGGATATTCTCCGGATAAACGACATATTGGCGGCGTCCAGTTTTCTTGCCATGTTATTGCTTATCACCCAGCATACACAACCGGATAGAAGGACGAAACATACGTATGATTTAAAGACGCGGACTTTTGTATGTATACTTATATTTCTGTTTGTAAATATGGATTTCATTTTGTTAAACGCCACTTTTGATAAGGAAGTACTGTTCTGTATTTCTCTGTCACATCTGCCGTCTGATATCAAGGTATATCCAAATTATGTAAAGCAGTATACTTGTTTGATGTTTACGTCAATGCATTTGATGTTGCGCGACGCTATCTGAGACTTTCTGGAGACTACCGTGCACTCCGTTTTCTTTGTGTCTAATGTGAATTATTTTCCTTCGCTACTGGTGTCCCTGTGTCAAGAAGAGATTGAAGCCCTTGTTCTCAGTCGGCTATCAGGACGTTAGTAGTGGAGTACCTTAGGTTGTTGATGTTTCACCCTCCAAAATTAACTCCATCTGGACCTTCGATAATTGGTTCACTGTGTAAATTGAATAGTTCAGGTGAAAGCACGACGTCGTGTCTGACACCTCTTTGAATCATTTTGAAATCACTGATCCCACCATCTATGATTATAGCAGCCCCTTTTTCCCATTACAAATTTCGAAGTACATTACTCATTTCGGCGGTATTTGCAATCTAGTTCTAGTTCTTGGAGAATGTTGAACAAGTCACGTCGATCCACGTTGACGATCTTCATGTCTAGGGATTTCAGTTACCGTTTTTTTATTTCTTCTAAGTTTTTGTAAAATAGTTCTATTTCTGATTTGATCTAATTCGTTGTCGGTGCGTATATTTGTACATTTCCTATGTCTAATAGCTTTCATTTAATTTGATAACTATGGCTTTATCTCTAACTGTCCCAAATAATTTCAAAGCCTTTGAACATGTATCTAAAATAATGCCGACCCGTCTTTCATTTTCACCCTCACTGAGTATACCAAATTGTAACTAACCAATATCCCCAATCCTGCTCCTTTCCACCGAACATCAAATAGCCCCAAAAATGCTGATGTTAATTCTTTTCATTTCTTGTCTGATATTGTCAACATTTCTTTCCGAAACAATGTATGGACATTTCAAGTTGCGGTGGTTTCAGGTTTTGCGTTGTTGACAGTCGCTTGATAACGGTCTGATGTTACCTGTCGCACATGACAGTCCCTACCGTGCAGGGGATTGCTCGTTTGAGAAACCCACTTCACGTCCTTCCACTACTCCATTTCAAATTCTTAACCATTGACTAACTTAAGATAAATACTCATAGTAGTTTACAATTTATTTGCCTGAGAGCAGGGCCTGTACTTGGTGTGTTGTCTCAGCCATTGAACTGCACTTGCGATATCCTCTGCCGGATACAATGAAAAGAGACCTGTTAAAACAAATTTCGATTGCCCACTCTTTTCTCCGTCACCTCTCTAAAATGACTTCCCTGTCCTTGAGAAAGACGTTCCAAACCCTAGGTTCGCCCACACAATTCACCCTGCCTTTCAAATGTTTTTCCGGCCTGTGGCCCCTGCCGTACTCAAACAGTATATGTGGAACCAAAAGGCACTGACCTGGGCACCAAACAGAATCATGGGCTATATTATATATTGGTAGGTGTAACAGCCGTAAGTTTTTCCAGATAAATAATACATTCGTTAAATAAAAAAAATGAAACAAAATATTATTATTCAAAAGTTTAAAAGTTGAAAGTTTAAAAACTGTTTTGAAATAAGGCATACACACACGCTCACGGAAACAGTCCCACATACACCCATATATACATATTTACATAGCCACACAATATATACATATGTAAAAACTATTGGATGGACATTGACTCTAACGAGTTACTCCTCCTTTTGTCAGGTTTTGTTTTTCATCCCACAGGGTGTCCAATAACACTCCTCATCAAGCATGCATGGCGGGGGTTGCCAGTTTAGTCACCGACAACCCGAACATGTGATAGGTTTCAATGGGTTACATGTTACCAGTAGCACTCAGTAGCGATCTGACACATGTAGACTAATAAGATGACTATATTAACGTCTCTGGTCTTCTGAATCGCTTGTCCTGCTTCTTCAAATGCACTACTCATGTTGCTCTTCTCATATCTGTCTCCGTTTTCGACAATAACCTACACATTGATAGACCGTTTACTTACATCAGTTACATCCGTATAAAGTTATGTTAAGCTTCATGCGTGTGAGTAAATTCGAGCAACATCATTAAATAAATGAGTATTTTTGCATAAGAGGAATAATAAAGTTTCCAAATAGCAGATTGATTCGAACCTACATAATATAATCCCAAAACGTTGGGGATAGAATGATTTCATTATCAGAAAATAACCTAATCACGGATTTTCATATAAACC